>MU226984.1:68145-101883 GCA_018584345.1 Thuja plicata | reverse complement strand
AAAGGAAGAGTTAATCAATATTCTAAGGGAGAGAAATTGATTACACATGAAATATCCATCTAAGGGAGAGAAGTAACAAAGGGAGAGAGTTTAGACAAAGAGAAAGATTGCTGTCAAAGGAAAAAGAAATTATCAAGAAGAGGAACAGTCAAGGTAGAGCACATATCAGAATAGAGATATCATATGATACATCTATCCAGAGAAGGGATTGAAGATTGAAGACATCCACTCTGCAAGAAACATATCTAATCTATTTGAGCTTACCGAGAGCCAGACATTTGTAATAGTTGAAGAAATTATATTTTTCCATTAGTATATGCAAGGAAAAACATGATAAACACTGTCGACTAATACTACACTGACAAACAGGGCACAACACTACCCGACGCCAAGGTTACTGATATTGCTAAATACAAAGCATCCTGACACAACACTATTTAGTGTTAACCAATGATAGAAAAGACAAACGAACCTGACGAGTAACCAATAGTGCAACCTGACAGATCAAGGGAACCCGACAAATAGTTCAAAGAAGGAACACCGACAGACTTTCAATTCACACCGACAATTAGATATCAAGAGTTAGTTACATCCCGCAAAAAGTGGATCTAATTTCCACGTCAGATAAATCACTGAATTTTTATATTTAGCTTCTTGATTTGTTTTTATATCCATTACTTGAGGGAAAATCAATGTAATTATTATTGTTTTTATCAGTCTAACTGATTTAAAACATGCAAACTAAAGGATCAAGGTCAAGTTGTATACCTTGGATCTAGATTTAACATTGTAATGCGTGATTCTAGAATAGGTCAAAGATGTTGTATAAATAGATTCTCAATCAATTATGAATATGTTGTTCGATGATGATTTTAGCCTCTAAAATCATCTAAGGTTCAGACAAGATAATTCATGTAGAAGCATAGACAAAGATCAAATCAATTTTCAAGAACAAGAACCAAGGCTACCGACAAGAAAGAAAAGGTATTAATCAATCACTATAGGTGATATTCATACTTTGTAAGCTCTAATGGATCTATGATCAGAAATTATAGATTTCATACAATCAGGTCATAAATATTGTACACATTCTAACAAGTGTAGTACACTTAAGAAATACTTTCAAGGAAGGTGGATTTAACAATCCTATTGTAAATCTCTTAACCGAGTGCACACTACATCAGTGTTACTAAAGCTCTTAACAGAGTAGATCCTAACAGGTCTCCACATTAATAATCCTAACAGGGTAGATCATCATAAGTGATCAAATTGTAAGCCTTAACTGGCTCCCTTCCAAGCTACAAATAGTGAAGTTTTGTGGGTGTCATCCCCACCGCAGTTTTACTTCCTAACAGGAGTTTTCTACGATATCATATCTTGTGTTATGTGTCTATTAATTTCATGAATGTTTGTATGAATGTTACATAAAATTGAGTTTATAAATTAATATTACATGCATAAGAAAGAACATTAGATTTGGTCGGTAATAAAACAAAGATTGATTGCTAATGAAGTAAGGTGAAAAGTGTTAAAAGTTTTAGAGGTACTAATTCACCTCTCCCCTCTTAGTAATACTTCCCATTAATCCCAACAATTGGTATCAGAGCCTACTCTCTTCTTGGAAAGCTTTAAGGCTTAAGAGAAAAGATCATACAATGGAGAAGTACAAACTTGATAAAAATATTGAGAATAAAAAGCTTGAAATTCAGATGTTCTATGAATAGTATAAAGAAGCTAGAACCAACATGAGATAGTTGTTGGATGAAATAAATAATATGGAATCTTTCTACAATGAGACAAATTATCATGAGGAAGAGATTCCAGATTTCTTTGAGTCTTCAGAATCAAACACAAGCAAAGCATTAGATACATTAGAAGAAAGCATCACAAGCCTAACTGAAATCAATCTACATCTTGTTGGACAAGTCAAATCTCTGAAAATCAGTCAAGAGACATAGATGGTAAGGATGATTGATATCATGAACAATGCTAGGAAAGCTAAAAAAGATAGAACAATAGCTATTGATGATAGAAGAAAGATCGCATAAAAGCTACAAGAAAAAGAGTCTGAGATACAAGTCTTACAGAGCATCACCATGAGATTACAAATCAGATTATTCTTATGAGTCAAGAAGCAAAAAGAATGAATATGGAACTCATTGAAAGAATACAGACTATCGGTGAACTAAGAGAAGAGAATGAAAAACCAAAGTAGGAGGTTAGAATTCAGAAAAAATATAATGACATGATTAAGAGAGCTAAAGAAAGTACAAAAAGGATGGATGAATTCTTGAATGCACAAAGAAGACCCAACACCAACACTGGACTAGGGTACACCGATAATGGAGAGTCGTCAAATGAAGCTAATCCAAAAGATGCCTACATCAATCCTAGACCAAGGAAGCTGACATGCAATCATTGTGGAAAGAAAGGCCACACCTCAATTTTTTGCAGGAGCAAATAAAAAGGTATTCCTAAATCCACATTTACATTCATAGAACACTGTTATAATTGTAGCAAGAAAGGACATAAAGCATATGAATGTAAATTACAGGTGAAAGAACCAAAGAAGGAAACCTATATGGAAAATTATTGTCCCACCTGCAAAATGCATGGGCACACATCTCTTGAATGTAGGAAGAAGAAAATTGAAGCATGGAAACCCAAAAATCAAGAAAATGCATATAAACCAAGAAGAGTCGGTAATTCATATGTTTGGGATTACAATACATGGATAAACTGCACATCATGTGGTAGATATGGTCACATTGCTGCAAAATACATGAGAACATGGACTAAAAGGTCTAGAGGATGGACCAACCCTGGAATGACATGTTTACACTATCATAAGGTTGGACATATAAAGAAGGACTGCAGAGAGTGAATAACAGAAACCACCACTTTTGCAAATGGTAACACCATTGAATACATCAAGAAAATCAGAAAGAAAATGTGGAGGAAAGCTTCAACTATTAAGGAAGCTAGAACATGAAATGCAGTCGGTGACACCTCATCCCATGGATCTGGTGACATCACCACCCCCACCTAAAAGATGAACAAGTAAGTATGGAACTACACTACACCAAGTCATATTTTGCATCAGTTCCATTATACAAATTGATAGATAGTCAAAATCTACATGAATAAAGATGCATATTATGTTACTTGTTACAATTATGAGAAAACAACCTCATCGGTAAACACATATTGAAAATCATCAGTGAAAATAAAAGGATGAGCTGTCTACACTTACCGAGAACTATCAATCAACACATAAAAAGGCTAAGTCACTAATCTAAACTGACACCCATCGGTAAGGAAGCAAAGTTATAATGTTGTCTTGACACTACACCGAGATCCGTCGGTGAAAGCAACAATCTTAACAGCTATCCCGAGCATCCTATCAACACCGAGAATATTGTTTGAGAGTTTAACCGATGAACTCCATCTTCATGAACCAATGAATTTTTGAGCATTTATGACAAACTTAGGGAAAAAGTCTATAAATACTCGATAGAAGTACTTCATTCTTGACATGCGAATTGAGACAACATAGCAGAGAAAAAATAAAGCAGTTAGCAGAGCATCCTCAACTCAATCCAACACACTCCAAATCAATCACTCACAAGCTACACAAATTGAAGTAAGTACAAAGCATACTGAGAACTCTGTTATTATTTTTGAAAAATCCCTAAATTTGAAAAACAATGGCAACGACTTCAAGAACAACCAAATTGAAGAGTGAAAAGAAGAATGTCATTAAGTTAATCAAGAATAGAACTCGTGTGGAACCAAAATACAAGATATGTCCAGAGGTTACCTCACAACCTGATGATTCTAGCACATTCTCAAAAATTCCACCTAGGGTTTTGTTGATAGAAGACATTAGATCGTACATCCACTGCAAGATCACTGAGATTGGTGATCTGGAGATAGATCAAGCTTATAAGAAGCTATGTGATGATCAAGGGAACCTAAAGGAAGAACACAAGCACTTGCAAGTAAAAGGGATAACAAATGCCCTATAGTTCCCAAGGGTTTTCAAAACTGATTGGATTCGGTTGGTACTAAGTAGAATGCACGATCAAAATTTATGGTTGGATGAACCTAAACATATTACAAAGGATGTATTACATGCTATAACAGGTTACCCTATAATTGACAAACCAAAAGCTCACAAGCATCTCTCTTGACCATAAGTTGAGAAACTCACCAAAGCTGTATGGGATAACCGAGGACTTAAGGTGAACACCATCACCAAATAGGAACTGAGGTTCGGTGCATGTGTCATAGGGTACAAAATATTTCAAGCTAGCAGGATAAACAACATAGCATCAACAACAGTAAGCACAACTTACAAGATTGTCATGAAAGGAATACAAATAGATCTATGTGAGATCCTACTGAAGAAACTTGATGAAAATATGACAACAATCAGGTCTCCCAAGACAAACACATGTAAGTTTGGCTCACTTATAATGTGTATATTCTTTTATTTTCAATAATACTTTCCTTCAATTGGAAAACTGAAGTGGGACACCACCAAGCCAGTCACATTGCAAATAAGTGACCTTATCAAGTCACTAGGTGGCAACTTTGATTAAGTGATGACTGAATACTTCCTTGATTTCAAGGAAAAGATGATGGAGAGAGTAAGGATCCCTGAACAATTAATTGAAAATCATAAGGAAGAGATATTCTTTATGGTGGATTCATATTTTACTCATATTAAGCCAATTGTACCAAGGAAAGCCTAGTTACCACCACTTGACTATGAGATAAACATAGATCAAGCAACAAATGCAATTGATGCATTGTTGAATGAACAACTTGATAGTAAGAAAAAAATATTTGGAACATATGAAGAGGCAAAGACTAAAATAAAAATGGGCCTAGTCATAAAGAAGACTATCAACAAGAAAAAAAAGATGGTAAAGAATCTTGAGAAGTTGTCAGTAAATGTGGAGGAGAAAGAACAAACAGAGGACACCAAGGGATAGGGTGCCGTCAGTGAAGAGAAAGAAAAATAAATTCCATAGTACATTGCTTTGGATAATATGGAAGATATTGAGCCCACTGACTTAGAAAAAGTCATGGATGATCTTGACATTCAATATATTACTCACTATGATTTTGATAAGGATCCACAGAAGGATGATGATTTAATATTCATATCTCTTAAGGATCAATAAAAGAAACAAGTAGTGAAGACACCAAGAAATAAATACATGGATGTTACTGATGAGACATGACCAGACACTTCAATCATTGACATAACAGGACTGGACCCTGCAGAAAAAATTCAAAAGGATGAAGATGTCACTGTTCAACAAGCTCAAACTGACGAACATGACACAACTATAGACGCAACATAGGTGAGCACACAGAACAATATGCTAGTATTGATGAAAGCCATCAATCTGATAGAAGGACATGAAGAATCTACTATAGATACAAGCATACCAAGAGACAAGGGTGACGAGGAAACAAAGGATACAAAAGATGAATCTAAAGATACAACTGCAGAACAAGCTACTACCGATGATCAACAAGACAAGTCTCTGATCAGAATCAAGAAGGAGAAAAACAAGTAAAAGAGGAAAATCATATGTAGAAGAGTGAAGAAGAAAAGATAGATGATCCACAAAAGAAAACAGAATAAAAACCTGCTGGTACACCCAAGGTTGATGAAGAGACGTCTTCACCTAACTAACAGGTGAACACTGAGTAGAAGGCACAATAAGTTTCATCTACATAGCCTTCACCAAGAACCTCAGAGAAAAAAAATTAACTAGTAATGGTAGTTCATACATCTGCTTCTACACAAGTCTCAAGGAAGAAGAAGAGCAAGATCAAAAATCCAGTCACTCTAGATGAAATAATTGAGATTCAAGTATGCGATCCTAGAACATTGGATCCTACTAAGTTGACAAAGTATGCTAGACTTTGTGAAAGGAAAGCTATCCAAGATAAGCTAAGAAAGGCCAAAAAAGAATCAAAGGTACTTGAAGTTGCAAAAGGAATCCTCCAGCAAATTGTACCTGATACAGATGTTGATCAAACAACTCCCATACTTGGTCAATTAGTAGTTCTCACCGATGCCATCACATCTCTAAATATAGATGTTGAAAAGGCTATGGAAGAAAGACTTGAGAAGAAATTTGAATTCAAGTTAGCAGAGAAAATAATCCAAGAAGTGGCATTGAACAAGGTGAAGCTATCTAAACTGGTAAGCACATTGGACCCTATAATTTTAGAAGTTATAGCCTTAATTCAAAAATTGTGCACGTTGGATCAACTCATCAAGGAGTATACCGAAAAGATAACACAAATTGATGTTGATCTTCAAGCTAGTGCACAAGGTTTCACAAACACTAAAGATGCAATCAAATTGCACCATGACTAGCTAAAGCAAGCTAGGAAGCTTAGATAGGATATTTATATTGCAGAAACAAAGTTCAAAGATGATTTGGATGAGCTTCAAGCTCAACTTTTACCAACTCTCACATTACTACAACACCATATGACACAGGCAAGAACACTTATTGCCACCCCATAAATGTTTGTCCTAGACATCATTTATGATATGCATGCCATGATTGCACTAGAGAACATGGAACTGGAAATCGTCAAAGATAAATGGGAGAAAATGATGGAAGATATCAAGAATAGTCACTCCCACATACTTGACACTCTATAAGTTGCACATTTTTGTCACATTTTTGACAACTTACAAGTTGTACATTTTTTTCATGATTATAAAAAAAGGGGGAAATGATATGTACAGTCAGTAATCTTACATCATTCAAAAGAGGAAATATTATGAAAAAAGGGGAATGTATAGTACAAAGGAAAGTATACATGTACATATACTTATACTATACTGATGCATATAGTTAGGAGGATTCATATAATGAAAATGATATATACATGGTGTGCATACCACACTTTAGTATTTTGCACATATAAGTTTTTGATACTAATGTCAAAGGGGGAGATTGAAGACATTATATTTTTCCATTAGTATATGCAAGGAAAAACATGATAAACACCATCAGCTAATACTACACCAAAAGACAGGGCACAACACTACCCGACGCCAAGGTTACCAATATTTCTAAATACAAAGCATCCTGACGCAACACTATTTAGTGTTAACCGATGACAGAAAACACAAAGGAACCCGACGTGTAACCAATAGTGCAACTTGATGAAATAGTCAAGAGTGGAACCCGACAGATCAAGGGAACCTGAAAAATAGTTCAAAGAAGGAACACCAACAGACTTTCAGTTCACACCGACAGTCAGATACCGAGAGTCAATTACATCCTCCAAAAAGTGGATCTGATTTCCACGTCATATAAATCACTGAAGTTTTATATTTAGCTTCTTGATTTGTTTTTAAATCCATTACTTGAGGGAAAAGAAATGTAATTATTTTTTTTTTTATCATTCTAACTAATTTAAAACATGCAAACTAAAGGATCAAGGTCAAGTTGTATACCTTGGATCTAGAGTTAACATTGTAATGCATGATTCTAGAATAGGTCAAAGAACTTGTATAAATAGATGCTCAATCAATTGTGAACATGTTGTTCGATGATGATTGTAGCTTCTGAGAGAATCTAAGGTTCAGACAAGAGAATTCATGCAAAAGCATAGACAAAGAT
Source organism: Thuja plicata (assembly GCA_018584345.1). Lineage (NCBI taxonomy): Eukaryota > Viridiplantae > Streptophyta > Pinopsida > Cupressales > Cupressaceae > Thuja > Thuja plicata. The sequence goes on along the minus strand of MU226984.1, from coordinate 94,213 downwards.
CAAATCAGTTTTCAAGAACAAGAACCAAGGCTACCGACAAGTAGGAAAAGGTATTAATCAATCACTATAGGTGATATTCATACTATGTAAGCTTTAATGGATCTGTGATCAAAAATTATAGATTGCATACAGTTAGGTCATAATTATTGTACACATTCTAACAAGTGTAGTACACTTAATAAATCTTTTCAAGGAAGGTCGATTTAACAATCCTATTGTAAATCTCTTAACCGAGTGCACACTATATCAATGTTGCTAAAGCTATTAATAGAGTAGATCCTAATAGGTCTCCACATTAATACTCCTAATAGGGTAGATCATCAGAAGTGATCAAATTGTAAGCCTTAATCAGCTCCCTTCCAATCTGAAGATAGTGAATTTTTGTGGGTGCCATCCCCACCGTAGTTTTTACTTCCTAACAGGAGTTTTCTGCGATATCATATCTTGTGTTATGTTTCTATTACTTTCATGAATGTTTCTATGAATGTTACATACAATTAAGTTTATGAATTAATATTACATGCACAAGAAAGAACATTAGATTTTGTCAGTAATACAACAAAGATTGATTGCTAATGAGGTAAGGTGAAAAGTGTTAAAAGTTTCAGAGGTACTGATTCACCCCTCCCCTCTCAGTACTACTTCCCATTAATCCCAACAACAGTTACATTGGGAAATCTTGATGAAACTGTATATTTCATATTGTATTAGTGATAGTATAGTATGATAATGTAGTATGTTGCCATCAATGCCAAAGAGAGAGATTGATGACATGTAAGTGATTGAATGTTTGAAGATGTTAAGTTGATCACCGAAATGTAGAAGGATAATGCAAGACATTAAATTAGTTAATGGATTGTATTGTCATTGATGTCAAATGATATAATGTAATCAGTTACAATCAAAGTGTCAAAGACTTCACAAAATTAGAGAGATAAAGATTATGATTTTTGTAATGCATAAAAGACAAGTATTCACAATGTGACTACAAACATCGATGGTCAATGAAACCTGAAAGATAGAGATCACCAACAGTCAACTCACAGTGATGCCCGAGCAATAAAACCAACTAGCATTACCGACAAGCAGAATCACAAGCATACTCGATGGCCAGAAACATAGTGTAAATTGATAGAGAAGCCCGAGGAGAACTCGAGTGTTGACCAACTCTATCAAAGAGTTAAACACTGAAATTAACTCGAGTTCAAAAATGACAAAATATCTAGCTGGTAGAGCTAAATATAGAGTTAACTGGTAGTTATCATTGTTTTCATCGACAAGATAAGCCATAGATAAGTAATGGATTTAAAGTTGTTTTATCCAGTTGGCAAAAAGATCTCAGTGAGATAAAATAGGAGTTTTTCTTTAAATCTAATTGGCAAGAATTATGGATCACGCCAAGATCAAGAAGATCAAGAACCTAACAAAAATTATATCATGTCTATAAAGAGACAACTCAATTCATTACGAATTGGTGTGGGTGAATAAATGAAAAGAGGATGCTAAAGAGAAACTTCATATAGTCCTGATCAATCAAGCTGAGGAAAGAGCTAAATTTTTATGTGGACACTGAGAAATAGAGAACAACATCACCGAGCAGAATCAAAGTGGAGCAAAGGTATAAATAGAGTTATACTGATCAGAATAGTTTTATGAGATTACAATAGATCTAAAAATCTACAAATATAAGTTGTATATGTGAACAGATCATACTATTTCAGTTTAACCATTGATTTAGAAAGTCTCTTAACTGACCGGGATTTAAAGATCCTTTCTATATTGAGATACATCCCAAGGAGTATCGAAAATTTTGATCATGAAGATAGCATGAGATGCCATATACCAATTGACAGGCCAAGTGAGTTTTTGATCAAAGATGGTATAATAGAGATTCCCGATATCAAGTGGCAGACTAAAATTTTAAATCCTTTAACAAGGTCACACCTAACAGTGTGTTTGTAACCTTTAACAGGGTTGGCTCTTCAAGAAGCTCACTTCAGAAGAGTGAAAATTTTGGGTTACCGGTCCCAAGTGGTGTTTCCCTTAACATGGTTTCCACGTTAAAAATCCATGTGTCAATGTGTTTATGAGTCATTACTTTAGTGTTTTGCATTACACTTAACTTAACTGGATTGATTGGTATACTCTAGATAATTTACTGTCTTTCAGTAAATTAACAGACTGATATAAGTATTTGGAAGCATTCATCTTATAGGAATGAAGATAACTAGAGGTATACTATTGTGGTACTAAGTTTTAAGGGTTGATTATTGGAATATTTTGAGGCCACTGATTCACCNGTTCCCCCCCCCCCCCCCCCCCCTTAGTTATTACTAACAGTTGTTGAATATGAAGCTTTGGTCATAGGTCTCAAAATGCCCTTAGAATGGGATGTCACGGAATTGCAAGTTTATAGAGACTCCCAATTAATCATCAACCAAATCAATGATGAATACAACACCAAAGATGAAAAATTGATACCATATAAAAAGATGGTTGATGATTGGAAAAAATTATTTTCCTTGATAACTTTTGAGAAAATTCCCCGAGACAAGAATAGAGTAGCTGATGCAATGGCTACCTTGGCTTCATTACTCCAAATGCCTGATCAGAATGTGAGGTACAAATTCTTGGTGGAAGAGTTGGCAAAATTGACATTTGACTTACCTGATACCCAAATAATTGCTCTTATTAATGGACATGACTCACCTTGGTATGGACCAATTTGTACTTATCTTAAAGATGAAACCTTACCTTTGGACCAAACCCGAGCTCAAAAATGACATTTTATAAGACAATCAACTCGTTATACCATCTTATCAGACACATTGTATCGTAAGGGTCTTGACAAAATTCTCCTTAGGTGTATAGATGAAGAGGAATTCATATTAGCTTTAAGAGATGTCCACGAGGGGATTTATGGGTCACATCTGAGTGGATTAAATTTAGCCAAGAAATTCCTTTGCATGGGGTATTTTTGGCAAACCTTAGAAAAAGATGCTTGCCACTTTGTAAAATTTTGTGCAAAATGTCAATATCATGGGGACATGATCCATGCACCTACACAAGAATTGCATCCATTTATCACACCATGGCCATTTTATCAATGGGGTTTTGATCTGATTGGCATGATTCATCCACCATCTTCCAATGGACATAAATACATCCTCACCGCCACAAAATATTTCACTAAATGGGTAGAGGTCGTTCCTTTGAAAACTGCAATGGGAAAATAGATTTCCATGTTTATCCTTAATCACATTATTTGTCGATATGGTATTCCTCATGCCATCATCATGAACAACGAAAAAAAATTCAAGAACAAAGATGTGGATTAACTTTGTGAAACATTTCATATCACCCATCACTCTTCCTCCATTTACTATCCTCAAGGTAATGGACAAGTCGAGGATACAAACAAGAACATTCTCAAAATATTAAAGAGATTGGTTAACAAATTGGGAATAGATTGGCACATTCAGATAAACTTGACATTATGGGCCTATAGAACTAGCATCCGAACACCAATAGTAGCTACACCATTCTCCTTAGTTTATGGGGCCAAAGTTGTTTTACCCTTAGAAGTTGAGATTCCATCCTTAGGAGTTTCATTTCAAGGGTTATTCACGGATGAGGATTATAGGGTTTCTCGACTTCAACAATTGGAATTGTTGCAGGAACATCAAACACAAGCATATGATCATTTGAAGGTATTTCAAAATAGAATTTCAAGACATTACAACAAGCACATCAAACTGAGAATCTTTCAAGTGGGAGACTTAGTGTTAAGGGAAAACCCTAAAAATCAAGCTGATAGGGAAAGAAAGGAAAATGGGAAGCAAATTGGCTTGGTCCTTTTTTAATCATTTCTTCTTTTAGAATGGGAACCTACAAACTAGCTGATTATGAAGGTGATGAGTTGCAAGAGCCTATTAATAGCATCCATTTAAAGAGGTTTCATACCTAATTAGATGAAAGAGAATTAGAAAAAAAGAGAGCATCAGACGAGTGTGTCAGATGAGTTAGCATCTTCTTTGTACATGAGAAAAGATCAAAATCCAAAACAAATTAGAAATATCAAAAATAAAAATAAAAATGGAAAAGCAGAAAGTCAGAATAAGGAGAAAAGTTAGCATGAAGAAAGCAAAAACATTCAAAAAATTAGAGAAAATTGTTGCCTTGGTGAAAACCTAGCAAATAGGCACCTTGATGATAAAAATAAAAAATAAAAAGAAAATTAAAAAAATTAAAAAAGAGAAGTGCCTTGGTGAAAACATAGAAATAGGCGCCTTGGTAGCAAAAAAAAGTAAAAAAGAGAAAAAAACAATAAACCCAAAAGGTGAAAACCTGGAAATAGGTGCTTTTTGTCCCTTAGGTCTTTCCTAGTTTCATTTGTACATATTGCCTTTTTCTCCATCTCATTTTCACATATCCTCATTGTATTCGTCATTTGTGCATAGTCATAATAAAACCTTTCAACTGCATTGTTGCATTCTAGGTTTCATATTGCCCTAAGTTTGACACACCCTCACATTTATCACTTGGGGGCAGAAAAGGATTGGATTTTGGTACAAATGGATTCAATATTGCCACTTTTGGTTACATATCAGAGTGACTTATCAGAGCTTCAGAAGAGAGATTTTTGTTGAACCTTTGATGGATATCATTGTTCAAAAGCCAAACATTTGATCGCATAACTTGATCCTTGACCTTCATTGACTTTATTATTCAGGATTAAAAATTCACATTCCTTAAATGATCAGAATGTTTGGAAAATATTATTGAAAATCTTGATACAACACAAAACACTTGGAGATTTTTGATGATCTTTTATTGACATTTGTCATGTCTTTTTACCTAAGTGATGATGTTTCAACTAGATTGGCGATGATGAAGACATGAAATTTTCTTGCCTTTGAGTGACTATTTTAAAGGAGATCCACCAACTTATGTGAATTCGTCTAATGACATGGTCATCAAAGAACCATCGAGGAATTTCATATAGGGTGGAGCGTTGACCTTTGTTTTTTTACACAAATGGATACCTTGGCTATTTATATCTTCCATATCTTAAGACCAAAATCCACTTGCAACATTGAATCCGTTGAAACCGGTATTCATACTCCCATAATTGGTTATTCAACTAGTGAGGGTTGTACTAGTTTCCCAAAGGTTTCCAAATGCGATAAAAAGAAGTATTCATATCATCATGATGTGGTCAGTGATGGTTGTACTTGCTTTCCGGTCCCACAATGCTCAATGATGAAAATATATCTCTTTTGTAGTTCTTTTGCAAAAATCTAGTGACAATTAGTTGCATTGCATTGCATTTTCATGATAGATTAATTGCATTATTTAAAGTATTTTTCCAGGTGAAGGGGGTTAATTATTCATATCTTGATTCATATAAAATTTTGGGGGGATTCAATTTTAAATTATCCTTGGTTCAAATCAATGATGTGAGATTATCTTTTGCATTCATTCATTCATTCATAGCATTAATCATTATCTTAATATCAGAAAAAGAAAGAGAAGAATCATTAATCATTATTCATTTGCATACATTTAGTTAAGGAGTGCATTTCATATCAAAGTTGCATTTCATATCTCATTTACATATATCTATATCTATATATTCAATCATTGCATTACATCCATACATGAAATCAGAAAAACATATCGACATAATTGCATAAATCATTTGCATCTATCTAATCTATATCATACGTAAGATAAAATGCATCCATAGCATAAAACGAGTAAATGCATCCATAAAACATCATATAAATATGTATAAAAAGATATCTCACATCAACACATCAAATAGAATCAAGGAAAGTCATCATATAAATGTCCATCAAATCAAGATCCATCAAATCTGTATATCAAGATACAATATCATCAACAAAATGATTCATCAACAAAGTCCTGATCATGTCAATAACCTGATACATGATACATCATCAAAAATGTGGATCAATATCCATATATCTCAAGACCCAGTAGGGGCACCTGATTCACCACCTGTACCTAATCCATCACCCATCCCATCAGGCCCTCTTTCACCTGATCTATCTTGTGTAGTGTGTAGTACCTGGTTGGTGCTCACAACACTATGCATATGTGTCATCATAGTCATAAACTCCTACATCATAGTGGCCAAATATCTAGTTGACCAACAACTGTTGTCATACCTGTCTGTAATGTCCGCACATCCTGAGTTAAGGCATCTATTTCCTGTGGAGCCTGTGGTACCTGTGGTGTAATTGATATCTCAGGAGGCACCTATTGTGTGAGAATCTATCCCTGTACTAGAGGAATTAGCTGTGTATGTACCTATGGAGGAGCATGTGCTCTTGGAACCTGTCTCACAGTTGCTATATGAGCTTGTTTCCCAACTCTCTATCTCTACTACCCCCATGCTACTGCTGATCTAGGATGTACCAAAGCAAGTCCCTATGCCTATTGAGCCTATTTGAATTTCCCACCCCTCACTCTGATATGTCCACCCTATGTCAGAGGTCCCACCCATCCTCTATCAATCACCCTAGGAGCTCTCTGAACTCTAGGAGCTCATCATCTTGGCCTACCACCACCAACATCACCTCCATCCCCACCATCATCATTTGAAGTCTCATCCACATCCGGGATAGGCTCCATCAGATCACTAAATCTCATAAATTTGTGCCTAGATAACCACTCTTTGTACTCCATGGACATCCCTACATCTGCAACATGATCCAACATATACCATCTAATAAATATCAATATGTCGATCTTGTAACAAGCATACTGGAAATCAACTTGTGCACCCCACATCGATCACTTGGGCATGTCCTGAACTCGGCCATACTGCCTAGAAACTTGTTTGAAATAGAATCTCTCAATCACAAGTGGTGATCGACCAATCATCCACCATGAAGAAAACATATAGGGGAGCTCATCTTCATCCTCCCACCATCCCTCGCATCCCAAATATGGTTTCCATACGACCTGATCCATATTGTCAATCATCCAGCGCCAATACTCTAGTTTTCCCAGATGATGCTGGACAACCATCCCACCATAAAAGAATGCATATGGACACCTACGACCTCAAACATGCGCTGCTAATAGTCTAGTAATGGTTATATGCTCCCATATCCATAACTATAGAAAAACTGCACCAGCAAAAAATGATGCTCTAGCCCTATATACAATCTCATATAAATCATGGTATAGTTGTGCCAAAACACATGATCCCCAATCAAAACACTGAGGATGTGCAATCAAATCCTCAAGTATGTGGCCTCATCCAATGGAGAATCCTCAACCTCGTCGATCAGGAAGTAGTAAACCTCATAAAAAAATAGCTAAAATTGCTGGCAATGTCAAAAAAGAAGCAAACTTTGCCCATGTAAAAGTATCATCTCCGATCATATCATCATTGAAGACACGCCTGCATACACTCCCCTTATAAAATGGATCATAATATACTCATTCTCCACGATTCAGGATGTGAAGTAGTCTATATACATCCTCGGGAGTGATGGTCATCTCACCAAGTGGCAGGTGGAAAGTGTTGTGGTCAAAGTATCATTGATATCCCACATCTATCAATAGATCCTGATTCAGCTGAAATTGAGGGATGTCTAATAGGAAACTCAGACTGCAAATCTCAATAACACGAAACTCTAGATCAGTCAGCTCCTGAGCTAAATCTAGAATCCATGAAGCTATATTTCGTACATACAATTTACAGAAATGTGTCTATTTTGAAAATCAAGGGAATTATATTAGTATTTTTCTATCAGTGGATCATCTTAAGTCAATCAATCTAATTCAATCAATCTTTTCTCTTTTTGAGCACAATCAACTTATTGTTCCTAACTCTAGATCTTGAGGCGGGACCAATATTATCAGGTATCTATCCTGTCAATTTTTCTATCCTATCAGATTGATAAATTAAACATTCATTGTTACAATTATCCTCGTACCCTAATCACTTTTTTGCATTACTCCAACAGATCTATCTATCTTGGAAATCAATTTGTTAATCCAGATATTCAATTAGCTATTAGTTTGAGTGTTTCAAATAAGGTTTTCATCACTTTTTACTGTAGGCATCACTTGGCTAAGTGTGCGCGATATTTTAACCTACGCGTCATTTCAAACATCATATGTGTTATTTCATCTATCAGAGGTGTGACTTCATCATCTACGTGACATTTCATCAACCTAGGCGTCACTTAAGATTTCCTAGGTGACATTTAAATCTTAAGGGTTTTTTAAGCAACATTTCAAACATTGTTTGACAATTTTGACCTAGCTAATAGGCATGGTTTAACTAATTCTACACATCATTTCATAGCATGGAGGTGGTATTTTAATACCCTAGGCATCATTTAAAAGTTCCTAGGCAGAATTTTGCAGAAATTACTCTAAAAAGCAGAAAAATTTGTCGTGAATGCTATCATAAACATGCACTAAATGAACTAGGAAGGTTAAAACCACTTACCGGAGGTCCATAGTCTAAGGGTCTCTGATACTGGTGTCCTCTCTTGAACCGATGCTCTTGAATAGGGACCACCATCACTGTCAATCTCAACAGGATAAGAGCAAAATCTCTATAGTAAAAAGTGAAAATGAATAGTAAATTTGGGTTTTTAACCTATTTAAGCTATTTGACCTATTTTTTGAAGAGATTTTGACCCTTTAGACCTAATCTACATTTCTTCACACTAGGGCATTTGTTGTGACCAGGATCATCATTATTGTTTTTAGAAATGAAAACATATTGGATCTATTTTTATCAATTTCATCATCTTTTCTATCCAGAGATCAATTTGTTTCATTTCTGAGGGGGCATCATCAAAGTTGCATTATATCAAATATCAAATCTAGGGCATTGAAAATTCAAACTTTTATCAGTGGGGCATTTTGCATCAGTTTCATATCAGACTCTGCATCTATCAAATCAGGGATTTCGCATCAATTTCTCATTAGGTTTTGCATCAATCAATCAATATAAAATCAATGATCATGACATCAAGTTTTCTTTGAATCAATGCGCTTCGCCCATCAATTCAAACAGGGGCATTTGTAGACACCTAAAAGTGACCAGGTATTCTCTAATCAAGCAAATCTGCAAATTTCATCAAATTTCTCCTAATCTCATCAAATTGAATCAAAATAGATCAAAATAAAATCAAATGGACATTTATCAATCAAATTGGACAAAATCAAGCTAAATCAAAGGATTAATTAACCATGACATCAAATAATCAAATATAAGCCTAAAAGGATCAATCAAAATTATATAATTGATTTTAATCATTTAATTGTTGTAAAGGAAGAAAATTGATTATGTTTATGTGATTGATTATTTGAATGTTTGTGTTGTATTTCCTTAACCTTTACATTTAATTGTAATTTTGAATGTGATATTGTAATGTGATTAAGCATATAGGGGAAGGAAGATAAGATATTCCTCTTTTCTCCCCAAATGCACAAATGAAAGATCCAAGTTGATTAACCCAAAAGAAGGATCAATGCGCAAATGAATCAACCATTTGGAAATGAGAGAAAGGAAGTGTTGGCACCTGAAAAATTCAGGCCCTAAATATGCAAAATATGAGGGAGGTATAAAGTTTCTTTTCATTTTCATAAATATTTTCTTATTTTCAAATTTAATTTAACAATCAAATGCGCTCTAAATAGTTGTCATTGTCCCATTTTCATATTTATTAGCAAAGATTTAATATTATATTTTAATGAGTTTAATGCAATAGCTATTTTGGAAATAAAAATAAAAGAAAAAGGAAATAATAGGTACATAGGGTAAAAGGGTGCCGATCGGGAGTTGAACACTCGACCTCTCAAGCCAACCCTTTTTCCTACCTACCTACCCTTCTACCCTCTAACCAGTTAGTCTATTTATATTCTTCGAGAGGATTTGAAAGAGGAACTAATTTATTTACATCTTCATGTACAGGTGAAAAATCAACACAATTTCTCCACAAGGAGTATTTCTTTCTTTAATAATTTTAAATTCAAATATGAAATATTCCTTTCCTATGTATTATTTATTTTATTGATTTTAGGAAAAAAGAGTGGGGAGAGGGAGTTGAACACTCGACCTCTCGACCCACCCTTTCTTCCTATCCTAACTACCCGACCTATCCTAACCAATTGTCCTATGTTATTCCTTGAGAATATGGGTAGAAATAAAGGGATAGTTTTTAGATTGTTTTTATTTCTTTTAGTAATTTAGAAATAAATTGTTAGGTTATCAATGTATTGATTTTCTCTTGTATTTATGTTTCAAAAGATTTCACATTTCACGAGATTTATATTATTTTACCAATGTGATTCATTTTAATATACCCTCATAAACCCTAAAGTCAAAAGTGTAAAAGGGGGCATAAATGATTATTTTCCACCCTTTTGATTTGTTTTTAATTTTCTCACTATTGGAGATATTAATTAAGTGACATGAATGTATGCTCTTATTATTATTATTATTTACCTTCATCTCATTAATGTATGCATATTTAAGGTTTTTGTTCAAAAGGTTATATTATTTCAAGGATCTAATCACATTTCATAAAAGGGCTATGAGATTTTGATTTGTTTTACATTAGAAAATATTTATAATCATTAGGGTTATTATTTTTTATAGCACTTGCCCTAAATAAATTATTCTTTAAATATTGTGATGTTGGGGTAAGTGCTCCCCTCTTTTCAGGGTGAGTTATAAAGATTTTATACCCTAATGTTTTGGGAGTATTTCTATTGTGTAATTTATATTGCCTTATTTTGTGAAAGGATATTTTAAATAAATACATTTTGGTGAATATTTTAAAAGTGAATTTTATATTTGAACATTATATCCCTATGTAATAACTTTAAATATTATCTTATTAATGGGATATCTTTATGTTTTGATAATTAAAGTAAATACCTTTGATTAATTATTTAATTGGTATTTTATTTACATTTGTGTAAGTTATGTCATTGTGTTATTTGATGTATTGTCAATTAAGAAATAAGCAATTTTAAAGATCATATTAAACACCTAAAATATTATAGAATATGATGAATTAAATTTTAAATTTTTATCTAATGCCGAGTATTTTTGTGTGGGAACTAAACGTTAGGATCATTATGCACATCTCGGAAGAATGTAACAGATTAAATTTGTTGTATGGGAAATGTTTTTCCCTAAAACCATTTATATGGTTAATTTTGTAATTTTTGGGGTTAGTTGTTGGGATTAGGTTTTTATGAAAGGGTATGTCCTTTCACGGGAACTTTTGAGAACCATATAAATATTAAGTCAAAATAAACTTAAAAGATTAAAATGAGATTTTTTGGGAGAAATAATTCCAAGAGAGAATGGATACTGCAAATATGAGTCATTGTGTACAAATATTCAGATGTCAAATGAGATAAGTATTATTCTGGTTTCTATGATTATATTGTTATTGATTTCCAGTTAGTCTTTCAGATATTCTCTCTGTTAGAGTGCCTTACTGTGTTATATTCCCTGATTGTATAATTCAATTTTAATACATATAATTCGAATATCAATAGTTAGATCTGAGCGTCTTCTATTGTTCTTGTCGGTCTCCTAATTCAAGTTAAATTCGATAAGATTAATCGTGTTTATTAAATTGAATTGTAATTCTTGACTCTATAACCCATTTTTAAGTAGGCACTAATCTTGTTATCTGGATATTATCTTTTGATTCATATTTTGTAGTTTTGTTGATAATTTAATCAATTTTCAGAGCGTTTATTACATTAGGATTTTTAGGGATAATTCAATTTAGTCTAAATTTTATATATTGAATAGCATAGAGAGATTGTATTGTTGCCTCCAAGGACGGTTTACCACCTTGGGAGGATATTTGATTGTCTATCTATGCAGTTAGGCATCATAGAAGATTATTTAGATTGAAGTGGAATCAGGCCTACCAGCCTTGGCCTAACGAAGCTAGAATTGCAGAGGTAATAGTGTGTACCTGTCAGTTGGCCAAATCTGATCCTTGATTTTTGGGCACCAACAAATTGGTAACTTTGTTGGGGACGCTATCAGTGAAAGACATTCACAGAATCTTTGGTTACAGTTGTGAGACTCTATTGGGATAAAAGACTCAGAACAGTTATTTCCTCATAGAAAGTGAGGTGGCGACTCTAAATTTCAAACTTGAAAAATGATTGAGAGAGACTTATGTTGGGAAGGAGATCTCTAAAAAATAATACCTTTGTTGAATTAGAACCAATAAAGAGAAACAAAAATTTGAAGATGTTGTACATAGCACGTAAGACACCTTCTAAATCAGATGAACAAGAATTTGCTTGCGAGCAGTTCCCAGATTCAAGTCATAGTTCTGCTGGTGAAAGTGAAAATAGAAATCCATTTCCGTACCCGAGATTAAGGAACGTTGATATATCTGAACATGAGGAGAAAACTCGGGAAGACAAAATTGTGGATATCATGACACAAGGTTTAATTGCTCTGGAAAATAAGGATGAAGGAATGATTAGGGCATTTAAATGACAGCCGGATGAGGTCTTTGAAAGGATGGGGTTTCAGAGAGAGGATATCGCATCACCACAGGATAGCCCTAAAGTTGCAAGAATGAATTCAGTGAATGAAGAAAAAACTGATAAAAATAGTGGGATCCCTAAATATCATCCTCCCCATAGGAAAAATAATAACGATGATCCTTTCAAGAATTTTCATTCTCAGCATAATACAAATAATGAAAGAAGAAGCGCAAGTAATAGACATGATAATGATCATGGCAAAATTGAATACCTGGGAAATTGTTGGGAACAAAATGATGTTGAACATGTTCTAAATCGTGCATATAGTAACCCATTATTCAAAGTTAATACTGGAAGAAAGAAAAATATAGAATTGAGAGATTGTCGTGATAAAAGTTATTTGAATACTCAGTGGGATAGCCAACATGAGAGCCACGCTCATAATTCTGAGATTCATCTGCACCCTAGGATCCATGCGCAAGGCAAAGGAAATCACCACCATTTTGATGCGTGGCCCGATGGATATGTGCATGATGGAGGTAATTATCATGAGCCAATCCATTTTAATGTACATCACCCTAAATACATTGCACAGCATTGCCATAGTGATGTGCATCAACAAAATAATATATGTCAACTCCAACATTACAAATTGGCACAGCCTGGTGTAGAAGTCACGCATCCAAATGTTGACCACTTGCATCATGAAAATGTCAAGGGATATTACATGCATCATGCATAGCCAAAGGATGGTGGTAAAACAAGTTCAAATGGCGCTCAGACCCAGAGGGATAGTAGGCAGGTTAAAAATTATATTGCGCAACAATACATGGAACCCATGCATCATAGTGTGGATCCCAGGCAGCAAGGGGAGTAGCCATATGCTAGGTCCACTTGGCATGATGGGAAGTATACTCAGCACAATATCGAGCATTACAAACTTTCCTAGGAATGTAATGAGCAGCATAATATGGGATCCATGAAATATAACGTGCAACAGGATAATAGAATTACGCAGCATGGTAATAAGTTTGTGCATCAATACAACAATGAAAACCAATACACTAAACCAACGCATTATACTATGGAGCCCACGCAGCAAGGTGAACAGCCATATGCCAGGTCCACATTGCAAAATGGGAAGTCTTCATAGCATGGCTTGGAGTGGTACAAATCTGCCCAGAAGTTTAATGAGCAGAAAAATAAACTTGACAAGTTAACACATGGACATGGCAATGAGAAACAAAACTTAGCGCAGCCTTGTATACATAGCATGCAAGATACACAAAAAATTTATTTGCAGAGTGACCACCACATTAACAGTGGAGAGGGATACATACTACAAAATGATGACACACGTTGTCAGATGAATCAGGTGCAACAATACAATCAGCAATATAATACACGAGACGATAACTATGTCACGCGGTAGCATGGGGAGCCCACATAGCATTGCCCTCATTTTAAGTCACAAAACAAAATTCTCACACAAGGATACAGAGGAGAAAATGATAAACAACATGTGGAAACATTACAAAGTGAAATAGAATATCGCCCCAATTACCATGAAGATTCAATGCAGCGTGCTCATGCTCATGCGCAAGCCAAGAATATTATACAATCACAGCATTGTGATCAATCTCATACACAAGATGCAATTAATAAAAAAGACAAAAGATATAATTTACAATACCCTCGACATATTACGCAGCATGGAGATTATGATCAATTTAATGAAAGAGATTGTGGCTGGAACCAACATTGTGAGAAAAATGCGCAGGGTCAAACACAACATTACCTCCATCGTACATATCCAGATATGCAGCCTAATTATTATCAAAATAATCAGAACAATTACAATGAGCACTGGGAAAATGATCAGGGTGGTCAACAAACTGCTAATCAAAGAAATCATTATCAAGGAAATCAAAATCTTGGAGGTAACCCTATTTTACGAAATTAAATTTTTCAGAATAACAATCAGATTAGAAATCAGGAAAATGTCAGACTCCCAATGATTAATGAAAGATATATGCAATTAGATTTTTCAAATATTATGTGTTCTCCTGATCCGATACCAAAGGAATTAAAATCTGCCATTCCCAAATTTAATGGTGACGGAGTTCAATTAGCAGAACATGTTATCAATGTTAAGAATATTGTGTACAAATTTGAAATAACTTACGAAGATGTGCTTATGAATTCATTTGTACAATCCCTGAAAGACAGTGTGGATGAATGGTATAGAAACTTGTTGGACAATTCAATCAGTAATTGGAATGATTTTTTTGATCAATTCTTAGAAGAATTCGTAGAGCATAGGGATCCAACTTTTGCATCTCATGAGTTAACTAGCATAAAAAGAATGTAAATGGGATAGTGAAGGAGTTCAATAAAAGGTTTAACAAAGTGTTAAATAAGATTCCAAAAGATATTTGTCCTCTAGATCCATTTTTGATATCTTTCTATATAGCAGCTTTTGATGTCAAGACAAATTATGAAATAAGGTCTCGTAACCCGACAACATTACCACAGGCATTTAAAATTGCATTGACTATTGAAAATAATAAGATAGCTACTGGGAGAATAGATAAAAGAAGCGACCCTAAACTTTTTAACCCCGTAGTTCCAAGACAGAATGAGGATAAGGACAAAATAGATGAAATATGGGGAATGGTAAAAAACTTACAAATAAATAAGGGTCATGCTCAGGTAAACAGAAGTGACAGAAATTTCAACAGAAATGATTGATACAGGTTGCAAGACATACCTTATCATACTGAATGGAAAGATGGAAAACCTTTGAAAAAGAAGATGGAAACTCCTGATCAACTTAAGAGAAATAATCACTTCATAGAAGGTGAACTTTGGTGCGATGTATTCAAATTACCACATTCACAGGAGGGGTGTCTACTAGCTCAAAATTTTAGAAGAAAATAATCAGAGAGATGAGGATCAACCCATGGTAAATGCAGCATCATCCAACCCATTTTGGGCAGCAGATAGTGATGATTCTGAAGAGGATTATATGCCAAATGAGGATCATAGGAAATTGGGATATTATCAGGAGCAGCAAATCTTTTCAGATAATGATGAGAATCCAAAAATAAGAAGGTCAACTAGAGTGGACAGAGAAGCATATACTGTGGCAGCATTGGAAAAGGTCCATAGAAATTATCATTTGAGGAACATAGCTATAAACTCAGACCATGAACAAGCAGTGGGAATATTAAAAGCTTCAAACAAAAGTAGTGATGCAAAGAGTGGAAAAGTGGAACTTCCTAAAAGGCAAGTTGATTCAACACTAAAGATAAGCAAACCAATGGACAAGAAAAGTAATGGTAAGAAAATTTCTAACTACGCTTCATTTATGTCTCAAGCATTGTCTTAGGTAAAACTTTATGTCCCTCTAATGGAAATGATGAAATTAAGTGATTGCAAGAATGAAACGCTAAAAATAATAAATGATGTTGTTAAAAAGGATTCCAAAGAACAAAAGGATAATGAAGAGTTACTAGTTATTTATCTAGGAACATCTATTAATGAGGATACTACTAAAGTAGACCCTTTCTTTTTGACTTTGTTAATAAACAATAAACTAATAAGAAATTGTATGTTAGACTATGGAGTAGCAGTTAATATTATGCCTCATGGAGTCATGAAAGAATTAGGGGTGAATGTAGATACTACTTATGGCAAGTGCTATGCTATGGATAATAGATCTATCCCAGTTATTGGAATAATGAAAAATGTTGAATTCAAGTTTCCTTCTTGTCCTGAAAAGTCTTATAATATTGATATCATTGTTGTAGAAGTACCACCTAGTTATGGAATGTTATTATCTAGACAATGGTCTAACTTGGTATGTTTTAATATCCAATTAGATTTATCTTATGCTTATATTCTAGTTAATGACAATATTATGAGGATTGATAGGGAGCCAAGGTCTACTTATATCATCAAGGAAATTGACCCAAGTCTTGTTACATACTTTTTCCACACAGATATAGAGAATTTCCAAGTAAGTAATCATAAAAATATTGTTGAAAATACTAATCCTATTGAATTACATGCTAAATAAACTAGTACCTTCATTTGGAAAATGTTTTTTGATGGATCATGTAGCAAAAATGGTAATGGAGCAGGTGTAATATTTGTATCCCCAAATGGGAAATCTTTTAAATAATCCTTTTTATTGGCTTTTGATTGTACTAACAACACTGCAGAATACAAAGCACTCTTACTAGGCCTTAAAATAGCAAGTAAGCATGGTATTAAACTTCTTTCTATTTATGGGGATTCTGAATTAGTTGTATCTCAAGTTAGGGATAAATTTGTTACCAAAAATCTAAATCTAAAAAGATACAAGAATGAAGTTTGGGATTCCATAGAGTGTTTTGATGCTTTTTCAATAACTTGGATGGATAGGTCTGAAAATATTCTTGCAGATTTTATGGCTAACCTAACAGTTAGGCAAAATTATTTTCCTTGTGAGGATATTATACAGGTTGAGACCAAATCAAGACCAGCAGTGCCTAATAACATTCAAAATTGGCAAGTTTTTGAAGATGATAGAGATATCATAAAATTCCTTGCATGTAAAGAAAGGTATGAAGATCAGTCTATTGATTTGAATGCTTATGTTGAAACAGTAGAAGGAAAAGAGACTTTATTTGGGAAAGAAGTGATTCACCTTAAGACTAATAAAATCCCAAAGGGGCTTGTGGCATTAGAAAGAATGTTTGATAATAAAGACTCTAAGAATGAAATCAAGACAGAACAAACTCCTGTAGAAGAAGTAGAAAAGATAAATTTGGGAAATGAACATACTCCCAAAGAAGTCCTTATTGGTAAGAAACTGACTCCAAAAATCAGTTCAAAGATTATTGGCTTGCTTAGAAAGTATAGACATGTATTTGCCTGGTCTTATGATGACCTCAAAGCATATAGGGAGGACTTATTCCAACATGAGATACCCCTAATATCAGATGCAAAGCCCTTTAGACAAAGGAAAAGACCCATAAATCCAACTTTGGCTCCTAAGATGAAGGAGGAACTAATAAAGATGAGAGATTCCCACATCATAAAGACAATTAGGCACTCTACTTGGGTTTCAAATCTGGTACCTATTAGGAAGAAAAATGGAGATATCAGACTTTGTGTGGATTTCAGAAACTTAAACATATCTTCATTAAAATACAATTATCCATTACCTAACATGGAAGCATTATTACAAAAAATCACTGGTAATGAGTTGTTATCCATGATGGATGGGTTTTCCGGGTATAAGCAAGTGAAGGTTAAAGAGGAAGAACAGTATAAAATGACATTCACCACACCATGGGGTACATACATTTATGCAAGGATGCCATTTGGATTTATGAATGGTAGAGATACATTTCAGAGAGCCATGGATGTGGATTTTGAGAATTTCATTGATGTTATTATGGAAATATATCAAGATGACATCACATCTTATTCCAAAAGGGCAGAGGACCATTGCAACCATTTAGAGAAAATCTTCAAAAGAGCCCTTGAGTATGGGATATCCTTAAACCCAAAGAAATGTCATTTTGGGGTAATTGAAGGTAAACTTCTTGGACATATCATATCTAGAGATGGAGTAAAGATAGATCCAGAAAGAATTGAAGAAATTAATAAGATTCAGATTCCTAAAAAATGTTAAGGGGATTCAATCTTTCTTTGGACAAATCAACTTTGTGAGAAGGTTTGTCTCAAATTTTTCAGAAATTGTTAAACCCATTGCAAAGATGTTAAAGAAGAGTGCATTTCTAAAATGGATAGATGAGGCCTTAGAGGATTTTGCTAACATTAAGAAAGAAATCAAGGAAGCTCTGGTTCTAAGATCCCCTAATTTCTCCAAACCTTTTCAACTATTCTCTTTTACTTCCTTTCACACCATTGCAGTTGTCCTATTACATAAAATGATGAAGGACATGAGCAACCGATAGCATTATTTAGTAAGACTTTACAAGCTTCTAAGTTAAATTATGATATACATGAGAAAGAAGCTTATGCATTAGTAAGAGAAGTAAAGGCATCCAGGCCTTATCTAGTTGGAGCTAAGATTGTGGCATACATACCTAATGTGGCAGCTAAAGACATATTGAGGCAATCAGAAGTCACAGGTAGAAGATGTAGATGGATCAATCAAGTTCAAGAGTTTTATATTGAAATACAAATCACTAAGTTAGTAAGAGGTCAAGGATTGGCTAAACTCATGGCAGAGACAAATTTGGATGCAACCCAAGTAAACCAAGTAGATTTGGAAAGTGCAGAAATGAGCATCGAACATTGTCCATGGTACATAGACATAGTCTACTTCTTAAGGCATATGAAGTGTCAAGAAGGTCTAAGTGATAATCAGAAAAGAACTATAAAGTTACAAGCTTCAAGATATGTACAGATTCAAGGAGATCTGTATTGGAAAAACAATGATGGTATCCTTTTTTTTTGTCTAGACATCTGTCAGACTAAGTCGGTTATAAAGGAGTTACATAATGGGGTATGTGGTGGTCACTTTTCAGCTAAAACAACAACTCATAAGATATTGAAAGTAGGGTACTATTGTCCTTGTGTTCAAGGAATGTTATGAATATGTTAAGAAGTGTGAACCTTGTCAGAAGTTCTCAAGAAAACTGAAATACAATGGCGCATTACCCCTTATTCCTTTACAAACCAAAGAGCCTTTTAAGATGTGGGGAATAGATTTTATTGGAGAAATTTCAGATGCTTCAAGTGGAGGTCATAAATGGATATTAGTAGCAACAGATTATTTCACAAAATGGGTTGAGGCTATACCTACAAGACAAGCTACAAGTAAAGTAGTCATCAAGTTTCTGACAGAAAACATACTTACTAGATTTGGAGTACCTTGCAAGATCCTTTGCGATAATGGTATGTGTTTTAGGTCTAAGGAATTTTCAGAATTTTTCAATAAGTATGGTATCAACTTATCATACTCTTCCCCATACCATCCGCAAGGGAATGGTCAAGCAGAATACAGCAATAAAAATATAATAAAAATCATTAGGAGAATGTTGAGCAACAATAAGAAAGCATGGGATTCAAAATTGAGCTTGGCTTTGTGGGCAGATAGGGTAACAATAAAAAGATCGATAGGTTTAGCTCCCTATGAGTTGGTTTATGGAAAACAAGTGAGGTTATCATTAAATAATCTATTGCCAATTTATAGATTCATTCAAGAAGAAGAGCTTGAAGACATAAACTTTATGGAGGACCGATTGAGCCAGTTAGCAGAGTTAGATGAGAAGAGGAGACAAGCACAAAAAATAAATCTTCAACAACAATGACAAGTTAAGACTCTTCATGACGAAAAGGCATCAAACAGGTCTTTTAGAGAAGGTGATTGGGTAGTGAAATGGAATGCAAGAGACCAAGATAAAGGAAAGCACGGTAAGTTTGATGCATTATGGTTAGGACCTTACATGATCGTCTCAAAAGCAGGCGAAAATTCTTACCATTTAGAGGACACTAATGAAAACATTCAAGAGTTCCCAACCCATGTTCAGTACTAGAAACCTTTTTTCTCTTGAAATAGGAAGTATTCTCTAAGCTTGTAAATTATTTTTTGTCCTAGTTTCATGATTATTTTCTTACTATGGTCTACTTCTTCCAGAGATAACTGGGCCCTCACTGCATCCAGGCATGAATGCATGTCCCCAATAAGAGCCACTGTTGGCACCTAAAAATTTAGGCCCTAAATATGCAAAATATCAGGGAAGTATAAAGTTTCTTTTCATTTTCATAAATATTTCCCTATTTTCATATTTATTAGCAAAGATTTAATATTAAATTTCAATGAATTTAATGCAATAACTATTTTGGAAATAAAAATAAAATAAAAAGGATATAATAGGTACATAGGGTAAAAGGGTGGCGATTGGGAGTTGAACACTTGACCTCTCAAGCCAACCCTTTTTCCTACCTACCTACCCTTCTACCCTCTAACCAGTTAGTCTATTTATATTCTTCGAGAGGATTTGTAAGAGGAACTAATTTATTTACATCTTCATGTACAGGTGAAAAATCAACACAATTTCTAACACAAGGAGTATTTATTTCTTTAATAATTTTAAATTCAAATATGAAATATTCCTTTCCTATGTATTATTTATTTAATTGATTTTAGGAAAAAAGAGTGGGGAGAGGGAGTTGAACACTCAACCTCTCGACCCACCCTTTCTTCCTATCCTAATTACCCGACCTATCCTAAGCAATTGTCCTATGTTATTCCTTGAGAATATGGGTAGAAATAAAGGGATAATTTTTAGATTTTTTTTATTTCTTTTAGTAATTTAGAAATAAATTGTTAGGTTATCAATGTATTGATTTTCTCTTGTATTTATGTTTCAAAAGATTTCACATTTCACGAGATTTAGATTATTTTACTAATGTGATTCATTTTAATATACCCTCATAAACCCTAAAGTCAAAAGTGTAAAAGGGGGCATAAATGATTATTTTTCACCCTTTTGATTTGTTTTTAATTTTCTCACTATTGGATATATTAGTTAAGTGATTTGAATGTATGCTCTTATTATTATTATTTTTTACCTTCATCTCATTAATGTATGCATATTTAGGGTTTTTGTTCAAAAGGTGATATTATTTCAAGGATCTAATCACATTTCATAAAAGGGTTATGAGGCTTTGATTTGTTTTACATTAGAAAATATTATAATCATTAGGGTTGTTATTTTTTATAGCACTTACCCTAAATAAATTATTCTTTAAATATTGTGATGTTGGGGTAAGTGCTCCCCTCTTTTTAGGGTGAGTTATAAAGCTTTTATACCGTAATGTTTTAGGATTATTTCTATTGTGTAATTTATATTGCCTTATTTTGTGAAAGGATATTTTAAATAAATACATTTTGGTGAATATTTTAAAAGTGAATTTTATATTTGAACATTATATCCCTATGTAATAACTTTAAGTATTATCTTATTAATGGGATATCTTTATGTTTTGATAATTAAAGTAAATACCTTTGATTAATTTTTTAATTTGTATTTTATTTTACATTTGTGTAAGTTATGTCATGGTGTTATTTGATGTATTGTCAATTAAAAATGAGCAATTTTAAAGATCATATTAAACACCTAAAATATTATAGAATATGATGAATTAAATTTTAAATTTTTATCTAATGCTGGGTATTTTTGTGCAGGAACTAAACGTAAGGATCATTATGCACATCTCGGAAGAATGTAACAGATTAAATTTGTTGTACGGGAAATGTTTTTCCCTAAAACCATTGATATGGTTAAGTTTGTAAATTTTGGGGTTAGTTGTCAGGATTAGGTTTTTATGAAAGGGTATGTCCTTTCAAGGGAACTTTTGAGAACCATATAAATATTAAGTCAAAATAAACTTAAAAGATTAAAATGAGATTTTTTGGGAGAAATAATTCTAGGAGAGAACGGATACTGCAAATATGAGTCATTGTGTACAAATATTTAGATGTCAAATGAGATAAGTGTTATTCTGCTTTCTATGATTATATTGTTATTGATTTCCACTTAGTCTTTGATATATTCTCTCTGTCAGAGTGCCTTACTGTGTTATATTCCCTGATTGTATAATTCAATTTTAATACATACAATTTGAATATCAATAGTTAGATCTAAGCGTCTTATGTTGGTCTTGTCGGTCTCCTAATTCGAGTTAATTTCAATAAGATTAATCATGTTTATTAAGTTGAATTGTAATTCAAGCGGAATCCTATGAGGTGATGATCTTGTTTTACTAAAAGCAAGTTTTTAAAATCATCTTTGATTGTACATAGGACTGGATTTCTTGACTCTATAACCCATATTTTAAGTAGGCACTGATGTTGTTATCTAGATATTATCTTTTGATTCATATTTTGTAGGTTTGTTGATAACTTAATCAATTTTCAAAGCGTTTATTAAATTAGGGTTTTTAGGGATAATTCAATTGAGTTTAAATTTTATATATTGAATAGCATAGAGAGATTGTATTGTTGCCTCCAAGGATGGTTTACCACCTTGGGAGGAGATTTGATTGTCTATGTATGTAGTTAGGCATCATAGAAGATTATTTAGATTAAATTAGAATCAAGCCTACTAGCCTTGGCCTATCGAAGCCAAAATTACAGAGGTAATAGTGTGTACCTAATAGTTGGCCAAATTCGATCCTTTGTTTTTGGGCACCAACATCAAGAAAATCTTAAATTCTATTTTATGATTAAGGAGATATGGTATATAACATTAATTGAAAAGGATGAGAGGAAGTACCAACCTTAAATAATTGCAGATCTAAAGAATGTTGTTTTTAGAGATCTGTACTCAGTTTCTAGAAAATTTGAAGTATGATTCGGAACAGAAACACAGAGACTAACAAAACCTAGAAATGTTTTTCCGATCCAACACCCTCTTACAAAAAAGGTTGACCTTGATCCACAAATGTCACCCCTGACCCAATAATCTGGACCCTGACCTGCACAAGTCCAACAAAAAATCTATTTATGGATCCCGATAGTTCACTGAAAAGGGTATCCAGATTTGAGTTCAAATCCACAGTCCTAAACCTGTACCTCCAAGAAAAAGAGGTTTTTTTGGGGGGGGGGAGGGGTTTGCCTTAGTCAAACCCTGATTTAGGAATTAACCTTGAAATAAAAAAAGTATAGAATGCTAACAAGTAGTAGAATTGAATCTAATAATGAATCTATGATATTCAATAGATATGCCATTGTAATTCAAATGTAAGAAAGTATGTAAATATGAAAGCTTGGACTCAATAGAAACCATAAACCTCCATGATTATATGCTTCAAATCCACCTTGAAGAGAATGAATGAGTGTTGAGGATGCATAAATGATATTGAAGGAAGATCACACCACCATGATGGCTAGATCTAGGGTTTGAATGATGAATCTTGAATGTTTGAACCTAATCCCTTCAAAGCCTTGAAAGATTGAATCCTTGATCTTCAATGGAGAACTTGAATGCTTGAGAGGAAGAATTGAACACCTTGAAAGCTTAAGAACATGTATAATAATGGATTCTTGAACCTTTTTTGCTTGATCACCTCTTCTTACTTGGTTAATGGTTAGAATTAATGCTTAGAGAAAATGAGAGAGAAAGGCTTCCTTTTATATGAAACTGGGGCACAATATTCTAGAGAGGCTGAAATAGGAGAATTAAATTCCAATTAGACCCATGCCCCTAGAAGAGGACCTATATTAAATATAATTTAGGATTTGCCGATTTGGAACCCAAAACAGCCGACCCGAAAGTGGGAAAAATAAATTTTTGATGACCTCCGAAAGCTGACAAGTTTGCAAATTTGAAAGGGGGACCCAGGTCAAGGTTGAGGTCAACCCTAACCTAGGTCAAGGTCAAGTTCAACCCTGACCTAGGTCAAGGTTGAGGTTGACCTTGACCCAGGGGGTCAGAACCCATGGAAAAAGTGTCGGGTGGGATAAAAGGTGCCCAGAGAGGCCCAATCAGGGTCCTAAAAAGGCACAGAGGTACGAGATGATGAAAAAATGAGGGGAAGGTATGATGGTGGTCAAAAAAATCCCCTAAGCAGGGCTAAATGTTCTTATCATGGAAGTGCTTCCATTTTAAGATGATACATTAAGCCCCCACTTTAGCGGAAGTATGGAAATTGAACATGCTTTCAGTAAAGTTAGAAGAAAGACTCTGGTGGATCACAACGAGGTAGAACATCACTAGGTCAAGGACATGAGACCTTAGACCAAGGTTTCTAACTCAACATACATTCATAGAAGATATGAAAAATAAAGAGCAATCAATCATAGAAACATACATGATTACATAAGAAAGACAAGAACAACACTATAGATAACATAGTTGCATGATCTAATCCTACTAGCATGAAAGTGAAAAGAGAGAGAAAAGAGAAAGTGATTACCTCACCTAGTAAGATGCCCACCTAACTATGAATCACCATGGAGGGAGAGCCCAATAGGTTCAACCATAAACTGTACTTGTAATTGTTATGTGTCTTCTGATGGCTTTTGAAAATATCAATAGATCCACATTCTTGTATCACTTTAAATATAAAATGCGTGTCTTTTCAGGATTTAGAAATTTATGTGTGTTACCTTCCAAGGATTTAGCATATTGAAATTTGTAAAAGGGGTGTGTATCTCTTCAGGATTTAGCAACTTATGTGTGTTACCTTCCGAGGATTTAGCAAAAATAAAAGTAAAAATGCGTGTCCCTTAAGGATTTAGCAACTTGTGTGCGTTACCTTCTGAGGATTTAGCAAAAATAAAAATAAAAATGTGTGTCTCTTCAGGATTTAGCAACTTATGTGTGTTACCTTCCAAGGATTTAGCATGTTGCAAAATGTAAATTAATGTAAACTATAGCAAAAGGGAGACCCTATATATGCCCCCTCCTTATCATGACTACCCACTAGGTATGATAAGGAAGAGAAAGAGGATACCTACTTCACAAGGTAAGGAGATATCCAGCTTAACAACAATGTATACCATATCCTTAGCGAAGAGTCTTGACCCTTACATCCAAGAACATAGATAATTGTGAAATGGATATGTCACTTATGGAAAAAGGATCCTCAGAAAGGAAGAGACCTTATCAACAAGACCCCCCATCATAGAGGAGTGCTTAGGATAAAATGTCATCTTCTAAAGAAAAGAGGGACCAAAGATTCAATCATCAAGCCCCCTATAATCAAGAGGAAGTAGAATCTTGGGATGAAGGAATCAAAATCTAACCCAAAGCAAGAGAAAGAGTTTATCAAAAGCATAATTTGAAAAATAAAGAAGAGGTGATTGCATAGGACATTCACCTCTTATATAAGAGGGTATCCATAGTCAAAAACATACATCTTTATAAGGAAATAATGATATATGATATACAAATGTGACTAAGCTAAGGAAATTAGATCCTTAGATAGAGGAAGAAGGAAAATACCTTGCCCACCAGGTGTGAAGGCAAGGGATATATCAAATTATATCAAGATATTTCATAGCAAAGAGATATCTTTACAAAACAAATGTTCTAGAAAAGATATCATGAATGATTTTATAGGGATAGAATCTATAAAGAATAACCAATTAAATTCACAACAAAATACATGCTAAGGGAAAAATGGATCCTAGAAGACTGGAATAAAATACCTCTTGCCCCCCAGTGAAGAATCAAGAGGAAAAATACAATTTAACTTGTAGAATAACAAGGGGAATGCCCTATATCAAAATTATGAAGAAATTGTAATACTTCACGTGAATGAGATATAATCCCCAAAGCAGCCCTTTCTCTAACATATATAGCTTGAAATGCACACAGTCAGCAAGTAAATGTTTATTACTATAATGAAAAGGATATTTATATTTAGAGAGAACATTTCTCAGAATAGGTTTGAAGATTTCTTTCTTGGAATTCATTAATTGGACATACACTTTCTTAGCCACATCTTGAGGAGTATCATGGTGATCTAGAGAAGGTGTTGGAAGAAGAACATGAAGAGG
>MU226984.1:29168-62710 GCA_018584345.1 Thuja plicata | reverse complement strand
GGGGAAGGAAGATAAGATATTCCTCTTTTATCCCCAAATGCACAAATGAAATATCCAAGTTGATTAACCCAAAAGAAGGATCAATGCACAAATGAATCAACCATTTGGAAATGAGAGAAAGGAAGAAAATCTTAAATTATGTTTTATGATTAAGGAGATATGATATTTGAAATTAATTGAAAAGGATGAGAGGAAGTGCCAACCTTAAGAAATTGCAGATCTGAAGAATGTTGTTTTCTGAGGTCTGTACTCAGTTTCTAGAAAATCTGAAGTATTATTTGAAACAGAAACGCAGAGATGAACAAAACCTAGAAATATTTTTCTGATCTGACACCATCTTATGAAAAAGGTCGACCTTGACCCACAAATGTCACCCCTGACCCAATAATCTTGACCCTGCCCTCCACACGTCCGACAAAAAATGTGTTCGCGGACCCTGATAGTTCGCTGAAAAGGGTATCCAGATAAGAGTTCAAATCCACAGTCCTGAACCTGTACCTACAAGAGAAATAGGTTTGTTTGTTGGGGGGAGGGGTTTGCCTTAGTCAAAACCCAATTTATTAATTAACCTTGAAATCAATAAAGTATAGAATTCTAGCAAGTAGTAGAATTGAATCTAATAATGAATCTATGATATTCAATAGATATGCCAATGTAATTCAAATATAAGCGAGTATGTAAATATGAAAGCTTGGACTCAATAGAAACCATAAATGTCCATGATTGTATGCTTGGAGTCCACCTTGAAGAGAATGAATGAGTGTTGAGGATGAAAAAAGGATCTTGAAGGAAGATCACACCACTATGATGGCTAGATCTAGGGTTTGAATGATGAATCTTGAATGTTTGAACCTAATCCCTTAAAAGGCTTGAAAGCTTGAATCCTTGATCTTCAATGGATAACTTTAATGCTTGAGAGGAAGACTTGAACACCTTGAAATCTTGAGAACATGTAGAACAATGGATTCTTGAACCTTTTTTTCTTAATCACCTCTTCTTACTTGGTTGATGGTTAGAATTAATGCTTAGAGAAAATGAGAGAGAAAGGCTTCCTTTTATATGAAACTAGGGTACAATATTATAGAGAGGATGACATAGGAGAATTAAATTCCAATTAGACCCATTCCCCTAGAAGAGGACCTATATTAAATATAATTTAGGATTTTCCGCTTCAGAACCCAAAACAGCCGACCCGGAAGCAAGAATAATGAATTTTTGGTGACCTCAGTCAACCGACAAGTTTCCAGATTTGAAAGGGGGACCCAGGTCAAGGTTGAGGTCAACCCTAACCTAGGTCAAGGTCAATTTTTACCCTAACATAGGTCAATTTCAAGGTCGACCTTGACCCAGGGGGTCAGAACCCCTAGAAAAAGTGCCAGGTGGGATAGAAGGTGCCCGGAGAGGCCCAATCAGGGTCCTAAATAGGCACAAAGGCAAGAGATAATGCAAAAATAAGGGGACAATATGATGGTGGTCAAAAAAATCCCCTAAGGAGGGCTAAACATTCTTATCATGGAAGTGCTTCTATTTTAAGATGATACAATTGTATAGATTTTAATCAAAAATCAAATTGAACCTATTCATCCCAACATGGCTAATTTAATTAATTGATTGAATTAAATAATCATAATATCTTTCAACATGAATTTGATCAACCAATGGGAATTGAGAACACAAAGCACATGGATCACTCCTAAATTTTAATCTCAATCATTTTCAACTTTGAATCTCAATCACTCAAATTTGTCTCTTTGTCCCAACCTTTGAGACAATCATTTAAATTGTCCCTCCGTTTGAAACCATCTCAAATCCTTTCACTCAACCAAGGCTTAATCATTATCAAGTAACTCTACCCCCTACACTTGGGAATTTTCTATTAATACAAACCATTTTTAAGCATAATCAGATCCTAGAAATTCGAATGCAAAGCATCAAACCTATAGCCATTTTCATAGCAAAATTGAGCATAATTGAGAGATTATCATAGCATATTAGCATTATGGAGATCATTTGGATTGCATTTGGATCCAATACTATCATCATTTGAGAGAATTGAGTTATATTTAGGCATATTTTATTATCAATTTCTCATTCTAGGATTGTCACTAGTAGAGATTATGGCTAAGAGCTTTACTAGCATACTCTCTCTTAGAACGTTGAGATGATTGTTGATTTAATTACAGTTCTTTAGCTTAAATTGTTTATATTTTTTCCATAGAATTGTAACTAAATAAACTAATCTCATGAAGGTTTTTTTCATTCACACACACCTAGATATTTTAAAGAATTGATCGTTAAACATAACATGTTAGATATTACAACAAATATTGGGATCTCTACCTGGAACAATAGAAGAGATGGAGAAAATAACATTGCAGAGAGAAAAGATATATTTATTTTCCTAGGAGACTTAGTAACCTTCAATCATTCATTTTCAACTTTTATTCTAACATTATCAGGCTCAGACCATTTCCCCATAAACTTAGACATTACTAAGGAAATAAAACCAACTAGAAATCCCTTCAAATTTGAAAATATGTAGTTTAAGGATAACTAGACCTCAGGAAATGGGAGGTGTAGGAATAAAGAAAACCAAATGGAAAAGTCTATCATTAGGAGCTAATTTGGTATGGAATATTTATCAAGAACCTGACAATAAATGGGTCAAAATACCAACACACTATTGGAAATCTTATGGCTGAGAGGGGGGGTGAATCATTCAAACAGGTAATGAACAAATTCAACCACTGATCTGATTAACTGCACTAGCAACTTCCAAACCACAAAGAATATAACTGAAGTAAACAAATAATAGTAAAAAATATCAAGCATCCACAACCTTAAGATACATAACACACAAATTTTATCATGTAAACCCTTGTTAGAAGGAAAAAACCACTGTGGGGATGACACCCACAAGCCCAATACTACTATAAATGAGTTTGCCTTGTTAGGAGCTACAAATACCCTTTCTGAGGGTTCACCCTACTAGGAGTGTTTAGTACACTATTAGGAGTACAAATAGATCAGATATGATCTACCTCACTAGAGGATTTCAAACCTCAATAAAGAAGCTACCCTGTTAAAGGATTTAAAAATAATAACCTATTAAAGTATTGTTGGTATTTGATTGAGATTATTGGTATTGAAAATTACTGACTATTGTGGTGTATTGATAAGGAGTCATTTATAGTATTGTCATTGATGTAAAATAAGTCTGTACAATGGAATTGAGTTAATATTGGTAATATTATACAACATGTAAACAGAAGGTATAATCGGTAAGATGGTATACTGAGTTTTGGCTAAGTTTAGACAATAGGTAGACCGTGGAAACATTATTTTGGTGATGATCATGATATATACATAATTATGTGAAGCGGTCACAGATAAAGATTCAACAAGTTCACAATGCAATATGGTTCCAACCACATCACATTTGGTTGAATGGTTATAAAGCTTTGACTAACACAGACATTAAGACATGTAGAACTTTTATGTTCTTGATCAACCGGTTAGTAGATCACAAAGCGATAAATGGTAAAGTGTATGTGATAATTTCTAATGATATGATGACATGGAATCAGGGTTATATATCCAATGTATTGGTATTTACACAATCGATGCAAGCATTTAAGATAGATTAAAGGTATCACATTGGAAATGTAAAAATAAGTTAAGTTATCTTGGAGATATAAACTTGCAGATCTTATGTTGACCTAACACAGTCATGGTAAATCATTTTTCTCATCAAGATTATCAATTAGACACATGGATCTATCCTGGGAAATAAATTTGAAGATCATTTTCAAGTCAGTGAAAATTGTTTATTTAAGAAATCAGTGAGAGTTAAAAGTTGTTGTTGAAAAAGTTTTTGGTGATTAGGGTTTTATGAGTTCAATTTAAAGTTGTGATCAAGGATCAGAGAGAAGAGTACAAATTACAGAGTATGAAGAGCTTATATGATCTATTAAGCAATCATTACTAAATTTAGATCCTTTATCTTGTTGTCTTCCTAATAGTTGGAGTAGGTCAAAATCCTCTAACAAGGTGAACTCTAACAAGTTCTTTTTTTTTGTAAATCCTTTAACAGGGTGACTTCTTTATTGAGGTTTTATTCCTCTAATGAGGTAGATCATAATTGATCTTATTGTACTCTTAATAGTGTACTAGTCACTTTTAATAGGGTGAACCCTCAGAAAGGGTATTGTATCTCCTAACAGGAAAATCTCATATACTGTAGTTATTGGGCTTGTCAGTGTCATCCCCATCATGGTTTTTTCCCTCTTACAAGGGTTTCTACGTAAAAATTACTTTGTTATGTGTGTCAAATTTGTGGATTATTGTTAATATTGTTTCATTCATTTTTGCATCAGTTACTTTCTTTATAAAACTGGAAAGCATTGCAGTAGTTATTTTGTTCAGAAGTTGAATTAGTTAAAGATCTATTTGTATTGATTCAGCCCCCCCCCTCTCAGTACCTATCATTCTCATAAATTGGTATCAGAGCATAGGTTCTCTTGGTGATAATTCTAACATCTTAAGGTAAAGATCCATTATCATAGAGGAGTATAGGTATGAGATGTAACTTGATAATGAAAACATGATGATCAGAGAGATAAATGAAAAGCTGAGATATTCTCTTGCAAAGAGGAGAGAACCTGTTGATCAACTGAGTGAAATTCAAGACTACATAGAACCACTATCTGAAGGAAGTACATCTAAAGAATCTGAGGAAGCAATAGGATTTTTTTTGGAAAAGAACAATAATCTTAAAGCACATATGGCTAATCTAAAAAAAGAATTGGAAATTTAGTCTGTCAAGATGTGTGAAGGTCTGGAAGAGAAAAGGAGTGCAGTGGTAGCCAAGAAAATTGTTGAAGATGCCCTTAATACAAAAATTGAAGAGATTACCAAACTAAGACAGGAATACACCCAAAATTAGAGTCAAATGAAGGATAGTTATAGACAACTTTCAAGTATTAACTAAGAATGAAAGACTAAGGAAGATGAATGAATCATTGAGGACAGAACTGGAAACTGAGAAAGAAGCAAATGAAAAACTAAGAAGATATAATGAAATCTCACAAAATCTTGATGATCAATTGAAGAGTCAAAAAATACATAGAGACACAACTGGTCTAGGTTATTTAGGAGAAAGAGCATTCAAAGTTGGCGAGTCCTCTAAATTTGAGCCTAAGAAGGAAAAGAAAGATCAAAAGGTAGATCCAATCAATCCAGGTAAGAAACCTAACAAACCTACTTGCTATAATTGTGGAAATTCTGGTCATATTGTAAATGTGTGTAGAAGCATACCGACAAATAGACCCTAATATTTTAATGGTTATTGTTACAATTGTCACAAGTATGGTCATGTTGCATATGAGTGTAGATCTATCAGTAGTTCCAGTAGTGGTAACTTTGATGGATATTGTTTTTCATGCAACAAGTATGGACACAAATTTGAAAATTGTAGGTCAAGAGTTTTTGCACCTAGGTCACCTACTCCACCAGTGAATACTGTTAGAAGGGAAATAAAATTCAACACAATATTTTATGTATGTGGCAACTACGGACACCTTGCAATGAATTACAAAATGAGAACTATGATAGGTAATGCTGGTCATTGGAGATCAATCGGTTAAGCATATTTTGTCTATCATAAGATAGGTCACATAGCAAAAGACCATCGGTTTAAGAAACAATCACCTCATTAGTATGAAGATGGAAAAGGAAAGTAGGTTTCTAATATTGATGAATTCAGAAGTGATATGAAGAAGACTTGGGTAAATAAAGAAGAATTGAATTCTTTTGAGTTGACTGTGAACTCCACAAGTTCATGAAATGTGGAGGTTCCATCGGTAAACTAAGCATACTATTTTCTTAGTGGGAGCACCCAAAAGACAAATCCATTACCAGTCACCTAGATTCAAAGAGTGGTAAAGATCTATATGCACATTATGGTGTAAGTTTATATGATTTTGTAGTTTGATATTTTGCATGGACCGCATTGGGATTCCAAGGTCAAATATCTATTTGAGAGTATTTATTACTATTGGCTGAGCACCAACCGGTGATTAAGTGTTAAAAGGTAACATGTCATTATTCCTACCATTGTTGTATGCAATGTCTATTTCTCTAGAAGTATATATAAAGAAAGGAGTAACTTATTTTCATACTTTTTTCCTTTTGTCTGAAGAATTAGTAGAGCTATCTTGAGCTAATGTGTGCATAACTACTTTATTGATTAAGATCTAGTGACTATTTCATATGGAGTTTTCAAGGAACTCTAACCTTTGTAGTGCAAGTTATCATTTTAGTCAGAGGTTAGAATTGTGTGTTGTTATAGTTGATTGCAATGGCAAAGAATGTTAAATCAACTGTTATGATGAACATTTCTGAGGAGCCTCAACTCGTATTTGAATTTCATTCAAGAAAAGTTGCTAAGTTAGATATGTTTGGTTCCCTATGCATTATTCCTCATGGCATGGTGTTAATTGAAGATGTTCATTCTTACATTCATTGTAGAATTGAAAAATTGGGAGCTGAAAAAATTTAGAAAGCATACAAGGATCTGTGTATCACAGAAAATTAAAAGTCAAACAAATTCATCTACGAGAAAAGGGTTTGACTTATGTTTTGGACATTCCCACAAAATTTCATCCCGTTGGATATGTTATGTGTTGAGAAGAGTGCATGATCAATTCATATGGCTAGATAAACCATACAAGATTTCAAAAACATTGATTAGCAGGGTTGCAAGTTTTCGATCATAGGGTTTGGAATGTACATTGAGAATAGTGGCTACTCATTTGGTCACTGAACTTACCAAATCCAAAATAGATGGGAGAGAAATGACTATTTATAATATTGCAGATAAGCAAGTGTGTTTTGCATCTACTATGGTAGGATACAAAGTTTATCAGACTAGTTGAATCAACGGTGTGTCTGGTGGAGCTATCCATGTTGCCTATCGGACTACGAAGGATAACTCAACTTATGATCTATGTGAGATGATAAGAAGACAATTTATGGAAAATGTGGAGAGGGTAAAAATAGACATGAGACAATCATTCAAGTATGGAGCTCTATTGGTATGTATGTTTTTCTATGTGCAAAAAATTTTTCCCGGTAAAGGAAATGTTACATGGTCAAGAGATAAACCAGTAGTAATGCAAATCAGTGAATTTATAAAGGAACTAGGGAATAAATTCAATAAGGTCATGTGGAGTTATTTCAAATGTTTCCAATCTATAATGCATAAATGAGAAAGGATTCCAGCTAGCATTATAGATAAGTACAAGAGTGATATTTATTTTCTTGTAGACACTGATTCATGTATTGTACAAGTTGTGGAACCTAGGTCATGTTGGATTACTCCTATGGGTTATGAAGTTGAAAATGATATAGTGACTTTTCATGTTGATGAGTTGTTGTCAAAACCATTAAATAAAGAGGTGCGTAGATTTGGAAATTTTGATGAAGTAGCTTCTAAGAATCAAAAGGAATTAAAGAAACTAGTCATTGAGAGAAAAACTAGAAGGATGGTATCTATTCAAGAAATTTTTTTTGGAAGAAGTGATGTACGAACATCTCACACTACTGCAATCCTAACTATAGCTGAGAGAAAATAGAGAAAACCATCAATTTAGACTGAAAGAGAAACTTCAAGGAAGAAAAGACAACAAAATTCTACTCCAAAGAGAATTTATAAGAAAAAGAGAAGTTCAATTAATGAAGAAGGAAAATAGTTAGTTAAAGGTACCTCTGAAAAGATGAAGGATGGGAAGACAAAGTTTGCCTCTCCTATTGATAATATTGTAAAGGTATTGTTTACAATGGTAGACTTGCTACTATTGGAAAAAGATATACCTTGGGGAGCAATGAAGATAAGAATAAAATCAAAGATGCAATTTGTACCATTTTCATAAATTTTGTAGAATACCTCTGGAAATACATTCTTGCATTCCTAATGAGTTATATCAGGTTATTGATGCTAGATGGAGTACTGCATTACAATTGGATAGAGAAATCAATGAAAGAGCACTTATTCAAGTTCAACTTGAGTTATGTAAAGAAGATGCTAAGGTAATGATTATTGCTCACAAACATAAATTCAATATTAAAAGCAGAGCAACGAGACTTCAATCAAAAGTAATAAAGGAAAGAGTAGGGGAGAAACCTCACATTTCAAAGAGGGAAAACCACCAAGTTTGAGTTTTACAACCCTTATTTTCATAGCCCATCCTTTAGCTCTGAACAAAATGTATAAACATAATGATGAAGTATGAATTTATTTGTCAACTCGAAGAAGTGATAACCTCTTTACATTCCTAAGTACTACTATTAACTCTAAAACTTCATTTGCATTAGATATGTCTTCATTGATTAAAAATTCTCAAAGTACACATTCAATGCCCATTTTGTACTCCTATCCCATTTACATTACATACTTGATAACCTCCTTTCTAGAAATTACATATATGTCAAATCTTTCAAAGTTTCAAAATTTAGCAAAAATCAAAATATATGTTGTCCTACTATTCTACTCTGAAGCTAAGGAATTTGGTTAAAAGATGTTTAAAAGAAATCATTGAATTATCATAAGAATGTTTGCATAAGTACATAGTTGGGTGCTCCAAGATTTAAAAGAATGCCCCCTCTTATTCTTTTAGCCTTGATAATCCCTTGTTTCAAAGTCAATATAACCCCAAATCTAGAGATGCAAGGCTGCAATAACTCAAAGGGAAGATAAATTTTCAGCAAAAAGAGGCTTGGAACACAACATTTGTCCAATGGTTTAAAATAGATAATATACACATACAATGTATAATTGATGTTAATATAAATAGAGTGATGGAATAAAATTGTAAACAAATGATTTAATGTTTTTTGTTTTAATATGGAAAAAAGGTTGTTATTATCTCTTGTCCTATTTCTATATATAAGAGGGAAGAAAATTAAAAATTTAAAAGAAAAAAAAAAATATATATATATATATAATCTAACAATACCCTCTCTTATAGATAGAATTAAGAGAGGGACAAGCATCCAAATGCTAGTGTTGCAATTGCAACAAGTGATGTGAAACAGATCAGGGTTTATGGTTATAATATAAATTCTTCCCTTCCTACAGGATACCTTGAGAATATTTAATCCAATTTGTTAATTTATATATCAATATTGAGAAAGATACAGATTATCAAAAGATGAGATCCAAAAATTTGCTAGTAACTATTGATATACGATTAAATGAATTAGTTATGTTATTTAATTTAATTTCAGTTATTTTAATTTAATTTAATTTTTACAGATAATGGCTAACAATGATTTTGGCTGAAAGAAATTTTGTTTGTAGATTCAGAATAACATGGAATGGTCACGTTACAGGATGATGGACTTGTCAAGGAAAAGAAATCAATACAAACAGAAAGAGTACCCTCCACAAGAGAAAAATATTTATACATATTGCAAATTTGTATTTCTGCTAAAAACTTACAAAGAATATTGTATAAGGTGACACCGGAGGTTTTTATTTCCTCTGTTCTTTTCCTCTAGTTCCTTCTGAACAGAGATGTAATTTTTTTTAATAATAATACTAAAATATCAACCTAAACCTTTTACCGAGCAAAAAAAGGGGAGGGTTACATTTTCCATATCATTCTGGAGTGATTAAACTTCCCAATATAAAGAGACAAGTGGGGGTTACAAGGATAATTTTGATACATATGGTGGCCCTTTCTTGCAGATTAATGAGAATGTCCATGTAGTTGTAACATGTTTTTTTTGAATGTTGTAAGTTTATGTCATAGGGATAATATAAAGCAAGTGTTTCTTTCTTGCATTTTATATTTACTTGTCTACAATTTTTGTGTGTTTGGGTTTGTAATGGGAGTACCCTTCATTAAAATATCATTAAGGGAACAATCATGTACTTACACACTCAACTAGGACAAATCAAGCATACTTGCACCATACATAATAGTTGAATCAATGCACTATAATAAAATGATGTATATTGTCACATAAATCATATATTCAACATATCCAAAATATCTCAAAGTCAATGCACATAATTCAAAGATGAGAGTTGTATCTAAGAATTCCAAGTTTAACAATTTTCCATGTCATGATCCATTAGTCTTGATGGATAATGATTTGGATTTAGATCAAACAAGAGAAAGAGGGAAACCCTCTAGACCTAAGATCTTGTAGTATGATTGGATTGAATGAGTATGTTGAAAACGTAATTATTATAGGTTATCTTTAGATAATTTTTATGGATATAATGATTCCCAAAAGGAGTGAGTAGGTGATTAGATCGACTATATAGATGAAAGTGGTTGATTGTGTTAATCACGGACTATAGATGGCACATGTTTTTGGATCATTAAGATTTGTGGATTTGATTAAGTTTTAGGAGTCTACAAATAATTTTAGAGCTCTAAAGGTTGGGTTATGGACCCTAGGTTGATTAAGGTTTCTAATGATTTTATGCTAACCCTAGGATAGTTAAGGGTCCTAGATGATGGTTTTGGGTGTTTTATTATTAAACGACTCAGATCCAAAGGTGGCTTTTTAAAGTTTCCTTAAGGATTTCTTGTTAAGATGGTATGGTGTTAATATATGGAAATGGGTATGAGATTACTTTATATTCAAATACAAAGATTACTTAAGGCTAACAAAAATTTGTATTGATCTTTGGAAAGGGTGGACTTAAATTTATATGAGGACAAAATGAGTTAGAAAAGGGTACGCCCTTTGAACTCAAATGTTGTGAAAATTATTTGAAAATGGAAATGGATTAGGATTTCATGGACGATAGTTTGGGATATTAGATTAAGAATAAGGCTTCAATATTGAGTTTTATGGTGTGAGATGGACTAGAATGATTGAATTGGAAGAGTGATATAAATAAGGAATACAATAATGTAAATTAGGAAGGGTGAGTAAAAATAAGGTCCTAGAGGTTATGTTAATTTTATAATGAATATAGAATTTTGAAAGGATTAGTTTGGTGGCTCAAAGTTTGTAGGGGTTTATATTTGATTTGGATGGAGTAGGTTATGAACTAATATCACTGGGATAAGGAAAATGTAGATGGGTGAGTGAGACTAATGTTAAAATTATATGTGAGAGATTAGGACAAAAGAGTTAATAAGTTTGAACTAATGTTTGATGTAGGTTAAAATGATTAGGTCAAAAGTATTAGGTCTTGGAAATAATTAATGTGAAGATGATTGGAAAAGGTAATTAGGACAAAATTCCTAAGGTTTAGAATGATGTGAGGATGGTGGAAGATGTGATGAGGAAAAACCCCTAATGATTTAAATAATATGAGATGATGTATGAGGTGTCTTGGAATAATGTCCTAATTTTTGGAGAATGTTTAATGTATGTAGCACAATAGTTCCAAAAAATTTGAATAGCATGATATGGATGAAGTGAATATGACAAGAATTCTTGATATATGTAGGATTAAATTCCTAAAGTTTGAGATTGGTGTGATATGGATGAAGTAATTGGGTCAAAATTCCTCATTTTAGGTGATGCTTAATATAGATAGGATAAATTCCCTAAATATAATTAATGGTGTGCTATAAATTAAGTGATTAGAACAATATTCCTAAGGTTTAATTGATTTTTTGTGGAATAAAAACAAGTAGATAATAGTTATGAATTATGAATCTAGAGTCTTGGTGTGGTAATGGATAATGAATATGGGTCCAAGGACATGTTTTTGGAAGACAGTGGGGTTGGAATAATGCCTAAACTAGGGTTATGGTGAAAGGGGGAATGAAAATGAATAGTGAAATACTATAGAGGTTGATGTTGGAAAGTTGACTATACTAAATTATATGACTCTATTTAGTGTTTTCATTATGGAAAAAAATTCATATGAAGTTTTGGAGTCAGCACACATTATCAGAAGATCAGAAATTGGCTAAGTACAGAAAACAGGACAGAGCAAGGAACAGACTGTTATAGTTTTGATTAGCGTGTGTTCATTTGTTATCCAAATGATATGTTCCTTTGAAGATAAGCTTATGAGTATGTTTACATGCTAATTATAAGAGAGCATGATTAGATCTGCAAGTATGAAGAAGATACAGCCAGTTGAATAGGTACAGCCAGTGAATGCCAGAACAGGATAGAGATCATCGAAAGAGCCGACAGAGATTGTTTTGGCGTAGAAGTTTCACCTATCCTTAGGAATTGCACCTTTGGATTAGTAATTTTTAGTGACCTAAAAATATATGGTTAAAAGTACATGACTTGATTCATCTAGGATGATTAGTTAGAGCTAATTTGGTGGAGTGGACTGTGTGAAAAGATGTGTCTGTTCGGTTTGAGTAAAGCAGTTATAATTAACATTAAGCCGACATAAAGAAGGGTTGTGTGGTTATTTAAGTGATCAAGATAGATGGTAAAAGTTTTCCTAAATCTGACATGTTCATTTCTTTTAAGGAAGTACTTATAGAAGGTCATTTGTGATCAAAGAAGTTGCGAAAGCCAGAGATAAGAAAGTAGAGCAGAGTGTAAAAGAAACAAAGATATATCTGTCATATGTTGATGATATATATATTGAAGTAGAAGCTTTTAGAGTGAAGAGAATTTTTTTTAGAGATCAACAAGATGTTAAAGCACCAGCGCGCAAAAGGAACTAATCAGACAAGCAGTGTCATAGCAGCAGTTCACCTTGCAGATACAGTGTGTATCAAAGATCCAGAAGGTTGTAGCCTTCACCATTTGGATAGTGAGTCCTTGGATAGTGAGTCCACCACCCCTAACAAGGTTATTGTAAAAGACTCCTAATAGGGTCTGACCCTTAACAAGGTCAATGTACTTCATACATTGTAAAGACAACTCCTAACAGGGTTAAGGATCTTCTAATAAGGATCATAAGAAACTAGTACAAAATATTTGTGGGTACTAATTCCCATCGAGGTTTTCCTCTAATCAAGGTTTCCCCGTAATAATATCAAGTGTTATGGGTTCTTGTGTTAAGACTCATTGGATTTATCTTTGATTTATGTTTAAGTTGCTGAAATAGAATAATTAGTGAAATACTGATTCACCCCCTCCCCCCTCTCAGTATTTCCAACAATTGGTATCAGAGCTCTGGTCCTTAGAAAATAAGTTTAACCACTTGAGGAGATCATGGACAAGGAAGAAATGAAACACCTGAAAATGAATCTTAAAGTAGCACTTGAAGAACTTGACACATCTGAAAAAGAAAATGAAGATCTTAAACTAAAAGTTATTGGCATGCAAATACTTATCAAGAAACTGAAAAAAGAATTAAGGAATTGTTCTTCAAATGATTTGGGAGAAGTAGTCAAAAAGTTGAATGAAGAAAATTCATCTCTGAAGGATCAGATTGAAGATTTAGATGAAAAGCTATGTAACAATCAAGACGCCTATGATGATCAAGTCAAAGCAAACAAGCAGTTAGATGAAGAACTGAGACAAGCAAACATGGAAATCTTGGAGCTAAGAAACAACAAAGAGAAGATGGAATCTAAATTGATTGCAGAAAAGAATCATATTGAAAAGTTACACACGAGCAAGGATTTGATAGAATCACAGTTGTATGCTCAAAAGGTTAAAGGAGATACCAGCGATATAGGATACAATGAAGCACAAATTCAGATTGATGCCATGCAAGAAAGAATGAAAGCACCAAAGGACATCACAGACACTAAGGAGATTGTAAATCAGACTAAAGACAATGTTGAACCACCTAAGGATGAATGAAAGCTATTTGACCGTAATTGTTATGCCTACAACAAGCATGGACATATTGCAAGGAATTGTAAAGAGGTAAGTCCCTTCAATGGTTACTGTTATTCATGAAATAAATTTGGCCATAGAGCTATGAATTGTAAAACAAGTCAGAAGAACAAGAATTAGAATAATCAAAGAAATCAAAATCAGCAAAGACAAAGAACTTATCCTAAGCAAAATGTTAGAAGCCCTCAGAACATTACATGTCAGATATGTAATTACAATGGACACACAGCCAAGAAATGTAGCATGATGAATAACAACATCAGACCTCCTATCATTTGTCATTCATGTGGAAAGGTTGGACACATCTCAAGGTCTTGTAGATCAAGAACAAAAGGACAAGAGAATCACAAGAAGTCTTTGTTTGAAGAATCAGGAGAAGTTAAGTTTGTGGAAGCTAAAGATAAATCAGATAAAATATGGGTCGAAGTAAAGAAGGATAATGAAGAGAATAAGGTAGTAGATGCATCCTTAGTGGATGTACCTTCTACTTCTAGTTAGTTAACCCTCATGGTCTTAGGGGGAGCTATTCTAGCTCTGAACCCCTACGTGGCTAGTATACTCACCTCTGAGTATGCGCCTTGGATTACAATTGTTTGATGACATTGTGATGCAGTATTCAAGAGAACATGGTCTAAATTGTTATCAGGAACAAGAAAGGAAGTTATGGTTGCTTTATGTGTCCACACGACAAGTATTAATGGTGGAAATCCACTTTGAAATCACCAAGTCCTCACTCGCGGTCAAAATAAACGATTGGAGATCATAGAAGCCCTAGCAGTTGTATTGTTAATGCATTATAGTTGTTCTCAACAATGAAGAAAGGATATTGATAATCGTCATTTGTTAAGTAAAGTCACTTGAGTTTGAAATGAAGCCCAAGCACAGACACGTCATTTCAGAAATCAGTTGAAAACTTACTTAGCAATTGAGCAAGTGGTTGGATAATAAAAGGAGCACTTGCAGTTGAGCAGAAAAGTGTCACAATTACATTTTTCAGTAGAGATTGATATCAAGAAAATCTTTGAAACATCTCGGAAGTGATTTATCAGTATGCTTTAGCGCATAAATTTCATGAAGAAAAATTGATCAAAATCTTGTTGAGCAATGTTCTATGTGAAATGTCAGTATAGTCGTTGCAGATGTATATTGTTTGGAGCCGACTTGATGTTATCTTTGGAAGTGCATATTTATTTTTAATCATC
Organism: Thuja plicata; assembly: GCA_018584345.1. Taxonomy (NCBI): domain Eukaryota; kingdom Viridiplantae; phylum Streptophyta; class Pinopsida; order Cupressales; family Cupressaceae; genus Thuja; species Thuja plicata. Next base: position 47,714 of record MU226984.1, on the reverse strand, counting down.
TAAGTGTGAATACAACAATAGAGTGTTCACGTAAGAGCAGAATTGATTGAAGATACAATTTGAAATATCATGTGAAGAAGCAGATAAAACTATTATGACAGGTCCATAGGATTATGCGCCCATAGCCAAGACATGGAGGATACATTAATGGTTGATAATATTGAAGTATCAATGGAAGCAATGGATATTGATCTAGACAAGTTCGAAGAAGCATTTGTGAGTACTCAAGAAGCTGAGAGTCTTTATATCAGCAAGGAGATATATTGATTTAAGATATCACAGAAAAGGAAGTAGAAAAAGAGAAGACTGAAGTGATGGAAAATTCATCATCATTGTTGTAAAGCTTGACACCCATAACAGACTTAGACTCACGGGGAGTAAATAAGTAAGTGGGAGTATATAATCTAAATAAGTCATGAAAAATAGATCAGATATTGCAGAAGAGAAGTATATGAAGAAGAGGCTCAGTGAATTGGTTAGCAACTTTACACTTTATCTTAGTTCACTCAAAGTTGGTCAAGCATCCTTGAAAGAGTTTGTAGCAAAAGGTAGAAAGATTATTGCTGACTATATGAATCAGGAAAGTTAAGTGCCCATCATTACAAAGAAGATCCAGGAGGTAGAGGCTATGATAGAGAAGATAAGGAAATATGTGGAAGCTCCCTCCACCGATATCAATATGTGTATATCAGGGGTAGATTGATAAGATTGAGAAGGAAGAGAAGATAATATCAAAGGGTGAGTAAAGTAATGTATAGAATATGGAGTCTATCATATGATCAAGGTCCTATCATAGACTTGGAGAAGATGGAGAAGCTACAATATGCATTATGCACCCATCTACAGATTGTTAATTCACTGATTGCATTTTTGGAGAAAGAGATCCAGAAGTTACAGATTGCATATCCAGATATGTATGCTAAGTAAGTACATAGAATTTTTTTTAGCACCTTTGTCATTAATGTCAAATGGGGAGTAGAGTATGAAGAATATGGAGTCTAGTATATGATAAAAGGGAGATATAAGATAGATAGCAACTTCACCATATTCCTTTGTTGCCATTAATGACAAAGGGGGAGATTATTGGAAAGTTGACTATGCCGAAGTATATGACTCTATTTAGTGTTTTCATTATGGAAAAAAAGTCATATGAAGTTTTGGAGTCAGCACCCATTATCAGAAGATCAGAAATTGGCTAAGTATAGAAAACAGGACAGAGCAAGGAACAGACTGTTATAGTTTTGATTAGCGTGTGTTCATTTGTTATCCAAATGATATGTGATTTTGAAGATAATTTTATGAGTATGTTTACATGCTAAGTCTAAGAGAGCATGATCAGATCTGCAAGTATGAAGAAGATATAGCCAGTTGAAGAGGTACAGCCAGTGAATGCCAGAACAGGGCAGAGATCATGGAAAGAGCCGACAGAGATTGTTTTGGCGTAGAAGTTTCACTTATCCTCAGGACTTGTGCCTTTGGATTAGTCATTTTTAGTGACCTAAAAATATATGGTTAAAATTGCATGACTTGATTCATCTAGGATAATTAGTTAGAGCTAATTTGGTGGAGAAGACTGTGTGAAAAGACGTGTCTGTTCGGTTTGAGTAAAGCAGTTATAATTAATGTTAATATGACTTAATTAAGGGTTGCATGGTTATGTAAGTGATCAAGATAGATGGTAAAATGTTTCCTAAATCTGACATGTTCATGTCTTTTAAGGAAGTACTTATAGAAGGTCATTTGTGATCGGAGAAGTTGCGAAAGCCAGAGATAAGAAAGTAGAGCAGAGTGTAAAAGTAGCAAAGATATATCTGTCATATGTTGATGATATATATATTAAATTAGAAGCTTTCAGAGTGAAGAGAATATTTTTTTAGAGATCAACAAGAGGTTAAAGCATCAGCACACAAAAGGAACTGATCAGACAAGCAGTGTCACAGCAACAGTTCACCTTGCAGATACAGTGTGTATCAAAGATCCAGAAGGTTGTAGCCTTCACCATTTGGACAGTGAGTCCACCACCCCTAATAGGGTTATTGTAAAAGAATCCTAATAGGTTCTGACCCTTAACAAGGTCACTATACTTCATACATTGTAAAGACAACTCCTAAAAGGGTTAAGGATCTTCTAACAAGGATCATAAGAAACTAGTACAAAATATTTGTGGGTACTAATTCCCACCGGGGTTTTCCTCTAATCAAGGTTACCCCGTAATCATATCAAGTGTTATGTGTTCTTATGTTAAGACTCATTGGATGTATCTTTGATTTATGTTTAAGTTGTTGAAATAGAATAATTAGTGAAATACTGATTCACCCCACCCCCCTCTCAGTATTTCCAACAGTTGAGACAAAAATACATTGTCACATGCAAGAATTGAAATGTAGAAGCATCAAAATGTACTAACACCAAAATATGAAAATGTCAAAACATAAAATTTTTGAAATACATAAATACCAAGGTAAGAGGAAGTGTTAGAAAATAAATAATAAGGTTGATAGGCATGTACTAGTATCATATATGAAACTATACTAAACACTTTTCACAACCCATATTATTCATTTAGGAATATTTCCTTTTGTGGGACCATATTTATATTATCTAATATGGAAATAAGTAGCTAGGGAGTGCAAGGTGATGGAATAATTGTGTGCTCCGTATCTTGGAGAATTAAGCCTCACCCAAAGAGATCTTTATATTTTCCTCTTTAAAGTACATTATTAGGAACTTATCAACCCTATCTAGTATATAATGCACCATAAATGGGATGGATTTTTTGGAAATGAGTTGAGTAACTGAGAGGGGAGGGCTGATTCAATTAATACAAAAACAAATCCAAGTCCCTTAAATGTCTTAAACAAATTTATCACTGTTGCTCTGTTAACACAAATATTCTACTGTCACTCAGTTAACATAGAAAATATTAAGATATTAACTGTGATTATCCTTTAGTAATTAATTGCAGAAGCATAAACCATAAAAAAAATAACATGTACACAGATAACACCAAGATTTAACATGGAAACCCAATATGGGAAAAACCACCAATTGCAACTAGTCACTATTTTTCACTCTTATGAAGTGAGCCCTGTTAGGAGCCAACACTGTTAAAGGTTACAATAACACACTTTTAGGTGTGACCCTGTTAGAGGATTTAATTATCCTATAAGGAGTGGCCTTGTTAGAGGTCTTCAAACACTTCAATGTATAAATGTCACCTTGTGAGAGGATTTACAAAAGACTATTAAGTCAACTATGTTAAGAGATTTTGATCAGTACTTCAATTGTAAGAGAGTAACAATGGATTGACCTATTTTGATAAGAAACTGTCTTTGCTGATTCATATCTCTGTTCTAGATTTAATTACTTGATCCTCACTCATCAAATATTTTTTTGCAACTCTATATGTCGGTTGCATATAACCAATTAAGCATAAGATGCAAGCTGATGTTAGTTGGCTAACACTGAAAGCTTAACTCGGTCAACACTGAAATCCTTCAATGCCCGACCAACAATGTAATGCCCGAGTGAACTTGGTTAGAACTAAAAATGACTTTGGTCATCTTCAATGCCTGAGAGATCTTTGCAAACACTAACTATGCTCGGATAGGATTAGACATTTGTGTAAACATTACTATACTTGTGTAAACGTCAATGATAATACACAATTGAATAATTTTCATCAACAATCCCCCTCTTTGGCATTGATGGAAACACAACATGTCATAATACAAAGAATTATAGAGAAACAGACACAAAAATCAAATTTTATTAATGTCCTTAGCTTCATTCTGATTTACATCCAAAAACTCCCTCTGTCGTCAATCTCTGAAATACAGATTTCTCCCTCTTACATTAATCTTTTTTCTTTGATAAATTTCTCCCTCTGTCATCAATCACTCCATCAATAATATTTATGACATCAGTAATCTCTCCCTCTTTGACAACCAATGCCAAAGACACCAATTGATATATATATCCAATGAAGTTGTCATGTACCTATTTGTACTGAGTCATATGCAATAGGCTCTAAATATCTGCATCAACATGTCAAATCTATTATGCAGCTCAGTTGATGCACCACTAAAATATGTTTTAGTGAGCCTCAGTTAGTGGAATTACCCCTAACTTTCCTCTAAGATACAAAAATGCATCCTTAAGTAATGGTTTTGTGAATATGTCTACAATTTGTTCTTTAGTATTCACATATTCCAATCTTACTTCATTGTCTTGAACCAATTCTCTCAAGAAATGATACTTTATTGCAATATGTTTAGTCTTAGTATGCATCACAGGGTTCTTTGAAATGTTAATTGCACTAGTGTTGTCACAGCAGATAATAACTGGTTCTTTTATTTCCTCCTTCATACCTGACAATAGTTGTTTGAACCATATGATATTTGAACAATTCACTGCTGCAGCAACATATTCTGCCTCTATTGTAGACTGAGAAATACAGTTTTGTTTCTTGCTTGTCTAGGAGACTAACCTCTTTCCAAGAAATAATGCTCCACCACTTGTGCTCTTTCTATCATCAACACTTCCTGCCTAATCAGCATCAATAAAAGTCTTTAAATCAAATTTTCCTCCTTTCTTGTACCATAATCGATAATCTTAAGTACCCTTAAGATATCTCAGAATCCTTTTGATAGCCATCAAATGATTCTCTCTAGGATTAGCTGAAAACCTTGCAACAATACCAACCTCTAATGCAATATCAGGTCTAGTGTGAACAACATATTGAAGTTTACCAATCATGGATCTGTAGGTAGTCTGATTCACTTCCTTTGAATCATCATCCTTAGACAACTTATGTCCAGTGGGAATAGGTGTTCCAACTGGTCTAGAATCTTCCATCCCAAATTTCTTCAGTATCTCATTGATGTATTTAGACTGAGTAATGTAGATATCATCCTTCATCTGATAAACTTGTAAACCAACAAATAATTTTATTTTACCAAACATAGACATCTCAAATTCCTTACTCATAGATATAGAGAATGCTTTGCATAAATCATCATATCCAGTGAACAATATATCATCCATAAATATTTCTGCTAATAGTATCTTGTTCTGAGGTCTTTCTTTGATATACAAGCTACTATTATCATTAGTTCTTTGAAATCCAATACTTATCAAGTAACCATGCAATATTCCATACCAGGATCTAGGAGCTTTCTTCAGTCCATACAATGCTTTTTTCAGTTTGCAAACCATATTCCTTTTGTTAGGATCTATAAAGCCTTCAGGTTGCTCAATATAGACTTCCTCTTCTAGAATTTCATTTAGGAATGTAGATTTTACATCCATTTGATATACCTTGTATCCTTTGTGTGCAACATATGCTAGAAGAGTTCTGACTCCTTCAAGTCTTGCAATAGGAGCAAAATTTTATCCATAATAAATACCATCTTCTTGAGCATATCCTTTACATACTAATCTTGCTTTGTTTTTGGAAACTTCACCTTTTTCATTCATCTTGTTTCAAAAAACCTACTTAGTACCAATCACATTTTTGTCTTTTGGTCTAGGTACAAGAGTCCAGGTTTTTTTCTTTTCTATCTTCTCAATCTCTTCATTCATTGCTTTGATCCAGATTTCATCATTCAATGCATCTTTAATAGTTCTAGGTTCAATTTCACTTAGAAAACATGTACCTTTAATTTTTCTTCTTGTCATTACACCTTCTGTCTGATCTCCAATTATTTATTCAGGTGCATGATGCCTTATGACATATTTTGCAAGTACATGATCCTTCCTTCTTGATTATGGGCTTGTTCCACTTGTTTCACCATTCTAAAAAGTTTTGTTCTGCTCTACTATCTGATACTCAAGTTCCACTATTTGAGACTCGGGTGCCTCTGTCTGTGACTCAGGTCCTTCTATCTGAGACTTGGTTTCCTTTGTCTGAGACTCGGTTCCCTCTATGTATGACTCAATTTTCTCTTCTAGCAGCTTGGGTTGCACAGGCTGCAACTCAGGTTGCACAGGTTGAGCTTGTGCTGATGAATTTAGTGGTTGACACGGTTGTTGTCCAATCACCATTTCTTGTGTCTTAGGTATAGTATCAGGTTCATAATACACAAATTTTTTGTAGTCCTCAAGCTCTTTACTGCTTTGTTCTTCACATCTTTCTACAAACTCATCAATCTTCACATGTACACTTTCTATGACTTTATGACTAGCAAGATTCAGACATTTATATGCTTTTGTTTTGCAGGAGTATCCTAGGAATATACCTTCATCACCTTTTACATCAAATTTTCCATTTATTGCTTCCTTCAAGATGTAACATTTACTTCCAAATACTTTGAGATAATGAACATTAGGTTTATAGCCATACCATAATTCAAAAGGTGTTTTCTCAGTACCTTTCTTGAGTTGAACTTGGTTCAAGGTGTGAATTGCAGTACTGATGGATTCCTTCTAGTATTTGGTAGCAACATTCTTTTCAATCATCAAGGTTCTTGCACAATCCATAATGGATATGTTCCTTCTTTATGTTATACCATTCTGTTGTGGTGTACCTAGGGCAGATACTTGTCTCTTGATTCCTCTACCATTGCAGAATTCATTGAACTCATTAGAAATGAATTCTCCTCCTCTGTCAGATATCAAGCATTTAAGTTTCTTTCCTATTTCTTTTTCAACTCTGGCAAGGTACCATTTAAACTTCTGAAAAGCTTCTATTTTTTCTTTGAGAAACATAACAGTCATCATTCTGGAATGGTCATCAACAAATAGAATGAAATACTTCTCACCTGTGTAGCTTGTTGTTCCAATTGGTCCACACAAATTAGTATGTACCAACTCCAAGACTTCATCTATATTGTAATTCTTTCTCTTGAAGCTAGTTTTGCCCATCTTCCTAATTTGACATTGTTTTCATATTGCTAGTTCAGGTTTCTTCAGAATAGGAATACCTCTTACTCTTTTGTTCTTGCTTATGTTGATCAGGTTGTCAAAGTTCACATGACATAACCTTTTATGCCATAACCAACTTTCTTCTACTTTTGCAATAAAACATTAATTTTCATTAAGATCAAGATAAAATAGATTACCTTTTGTTTTCCTACCAGTTCCAACTAGGTTTCCCTTACCATCCAGGAGCTTGGCCTTACCATTCATGAATTCTACCTTAAAACCAATGTTATTAATTTGTGCCACACTGAGTAGATTACACCTTAGTCCTTAAACCCAATAAGAATTATCACATTTGATTCCTTCTATTAGAGAAATACAACCTTTAGCTTTCACATAGCATGGTTCATCATTCCCAAAGATGACACTCCCACCATCATAGTGCTCATGATGTTCAAATTTGGTTTTATCACCAGTCATGTGGTGAGAACAACCACTATCAATTATTCAAGTGTCATTCTTGCCAATATGAGAGTATAGTGTTGTCTTTTAATTATCTTCGTTATCCAAGTGTCATCCTTGCTAATATGAGAGTATAGTGTTGATCAGGTTGTCAAAGTTCACATGACATAACATTTTATGCCATAACCAACTTGCTTCTACTTTTGCAATAAAACATTAACTTTCATTGAGATCAAGATAAAATAGATTACCTTTTGTTTTCCTGCCAGTTCCAAATAGGTTTCCCTTACCATCTAGGAGCTTGGCCTTACCATTCATGAATTCTACCTTGAAACCAATGTTATTCAGCTATGCTACACTGAGTATATTACGCCTTAGTCCTTCAACCCAATAAGCATTATCACATTTGATTCCTTATGTTAGAGAAATACAAACTTTACCTTTCACATAGCAGGATTCATCATTCCCAAAGCTGACACTCCCACCATCATAGTGCTCAAGATGCTCAAATTTGTTTTTATCACTAGTCATGTGGTGAGAACAACCACTATTAATTATCCAAGTGTCATTGTTGCTAATATGAGAGTATAGTGTTGTCTTTTCATTATCTTCATTATCTGACTCATCCTTAATAAGAATATAAACTATTTCATCTTTGTCTTCATCACTATTAGAATCTTTAGCAATATAACAAGATTTCTTACCTTTGTCCTTGTAGCTTTTGAAATATTTATTGCCCTTGTACTTGTTGAACTTTCTCTCACCTTTTTCTTCCCTATTTGGACACTTAGCAACAATGTGACCAACCTCGTCAAATGAAAATAAAATTAATGGTATTCTTACTTTGTACTATCCTTTTCCTTTTGCATCTCTCCTTGCAATTAAGGCTTCAATGATTTCCAGATCTTCATCATCAAATTCATCATCACTGTCACTATCAATCTATTTTCCTTTCATCTTTCCAAGGTTTAATTTAGCTTTGAATGCAGACTCAAGATTGCTAGGATTAGGAGAATAATTGTCATAGTTGTCCAACTCAAAAGTTCTAATTCTTCCAACCAATCCATCTAGAGTTACACTATTACAGCATCTCATCTCTTGAATAGATGAAATTCTAATTGCATAGATAGGAAGTAAAGTTCTCAATACCTTACTAAAATCTTTTGTGTCTTCAATCACTCCACCGAAAACTCTGATGGCACTGACACTTTTCTTTATTCTTTCACTGTATTTTGTAATGTCTTCTCCTTCTTTCATTTTCATCTGATCAAATTGACCTTTGAGACTTTCTGCTTTGTCTCTCTTTACATTGACATGTCCTCCATTAATATCATGCAATTTTTTCCACATGTCAAAGGCAGTAGGTCAATCCTTGACTTCATCAAATTCAGAATAGCTGAGTGTGGATTCTATATCAATCATCATTATGTTATGATTCTTCATGTCTATCATCTGATCCACATTCAAAGGTCTTGATGGTTCCACATATCTATGATCCAAGAATTGCAAACCAATATCTCTAATAGTAGATAGATGTAGCCTCATCAAAACTTGGCATGCAACAAAATTGTTTTTTTTAAGCTTAGGGATCTCCCATCTATAATACATCTCTAATCTTTAGCTTAGGCCTTTAAACCTTACATGTAAGAACTTGGTGCTCTGATACGAATTGTTGGAAATGAGTTGAGTAACTAAGAGGGGAGGGGTGAATCAGTTACCACAAAAACAAATCCAAGTCCCTTAAATGTCTTAAACAAATTTATCTTTGTTGCTCAGTTAACACAGATATTCCACTGTCACTCGGTTAACATAGAAAATCTTAAGATATTAACTGTGATTATCCTTTAATAATTAATTTCAGAAACATAAACCATAAACAAAATAACATGTACACAGATAACACCAAGATTTAACATGGAAACCCAATATGGGAAAACCCACCAATTGCAACTAGTCATTGTTTTTCACTCTTCTAAAGTGAGCCCTGTTAAGAGCCAACCTTGTTAAAGGTTACAATAACACATTGTTAGGTGTGACGTTGTTAGAGGATTTAATCACCCTATAAGGAGTGACCTTGTTAGAGGTATTCAAACACTTCAATGTAGAAATATCACCTTGTAAGAGGATTTACAAAAGACTGTTAAGTATACTCTATTAAGAGATTTTGATCACTACTACAATTGTTAGAGAGTAAGAATGGATTGACCTATTTTGATAAGAAACTATCTTTGCTGATTCAAATCTCTATTCTGGATTTAATTACTTGATCCTCACTGATCGGATATTTTGTTGCAGCTCTGTATGTTGTGTCCTTAATAAGATTCTGATTTTGCCTTCACTCTTCATATCACAAAACATATATCCAAATTTCTTGCGCACACAATTTGATCCAAACTTGACCTAATATATATATGATAATCTTAGTCAAGTCGACCTTAATATCTTTCCAAATAAATAATAAAACTCATGTCTATTGGCTGCATATAACCAATTAAACATAAGATGCAAGCTATTGTTAGTCAGCTAACACTGAATGCTTAAATCGGTCAACAGTGAAATCCTCACACGCCCGACCAACACTATAATGCTCGAGTGAACTCAGTTAGAACTAAAAATCACTTTGGTCATCTTCAATGCCCAAGAGAGCTTGGCAAACACTGACTGTGCTCAAAAAGGATTAGACATTTACGTAAACATTACTATACTTGTGTAAACATCAATGACAATACACAATTGAATAATTATCATCAACAGGATTAAACGTCTTATCTAGGATTTATGAGTTATGTAGTGTATCCTTGTTATACCACTAGGGTATATGATACTTATATCCATAAAAAGAGCCCATTTACATGCATGTGATGAGTTAATATCACATTACCTTGTGTCCTAAAAAAGGGGCCTCCAAGACTATGCCAAACATGATGGTTAATCTATTTAGGCACACATTTTTTAATCACCCCTTTATATACCCCACTCAATTAATGTGGTTGAGGTCACCCTTTGAGGTGATGAAATCACCATGTAGGCTTCCTAAAGGGAAATAAATTCTAGATGTTGTTTATTACTCAAGATTGCACAAAGCATAAGGGGAGAAAATACACATAAAATAACACCCTTAGGTAATAATATTGAAAGGAAAAATTGTAGAGAAAATAAATAAACAATAATCCAAGAGAGATAATTGCATAGAAGATAGTTATTACGATAAATGAATAAACTTGAAGCATACACCAAAGCGACAAGACAAAGAGACAAGAATTTTTGAAAGGGGAAAATCAAATAAAAAACCCTTGTGAATTATAAATGAGGCAATGCCTAAGACTCTGTGTGTGTGTGTGAGAGAGAGAGAGAGAGAGAGACTCATTTACAATAACTTCATAGAGTAGAAATGAGAGGGAGGGGCATTCTCATAAATAGAGATGAGGATAGGAGTTACTATGTAACTCACAAATATATTAATTCCACCATTCATAATAGGTGTGTGAAAAGTGTAAACATCCCCTTAAGGAGGATAAACTATTTTCCTTAATAAAGTAATTACAAAGAAATGACATGTCCTCCTACTTGGACTAGAGGACAAAATACATGTAGGGATTCTATAGGAATCTCTTAATTAAATAAATATAGGATATCTTAGTTTATCCTAAATTAAATAAATACAACCAAGGAAAGATAAAATATTCTAACACCCCCCCTTAAGATTTATTTGGGGAGTTTACATCAATGGGTATAAACCCAAAATTTTAACAATGAATTTGAAACTTGTCTTTAGAGAGAGGCTTTATCAAAATATCAGCAACTTGATCTTATCCCTTGCAATAGATGAGTGACACTTGCTTATTTTCAAATTTTTCTCTAATGAAGTGATGTTGGAGAGAAATATGCTATGTCCTTGCATGAAAAATATGATTCTTTTCCAAGGAAATGAAACTTTGGTTGTCACAATACAAAGGTGTAGGTTCTTGTTGAAGTAGACCCAAGTCTTCAAGTATTATTCTAATCCATAAAGATTCTTTAGAGTCATTAGTACTGATGACATGTAATTGATTGAATGTTTGATAATGTTAAGTTCAAAGATAATGCAGGTCATTAAATCAGTTAATAGATTGTATTGTCATTGACATCAACTTGATATCATCTATACGGTCATGTACATAATGCCAAAGACTTCAGAGAACCAAAGGAACCAAAGTTATTCTTTCAGCAATGCATGAAAGTCAAGTATTCACTAAGTGACAAACAACACCGACGGAGTGTGTAGAAGTTGATAAATGCAACTTCACCCAAGATCACCTGCATGCATAACTGTTACAAAGAAGAAGCAAGAAGATAGAAGAGAGAAGACAGTTATGGCGGCCAAAAAGCCAGAGAGTTGAAACCCATGTTGCAAGAATAAATTTCTATTAACAATAATAATGAATTACAAACTCGATGAGAAATACAAAGCGGTGATTCCTTATAAAGGATACCGAAACCCTAAAAGGGAAACTCTAAGAAAATAGAAACTGCCTAAGTGAAACTTAAGCACTACAGAGTAATAACTTAATTTATTAAATCAACATGATTTAATCAATAAGCAACTAAAGATTACTCTAACACCCCCCCTTAAGTGTAACTTAGGGAGAAGCAAAATAGCTAACTACTGCAGAAAGCAGAAAGCAGGAAAGATGGGTCCCGGCAACAAGGCCTGATTAGGTACCCAAAATAGAAAGAAAACTAGATGAAGGAAACTGAGCCTTCAATCTAGGGAAAAAATTTCCCAGAGAGAGGAACAAGAATGAGCAAGAAGCATCTCCGAAGCATCTCCAAAGTAAGGAACTGTAAACTCTGTCAGAAGATACTGCTTGAACCCCCACTGAAGTGCATGACCAGGTAGAGAAGACAAATGTCTGAAGAGCTAATCAATCAAACCAGGAAGCAATAGAACCAACAGGTGAACCCCCCCATAATGCTGAACTGGGAGAGGTGACAGGAACACTAAAATGCAATGTCGGAAACATCTGCAGAAGAAGAACCAGGAACACCAACAGTGCAATAGAAGCACACACACAGGATAAAGGGTAGTGTCATCGACACATAGCATGGGCTAATTTCATGGAAGGTACACTCACTTGACAAAGGTGGATGCGCCTAAAGCGGCAAAAACATCATAACCCCCCATGGCACTTTATAACACAGTGCAAGTACAAAAACCGTACAAGGTGTGCAAGATCCCAGATATACAGAAGAAGGCACTTTATCTCAGTGCGTTTATAGAACAAAAATGCATCAGAAGGAGCATACAAGCTCAGATGTCAGAAAGAAGAGTGAGCTATGAAATCAGAAGAAGAGATCCCAGGACCTGTAGAACCAAGCAATCCACCAGAGGGCATAAACTGCCAAACTCAGAGGAGAGAAACCTAGAGTAGAATCTAGAAAAAATAACCCTACAACTAAATAGTACACTAAACCAGCTTTCCGACGATATCTCATTTGCCAAAAACAGAGTCCGGATGAGCCAGATATGACTCCCGAAAGGCAAAAAAAGATATCGGACTTCAACAGCAAAAAATTCTATTGAAACAGTAGACCCAAAAAACCTAATCACCATATTCAGAAAGAGATTGGAAAGATCTTTCCGACGATATAAATAATTCCAAAAAAGACCTCCGGATGCTCCCGATATCGCAAAAAAGGTGAGAAGGCCCCAAAAAGCCCTAAAAGGCTGGTTTTAAGCCCCAGGGGCTAAAAAAAATAGGCCCCCGGGTGCATGGCACACTCTGGGGGCTGCGCCGCAGCCCCTGGTCCTCCATAGGACCGCCCGCATAAACAAAAGGGGTTGGCAGCGCGCCACCGGTGGCAAAACAAAACGCGCCACCGTTGGGGAGCGGTGGCGGAGCAGCAGGGGCACCCAAGGCGGAGCGGCGGTGAGCAGAGGCCGGTGGCGCGTCCAGAGGGCGCAGGGCTGAGCAGAGCACGGGCCATCAGGGCTGGGCGGTGGGGGCGCCACTGAGGTGATGGAGCCGGGAGGCGGCAGCGCAGCGCGGGGCCGGTGTCGGGGGCTGGCTGGGGAGTCGGCGGGCCGCAGAGAAAAATAGGGCGCCGCCGGTGGTGGCCAAGCCTCGGTGGGGCGGTGGCGGCCCGTCGGTGGTGCCATTTTGAATATACTGTGCACATTTTTCCCAACGCGAAAAAACACAAAAAAACATTTTTTTTTTAAATTTTTTTCAAAAACCGTGCCCGTACGGCCCTGGGAGGCCAAAAAAAATTCTCCAGATGCCCCGGTGTCCAAAATGGACAAACTTTATATGGATTATAGGGTTTTTGGGCCTTCTGGACGGAACCATGAGGTCGGTTTTGGTCCAAAGTGCCTCAAAAAATAAAGACCCCCCAAAACCACTAAAAGAAGCCAGAAAAAGCCTGGCGAACTGCAAACCCTCGAATGCTTCAGAAAAACCAGAATAGCCAGCAGCAAGATGGCTCTGATACCATGTAGAAGTTGATAAATGCAACTTCACCCAAGATCACCTGCATGCATAACTGTTACAAAGAAGAAGCAAGAAGACAGAAGAGAGAAGACAGCTATGGCGGCCAAAAAGCCAGAGAGTTGAAACCCATGTTGCAAGAATAAATTTCTATTAACAACAATAATGAATTACAAACTCGATGAGAAATACAAAGCGGTGATTCCTTATAAAGGATACCGAAACCCTAAAAGGGAAACTCTAAGAAAATAGAAACTGCCTAAGTGAAACTTAAGCACTAAAGAGTAATAACTTAATTAATTAAATCAACATGATTTAATCAATAAGCAACTAAAGATTACTCTAACAGAGTGCACACCGACATACAGAGAAAAGAAGAATAGTCATAGTGATACCCGATGATCAGAAGAATAGTGTTTCCGAATGAAGAAAAACCACAGAATGCCCAATGAGCAAAGTCAGAAGGTTGCTCGACAAGCTAAAGACTCAAAGTGTCTGACGACCAAAGATACAGAGTTGCCCGACGAGTAAAATTCTAATGATGCCCGATGGATGGAGATCACGAAGCTAACTGGAGTCTCACCAATGGATTAGTCAGTTGTCACTGAAAACTAACTACAGTGGTGACCGACAGCACAGAGAGTTCAGAAAATGACAAAATATCTAGCTAGGAGAGCTAAAAATAAACTTAACTAGTTGTCTACTTTTTCTTATTCAACCAGAGATAAGTGATTGATTTAAAGATGATTTGTACAGTTGGCAAGAAGATATCTACAAGACAAATCAAGAGTTATTCTTTAAATCTAATTAGCTGGATTATTTATCATGCCAAGAATCAAGAACCAAGAAACAATGAATATTATGTCTATATAAGAGACAAGCTTAATTCATTTACGAATGGGATTAAGGGGAGTGAATAGAAAGAGGATAGTGAAGAGAAACTAATGAAGAACAATTTCATGCAGTGCTGATCAAACAAGCTGAAGGAAGAGCTAAGGAATTCTGTAGACACCGACAAGCAGTGAGCACAGCATCACAGAGTAGAAAGAGTGGAGCACAAAGGATTGAATTGATACATTGGTCAGAGAGGTAATGTACTTAAATAGATCTGAAAATATGCAATTCAAAGTTGCAATATGAATAGGTCATAGTGTTTTAGTTTAACCATTGAAGCATCAAGTCTCTTAACCAAGCAGAACTTAACAGTCTTCTATATATTGAGGTACATCTTAAGGAGTGCCAAAAAGGTTGATTCATGAAAGTAGCATTGGACTTGCCCAATACCTATTGACAGTCTAAGAAGGAGGCTAATTTAAGGATGGTAGCAATAGATGCTCGATACTAAGTGACAACCTCTATGTATAAAATCCTCTAACAAGGTTGCACTCAATAGTGTGTTTGTAACCTTTAACAAGGTTGGCTCCTAACAGGGCTCACTTCAGAAGAGTGAAAATTTGGGGTATCGATCCTAGTGGTTTTTCCCTTAACAGGGTTTCCACGTTAAAATTCATGTGTTATGTGTGTATGATTCATTTCTTTACTATCTTGCATCTTACATAGCTGACTCTAGATTGATCCGTATACTATACTTATTTACTGAGTTTCAGTAAATAGTTATACTGCTTATGGGTAATGAAGAAAAAAGGATTGACAGAGAAAAATGATAGACAGCTAATAATTATTAGTATTACATAGCATGCATCTTGTAGGGACATAATAATCTGAGATTCATTGAATGGTGGTTAAGTTTGAAGGATAAATTTTTGAGGCCACTGATTCACCCCCCCCCCTCTCAGTTATTACTAACAATTGGTATCAGAGCTTGTGTGCTTAGAAGGAAGGTTTCAAGACCTAAGTCAAGATCACAAGATGAACATATGAGATGTGCCCAAGTTGAACAAAGGCAACTTTGCTTCATGGAAAAGCAGGATAAGACTCCACTTATCAGGTATTGGTAATGATGTTACTCAATTCTTAGATACTGAATATGTGTTTCCCACAGGAGCATTAATAGTATATCAATTGAGAGAGAAGCATGAGCACAACTGCATGGTCATAGAGCTTTCTTCCTCACTCTTTGATGCTGAATTTGAAGATGTCAAAGATTGCAAAACTCCAAAGAAGATGTGGGACAAATTGAAGCTTGTACATGGAGGTGATATAAATGTTCTAAGAGCCAAGGTAGAAAGCCTTAGAGGAAAGTTTGATGATCTCAAAATGAAAGAAGGAGAAAACATCACACAGTACAACACAAGAATCAAAGAAGTAGTCAATGCTATACGAGGAGTTGGAGGTACACTTAAAGAGGAGACAGTGGCAAGTAAAATCTTAAGAACCTTACTGCCTATATATGCTATTTGAGTTTTTTCTATTCAAGAAATGAGAGCAGTAGAAAACAATATAGTTACTCTTGATAGTTTAATTGGTAGACTGATTTCATTTGAGATGAATAACTTTGATAATAATGTCTTACCAAACTTAGAGTCTGCATTTAAATCTTCTATGAGAATAAGCAAATCAAGTCATAGACACACATCTAGAAGAGATAGTGAAAATGGAAGTGAAGAAGAAGATCTAGATGGAATAAAAGCACTTATGGCTAGAAGAATGCAGAGAGGAAAAGGTAAATACAAAGGCAAGTTACCACTTGTATGCTTTAATTGTAAAGAGATTGGTCACTTTGCTACAAGATGTCCTAACAGAATAAAAGATGACATAGTTAATGATAGATATTTTGAGAAGAAATCTGACAGAGGTGATAACAAAGATTACATGAATTACCAAAAATTAGAAAGAAGAGATACCCAAGACTACAAGGACAAAGGAAAGAAAGTCAGCTACCTAGTTGCTTGCAAAGATGAAGATAATGACACCGAACCTGATGAAGACATCAAGATGGTGTTTATGGCTATGAAAGATGATTCAGATAAATATGAAAGGTATGTAGAAACTGCACTCATATCTAAGGTTAGCAAGAATGACATATGGATTGTAGATAGTGGCTACACTCACCACATGATTGGTGACAAAGAAAATTTTAACACTTTTGAGTATTATAATGGTGGTATAGTAAGAATGGGTAATCATACACCTTGTTCAATTGAAGGTAAAGGAACTATAATGTTGAATAACCTAATTAAATGTGAAAATTCTTATTGGGTAAAAGGATTGAATTATAATCTATTGAGTTTTTATCAGTTGAATAATTTAGGTCACAGAGTAGCATTTGAGAATAATAAGGCAAAGATATTTAATGAATCAGGAAGATTGATTGGTACTGGTGAACAGACAAAAGGTAACTTATTCTATCTGAATGATACTAACACCACTTGCTTAATGACTAGAAATGAAGACATAGGGTTGTGGCACAAAAGATTGTGTCATGTGAATTTTGACAACGTGATGAAAATAAGCAGAAGGAGAAGTGTAAGAGGCTTACCGATGATGTCAAAGCCTGACAACATCATGTGCAAGAATTGTCAAAAAGGTAAGATGACAAAGTCTAGTTTCAAGAGTAAAACCCATACATCTGATGATATTATAGAATTATTCCATACTAACCTATGTGGACCAATGAGGAAAAATACTTATTATGGAGATATATATTTTATTCTCTTTGTTGATGATTACTCTAGAATGATGACAGCTATGATTCTGAAAGATAAATCTGAAGCATTTAAGATGTTTAAATGGTATCAGACTATGGTAGAGAAACAAAGTGGTAAGGATTTGAAATTCTTGAGATCAGATAGAGGAGGAGAGTTTATATCAGATGAATTCACTAATTTCTACAATGAGCATGGTATA
Organism: Thuja plicata; assembly: GCA_018584345.1. Taxonomy (NCBI): domain Eukaryota; kingdom Viridiplantae; phylum Streptophyta; class Pinopsida; order Cupressales; family Cupressaceae; genus Thuja; species Thuja plicata. The sequence continues at coordinate 30,117 of MU226984.1, read as the reverse complement.
AAAAGATAGGTTTCTGCACCAAGAACACCACAGTGAAATGGGATTGCAAAGAGAAGGAACAGATCCATAGTTGATTGTGCTATAACACTGATGATAGAGAAAGGCATCACCCAAATATTATTGAGGGAAGCTATCAATATTGTTGTCTACACATTAAACAAAGTACAACTGAAGAAGGATACAAAGAAGACACCCTATGAGCTATGGTATGGTAAAACACCCAATATAAGTTACTTCAAAATCTTTGGTAGTCAATGGTATATCTTAAAGGATGATAGAAATGGAAAGGTTGATGCCAAGAGTGATGGAGGTATCTTTCCAGGGTATTCCACCAAAGCAAATACCGACGGTCAGGATAATAATCAAAATAATGTAAAGCGTGATTAAGAACAGAATGAAGGAAAAAATGATGATCAAGATGATAGACAAAGAGCTGAACCAGTTCTTACCAGATATGTAAGAAGGGGCCATCCAGAGATCCAAATCATAGGAGATAAGAAAGTTGTTACAAGAACAAGAAGTAAGTCTCTAAACTCAAGTTGTTAATTTGTGAGTTTGAACCAAAATCTATCAATACTGAACTTGATAATGAAGAATGGATAAGTGCTATGAATGATGAGATTGAGCAGATAGAGAAAAATAAGACATGGTCACTTGTACCAAGACCATATGACAAGAATGTCATCGGTACTAAATGGATATTTAGGAACAAGCTGAATGAGAATGGAGAAGTCACAAGAAACAAAGCAAGACTAGTATGAAAGGGGTATACACAAGAGGAAGGTATTGACTATGGTGAGACCTTTGCACCCATTTCTAGGCTAGAAGGTGTAAGAATACTACTTGCTTATGCTACATTCAAAGGATTCAAGGTATACCAGATGGATGTCAAGTCAGCATTCCTAAATGGAATACTTGAAGAAGAGGTATACATTGAGAAACCAGAAGG
>MU226984.1:13346-28985 GCA_018584345.1 Thuja plicata | reverse complement strand
TGAAGGAAGATACTGATGCTAACACTTTGATTGCTGAAATATTTGTTGATGACATCATATTTGGAGGCAATGATATGCTATGAAAATCATTTGCTAATGAGATGAAAAAAGAGTTTGAGATGTCTATGTTTGGAGTGATCAAGTTCTTTCTTGGTCTACAGATCATGCAATAATGTGAAGGTATTTTCATTACATAGTCCAAATACATTAAAGAGGTCCTAAAAATATTCAAGCTGGAAGATTCCAAACTAGTTGGAACACTGATGGCTATTGGATGTAAGTTGACAAAGGAGGAAAAGACATCAGAGGTAAATTAGACTTTGTACAGATCAATGATTGGAAAACTCATGTATGTTGTACACACTAGACCAAATATTGCACATGTAGTAGGAATAGTTGCAAGATTTTCTGCTAATCCCAGAGAATCACATATGACTGCTATGAAAAGAATTTTAAGATATCTGAAGAAAACTGAGGGATATGGCTTATGGTATAGAAGAGAAGGCAAATTTGAACTTAAGGTATTTACCGACGATGATTGGGCTGGAAATCTTGATGACCAGAAGAGCACAACTGAAGGAGCATTCTTTATGGGTGACAGACTTGTCACATGGATTAGCAAAAAGAAAGGATGCATCTCTCAGTCTACTATAGAAGTAGAGTACGTTGCTTCTACTGCAAATTGCTCAAATATTGCATGGATCAAACAGTTACTAGAAGGTATGCATATGAAAATCCTAGAATCAATGATTATCTATTGTGATAATACCAGTGCAATAAACATTTCCAAGAATCCAGTCATGCATGCTAAGACTAAACACATTGTCATCAAGTATAATTATTTGAGAGAACAAGTTCAAGAAAAGGAGGTGACACTTGAGTATGTGCAATCCAAAGAACAATTAGCTGATATCTTCACCAAGCCACTACCCAAGGATGCATTTGAGTACTTGAGAAAGACACTAGGGGTCAAACCCTTGTCTACCAGTCAGTAAAATGACTAGAAGGCTACATCAACCTACATATTATCAGAATATCATTAATGTTGATGCAAGCAAAGAGATGAAATTCAAGGCTACATCTATATACAGATAGGTATATATCATCACTGAGCACCAGAGCATATTGTTGTATTGCTAATGGATAAGGGAAATTCAAGGAATATATTATGGATGGAGAGAAAATATTGTTTGAAATTAATGTTAAATATCTGTGAGATATTTGTTTGGCATTGTTGTCAAAGGGAGAGAGATTATCCATATTATCACATCTTTCTGGAAAGAGAGAGATTATCCATTATCACATTACCTTAATAGGGAGAGATTATATCCTTAGGGAGAGAAATTTTATGGAAATATTATTCAAAGGGAGAATTGCTGACAAGGGAAAAAGACATCAAAAGAGAAGAACAGTCAAGGGAGAGAAATTGACACAAGAAGAGGACACAACACATCAGAAGACAAAGAGCTGCAAGAATCAAATTTAAGCTAAAACAAAGCTTACCGATGGTCAGACATTTATCGGTTAACAAAACAAAAAGATTGGTAGTTTGATGAATCTCAACTGTTGTATTTCATATTGTATTAGAAATAGTATAGTATGATAATATAGTATGTTTCCATCAATGCCAAAGGGAGAGATTGATGACATGTAACTGATTGAATGTTTGATAATGTTAAGTTGAAAGATAATGCGGGTCACTAAATCAGTTAATGAAATGTATTTTCATTGATGTCAACTTGATATCATCTGTATGGTCATGTACATAATGCCAAATACTTTAGAGAACCAAAGGAACCAAAGTTATGCTTTCAGCAATGCATAAAAGTCAAGTATTCACTAAGTGACAAACAACACCGATGGAGTGCACTCTGACAGACAAAGCAAAGAAGAATAGTCATAGTGATACCCAATGATCAAAAGCATAGTGTTTCTTGATGAAGAAAAAACACAGAATGCCCGACGAGAAAAGTCAGAAGGTTGCCTGACGAGCTAAAGACTCAAAGTGCCCGATGACCAAAGATACAAAGTTTCCTGATGAGTAAAATTATAATGATGCCCAATGGATAGAGATCACGAAGCTAACTAGAGTCTCATCAATGGATCAGTCAGTTATCACTAACAACTAACTGTAGTGGTGACCAACAGAATAGAGAGTTCATAAAATGATAAAATATATAGCTGGAAGAGCTAAAAATAGACTTAACTGGTTGTCTACTTTGTTTTATTCGACCAGAGATAAGTGATTGATTTAAAGATGATTTGTACAGTTGGAAAGAAGATATCTATGAGACAAATTAGGAGTTACTCTTTAAAACTAATTGGCTAGATTGTTTATCTCGCAGAGAATCAAGAACCAAGAAACAATGAATATTATGTCTATATAAGAGACAAGCTTAATTCATTTACGAATGGGATTAAGGGGAGTGAATAGAAAGAGGATGCAGAAGAGAAACTGATGAAGAACAACTTCATGCAGTGCTGATCAAACAAGCTGAAGGAAGAGCTAAGGAATTTTGTAGACACCATCAAACAGTGAGCACAGCATGATAGAGAAAAAAGTGTGGAGCACAAAGGATTGAATTGATACATTGGTCAGAGAGGTAATGTACTTAAATAGATCTAAAAATCTACAATTCAAGTTGCAATATGAATAGGTCATAGTGTTTCAATTTAACCATTGAAGCATCAAGTCTCTTAACCGAGCAGGACTTAACAGTCTTCTATATATTAAGGTACACGTCAAGGAGTGCCAAAAAGGTTGATTCATGAAAGTAGCATTGGACTTGCCCGATACCTACTGACAGTCTAAGAAGGAGGCTGATTCAAGGATGGTAGCAATAGATGCTCGATACTAAGTGACAACCTCTATGTATAAAATCCTCTAACAAGGTCGCACTTAACAGTGTGTTTGTAACCTTTAACAGGGTTGGCTCCTAACAGGGCTCACTTTAGAAGAGTGAAAATTTGGGGTACCGGTCCCAGTGGTTTTTCCCTTAATAGGGTTTCCATGTTAAAATTAATGTGTTATGTGTGTATGATTCATTTCTTTACTATCTTGCATCTTACATAGCTAACTCTGGATTGATCGGTATACTTTGCTTATTTACTGAGTTTCGGTAAATAGTTATACTGCTTATTGGTAATCAATAAACAAAAAGGATTGACAGAGAAAACTGACAGATAGTTAATCATTATTAGTATTACATGGCATGCATCTTGTAGGGACATAATAATCTGAGATTTATTGATTCGTGGTTAATTTTGAAGGATAAATTTTTGAGGCCACTGATTCACACCCCCCCCCCCTCTCAATTATTACTTACATAGTACATCCTTTATATTCATCTTTAGTAGAAAATAGAGAAATATAATGTTCCTTTTTACTTTTCCAAGAAATGTCACTTGGACCAACAAAGAAACAATATCCACAAGTATATTTTCCATCATTGGGATCTCCTCCTAGATCTGAATCAGTAAATCATTTTAAAGTAAAATCAGAATTTGTATCATAAAATAAAAACAACATCAATAGTGCCTTTAATATATCTTAAAATTATTTTTTCAACTTTGAAATGGTTTTGTTGAGGTTTAGACATAAATATAGAAAATAAACCTACACTATAAGAAATGTTAGGTCTAGTAAGAGTTAGATAATTTAAACTTCCAACTAGTCATCTATACAAAGTAGCATCAACTAAAGGAGTTTTCATATAGAGCATTAACTTAGTTCCTAATTCACATGGAATGGAAACATGAACAAGATCATTCATCTTAAATTTTTCTAAAATATCATGAGCATATTTAGTTTGAGATAGAAAAATATGCTTAGGGGTTTGCCAAATTTGCATTCCTGAGAAATAATGTAAACTCCCTAAATCAGTCATTTGAAATTTTTGATTAAGTTGAAACTTAATATCATAAATTAAAGAATTTGAACCTGAAGTAAGAATCAAATCATTTCCATATAAAATTATAATAACAATGTCATCTTCACTATGTTTAATGTATAGATTAGGATCATTTTTACTTCTAATGAAACCTTGAGAAATAAAGAAAGCATTGATCTTGGAATACTATTCTCTTGGAGATTATTTTAATCCATAGATAGACGTGTTTAACTTGAAAACTAAATGTTTATTACCTTCTTTAATAAAACTAGGAGGTTGAGCCATATTAATTTCCTCATGTAAGTCACCATTTAAAAAAGCACTTTTAACATCCATTTGGTGCATAGTCTAATTCATTTTAGAAGCTAAAGAAAGAACAAGTTCAATAGTAGTCATTTTAGCAACAGGAGAAAATATCTCAGTATAATCTAAACCTTCAATTTGAGAAAAACCTCTAGCAACTAGTCAAGATTTAAACTTAATAATTTAATTATTGGCATTTAATTTTTTTGTATAACCATTTTCATGAAATAAAATTCTTACCATGAAGTAAACTAACCAAATCCCAAGTGCTATTAGAAACCAAAGTATCATATTCTTCTGTCATAGCTTTTTTCCAATGAGGTTGAAGGTTCACTTGTTCAAATGATTTAGGATCATTAGTATTCATAATAGAAGACATCTAAGTGTAATTGTAATAAATAGGTCTCCTAGGTTGAAGTCCACCAATTCTAGTTATGTAGTCATCACTGTCATAAAGTAAATTTTTAAACCAAATAGGATTTCTCATAGAAGTAATAGACTCATCACTAGAAAAACAATCATGAGGAGTAGAGTTAGTATTATCATCATCACTATCACTAGAAGGAATAGATAAAATTAATTAGGATTAGGGTTTAGAGAAGGAGGTTGGTCCTCCACAACCACAACTTTACTTCCACTAAATTCATCATCTTTCACATAATTAGAGCAATCGTGAACTCTACTTTTTTGCAATACAAACATCTCTTGCAACTTTAATTTTTTTAGTAGATGGATTATCAACTCTATATCCTTTAGTTTGTTCATCATACCCAACAAATATATAAGGTGAATATTTAGCACCTAATTTGTGCCTCTTTTGTTTAGGTGTATGAACATAAGAAATTGAACCAAAAATTCTTAAATTTGCCAAATTGGGCTTCGAACCAGACCAAGCTTCTTTAGGAGTTTTATCTCTTAAAGCTTTACTAGGAGTCCTATTAATGAGATAAGTAGCACAAGCCATTTCTTGAGCCCAAAACTTATAATACATATTTTTAGAATGTAACAAACATCTAGCCATTTCAACAATGGTTCTATGATTCCTTTCCACCATACCACTTTGTTGTGGTGTTTAAGGAATGGTAAGATCATGTTTTATAGCAAAATATTTCAAGAATGAATGAAAAATATTATTAACATATTCCTTCCCATTGTCATTTCTAAGAATTTTAATCTTAAAACCATGTTTCCTTTCAAAAAACATATGAAATTCAATAAATATATCAAGAACTTAATCTTTACTATGCAAGAAATAGATCCAAGTTCTTCTAGAAAAATTATCAACAAAAGTAAGTGCATACCTTGAGGCTTGGATGGATTTATTCTCCATGGGTCCCAAAAGGTCACTATGGATGAGGTGCAACTAATGATGTGCCATCCAAGATTCACCATGTGGAAATGGTTCCCTATGCTGATGACATGTAACTGATTGAATGATTGACAATGTTAAGTTGAAGATAATGCAGGGCATTAAATCAGTTAATGTATTGTATTATCATTGATGTCAACTTTATATCATCTATATGCTCATGCCAAAGACTTTAGAGAATGAAAGGAACAAAGTTTATGCTTCCAGCAATGCATAAAATTCAAGTATTCACTTAGTGACAAACAACACCAACGGAGTGCACACCGACAGTCAGAGCAAAGAAGAACAGTCACAGTGATACCCAATGATCAGAAGCATAGTGTTGCCTGACGAAGGAAAACCATAGTGATGCCCAAAAAGAAAATTCAAAAGGTTTCCCGACGAGTAAAATCCCAATGATACCCGACGGATGGAGATCACAAAGCTAACTAGAGTCTCATTGACGGAACGGTCAGTTGTCACTGACAACTAACTGTAGTGGTGACCGACGGAACACAAAGTTCAGAAAATGACAAAATATCTAGCTGGTAGAACTAAAAATAGACTTAACTGGTTGTCTACTTTATTTTATTCGACCAGAGATAAGTGATTGATTTAAAGCTGATTTTTACAGTTGGCAAGAAGATATCTATGAGACAAATCAGGAGTTATACTTTAAACCTAATTTGCTGGATTGTTTTTCATGCCAAGAATAAAGAATCAAGAATCAAGAAACAGTGAACATCATTTCTATATAAGAGACAAGCTTAATTCATTTACGAATGGGATTAAGGGGAGTGAATAGAAAGAGGATGCTGAAGAGAAACTAATGAAGAACAACTTCATGCAGTCCTGATCAAACAAGCTGAAGGAAGAGCTAAGGAATTTTGCAAACACCCATGAACAGTGAAGCACAACATCATAGAGTAGAAAGTATGGAGCACAAAGGATTGAATTGATACATTGGTTAGATAGGTAATGCACTTAAATAGATCTAAAAATATGCAATTCAAAATTGCAATATGAACAGGTCATAGTGTTTTAGTTTAACCATTGAAGCATCAAGTCTCTTAACCAAGAAGGACTTAACAATCTTCTATATATTAAAGTACATCCCAAGGAGTGCCAAAAAGGTTGGTTCATGAAAGTAGCATTGGACTTGCCTGATACCTATTGACAGTCTAAGAAGGAGGCTGATTCAAGGATGGTAGCAATAGATGCCTAATACTAAGTAACAATCTCTATGTATAAAATCCTCTAATGAGATCGCACTTAACAGTGTGTCTGTAACCTTTAATAGGGTTGGCTTCTAACAGGGCTCACTTTAGAAGAGTGAAGATTTGGGGTACCGGTCCCAGTGGTTTTTCCCTTAAAAAGGTTTCCACATTAAAAAATTCATGTGTTATGTGTGTATGATTCATTTCTTTACTATTTTGTATCTTACACAGCTAAAATTTGGATTGATCAGTATACTTTGTTTATTTACTTTATTTCAGTAAATAGTTATACTGCTTATCGGTAATCAAGAAAGAATAAGGAATGACAAAGAAAACCGACAGATAGTTAATCATTAGTAGTATTTCATGGCATGCATTTTGTAGGGACATAATAATCTAAAGTTTATTGATTGTTGGTTAAGTTTGAAGGATAAATTTTGAAGCCACTGATTCACCCGCCCCCTCTTAGTTATTACTAACAATTGGTATTAGAGCTTGTGTTCTTAGAAAGGAAGGTTTCAAGACCTAAGTCAAGATCACAAGATGAACAGACGAGATGTGCCCAAGTTGAACAAAGACAACTTTGCTTCATGGCAACGAAAGATAAGACTCCACTTATTAGGTATTGGTAATGATGTTACTCAATTCCTAGATACTGAATATGTGTTTCCCACATGGTCATTAATAGTAGATCAATTGAGAGAGAAGCATGAACACAACTGCATGGTCATAGAGATTTCTTCCTCACTCTCTGATGCTAAATTTGAAGATGTCAAGGATTGAAAAACCACAAAGAAGATGTGAGACAAACTAAAGCTTATACATGGAGGTGATACAAATGTTCTAAGAGCCAAGGCGGAAAGCCTTAGAGGAAAATTTGATGATCTCAGAATGAAAGAAGGGGAAAACATCACACAGTACAGCACAAGAATAAAAGAAGTAGTCAATGCTATACGAGGAGTTGGAGGTACACTTGAAGAGGAGACAGTGGTAAGTAAATTCTTAAGAACCTTACTACCTATATATGCCATTAGAGTTTCTTCCATTCAATAAATGAGAGCAGTAGCAAACAATACAGTTACTCTTGATAGTTTAATTGGAAGACTGATTTCATTTGAGGTGAATAACTTTGATAATAGTGTCTTACCAAACTTAAAGTCTGCATTTAAGTCTTCTATGAGAATAAGAAAATCAAGTCATAGATACACATCTAGAAGAAATAGTGAAAGTGAAAGTGAAGAAGAAGACCTAGATGAAATAGAAGAACTTATGGCTAGAAGAATGCAGAGAGGCAAAGGTAAATAGAAAGGCAAGTTACCACTTGTATGCTTTAATTGTAAAGAGATTGGACACTTTGCTACAAGATATCCTAATAGAAGAAAAGATGATGTTATTCCCTGCATACCCATCCCTACATTTTGTGTGCAAAATGTTGGGTCCCCTCTTTTCACTTTTGGCTCTTGCCTTGTTTTCTATCTTTTTTTTTTCTTTTCTTTCTTCTCCGAGTTTTCCCTCCCACGAGGTTTGTTTTCTTTTTACATTTGTCTTCCGTGTCTCTGAGACCTGGTCCTGGAGTTTGTTGTTCTTTCCAGAGCCAAATTCTGGACTCGGGGATTCTCCGCCATGATGTCTTCTCCTCTCGAGAAGGTATGGTTGCACGGAATCCCTGGGCCCAGAGTCTGGAGGTTTGCCTATTCTGGATTTTGCGGAGGAGAAGGTAACTTGCTTTTACCTTGGGTATAAATAGAAATTACATACCACTTTTAAAGTTACCGCGATTAAAACACTTGTGTATTCAGAGTAATTCTTAGGTGACTAAACTATGATTAAGTTGCGAATTACTTTGTGCTTAGTGGGCAATTACCAGTTGATTTGAGGTGTCTGTTCATGATCATTTGAAGGTAGATCTTTTCATAGGAGTGCTCTTAGTGTGCTTCTTCCCCGCTATTCTTTGGAATTCCAAGTAGGTTCTCTGGTTCATGTCTTTATTCTTTCCAGTGTTGTTTCTGCTTTCTTCTTTCTGGTTTTGTGGTTTGCCTTCTACATTTTTTGTTTTTGGTTCACCTCCCATTGGTGGGTTGGCTCTGCCAGAGGGTCATCCACCCTCTGGGTAGTTGTATATTAATGTACATTGTCTTAGGTTAGTTCGTGTATATATGTAAATGTTGTTTAAATCTGTAAAAAACTTGTAAATGCTATATTTTTGGTGTGTATGTGTTTCAGCCTTCAGCCCTCTGTATTTTTATGTATATATCCTATATATCCTTTTGAATTCATGAGTTCCTCATGCTTTGTCATGTTTTTTCACTCATGAGACCGAGCTCATCGAGACAGATTCACCACAGTTTGAACTTGGCACCTCACTGGTCCAAGCCACGGCATCTTTCTCTCTCCTCTGTCTCATCACCTTAATGGCAGCATTAGTTTCCCATGAGTGGGCATTCAAACCATGTCCCATCTGGCATTAATTTTACCCCATTTCAGCCCACTTGTCACCATTAATGCATTTATGTCGCTTGTCACCTGACCACGTGCCAACCCACGTCAGCCGAATACGGTTTCTTACTGGTCACATCGGCACTGCAACAACTAGATTATCCAAGCTTCGGGTCCCAAGAAATTACTTCTCCTGCATTTCCCCTTGTCATTTAGTTTGATTTCCCCCACAGTCCTACTCATGTCTAGTGCAAGTATTCTGGGACTTTTTGATGTATGCTAACACTTGTTAAATAAGTGCAGGGTGGTGACAATTTCCCTGGAGTTTTAATATTCTTTTATATATATCGCGTTCTAATAGTTCTCCAGTCTTGCAGGTTGTAGATAAGTTGATCAAAGATGTCTAAAGTAATCACCCCTCATTCCAGCCTGGAGTTGCCTACCACTTCCACCCGGGTGGCCACCAAAACCAAGGTTGAAAGGTTGTTAGCAAAGCTGCCCTTGACCTCCAAATATCCAAAGGAGGGTGCCCTTGTGGGATCAAAGATAGAGTCCAGAGTTCAAGAAATAATGGACATAGGGCCCGAACCTTGGGAAAAAATGCAAGGCTTGATTCAAGCCATTTACAGGTTGAAGGGCACTGGAGACAATCTGGCCACTCAGATAGCCGCCTCTGGTACCTTTAAGGTGGAAAACTTCCCTTGTTTGGTGCAATCACCAGAGTTAATACTCCAGCTGGCAACACTATACAATGCACCAACTCAGACCGTCCTACTTCTAGATCCCCGACCACTACAGTACCCAACAACAATTGTTACCTTGGATGCAGCAAATTTTGCCTCGAGGCTGGGGATCCCTCAGTACAATGGGGCCATTATCCAAAATCGGGTCCAGACATTGCAGGAGTTTGAGGATGCTGCCCTTATCTCCCGGAAACATCTCAATAGCCACTAGCTAAAAATCCCAAAGAGGGATTGCAGGAGGATGAAGTTGGAAATTCCCCACGGGGAGTTCAAAGAGCCCATTCAGGCGGGCATTGTATTCTTATGCATGATCTTTGGATTACCCCATGCCCAGGATTTCTCAGCATGGATGTACTACTATCTATACTACACCACTCGCAGTTAGACCTTCAACTGGGCGGCCCTCATATCCAATCACATGGACAAGAAGCTAAAGGACGTTGTCCAGAATTCCAAGTTCTACATCACATCATACATGCTATGGGCACTAGCTCAATAAAGACTAGCTTTTCCAGGTTTGGGAACAGTTGGGGAACTTGGAAATGGGCAAGGCTAGGTAACACCATGGGATCTTTATCCCCAAGTGCAATGGGAACTCAGTTTCTCATATTTCTGTCAAGTAAATGATGCTTTCATTTACCACAACAACCTAACACTTACTCAGGATTCTAGGTATTGACTGTCACAAGCGGCAATGAATCTGGTCAGTAGCTATGGCCACTATTTTATTCAATTCCAACACCACACCTACATTTGGGTGACCAGCTTCAACGAGAAGCCCCATCGTCATCCCCGATATTGCGGGGACAGAATTATTCTTTTAGAGTTTTGCTGGTAGATGATGGATCTGCATGTCTTCTTTACATTAAAGAAGGTCATCAACGTCCCATTCCCATTCTCATGCGGGAATTATACATGCAGCCTCATCGTAGCCCGGGAGGTAGATAGTCAGTTTAAAAACCTACGGCTGGTGGAATTCCACCATGCCCAGAAGAACTATGATCCTCTCGGCAAGATTGCCACAGCACATCCCCGGGCATCCCTGCCCCATGAAGCAGACATTGAAGATTTTTGGGCGGACTACCAAGACAGTTTCGATCTCCGGGCCTGACAACATTCATGGATGAGAAAAGGGCTCATGAAAACACATGACCTCCAAAAATTTTCAAAGGGTTTCTCAGATGATGGGCCACTGGAGGACCCAACATACAAGGGACAGGGGCTAGATAAGCTAGATCTCCCTCTGGTGGACTGGGCCACCCCTGAAGACCTAACAATTGAAGGGGTATGTCACCCCATTTCAGAAGTAAGTCACCAATATTTTTCCCAGGTGTGTCCCAAGCACACCTGAAAGAAACCAACAGTCAAAAATGCCACCCCCTCTTCCGTTGACGCTAGACCTTCTTCATCCTCCGCCGACGTCGAACCAAGCACAAGCAAAGGAAAAGAGAAAGAGGGCACCCCAGCCAAGGTGCCTCCCCAAGTTCCCCCCTTCTAATGGCCCAGCTACATCAACAAATTGAGTTGGCAAGGCTGGCCAGCCAGTAAATAAGTACGCAGATATCCTCCAGCCTCCTTGTAGCCCCAATGGCCTCTGCTCACCCGGCGGGATCCCTGTCATTGGCTGCAATGATGAGTAGACAGACTTTCACTGAGGCAGAGTCCACCAGCATTCTGGATACCGGGGTTCCACTAACAAGAAAGAAGAAGAAGAAGGTGACCCCTACACCAAGCTCAGTCGCCATGCCTGGTATGCCGGATGTACCCCCAGTGGATGTCAGTTTGGACTCTCCCAAACTAGAAGATATTTCTGACTCCTCGCCCTCGTACGATGACTTTGATGACACTTTCTTAGCAAAGGAGCTCATGGACCTCCAACAAGGTATAATTCATGTAGTGGAAGAAATTTCTACTCAAGATAAGGAAGAGGCCCTTGTAGAAAAGGAAATCCCAAAAGAAGAGGATACATCAAAACAAGAGACCCGGGAGGAGGCACAAAACGAGCCTGAGCAGGAGGAGATACCAGTCTAGGAGACCAAAGACACACCAAGGTATCCCATAGATGAGAAACCAATGGTCAAGGAACTTGGACCGCGGGATCAACCATACCATTGATCATCACTCTCCAAACACCTTTGGTTACTCTGGGTGATCAAGTGCCCTGGAGCACATTTGGTGAGGTAGTAACAGTAGCCACATTGTTAAACTTTGGCCAGAGACCCTACCCACCTCCTGAGGATGTTCCAATGGAGGGGAATGTTCCAACAGATGAGGTTGATGAGGCTGATGAGGCCCAAGAACAGCAGTAGCAGATTGATTAGGAAGCCCCAGACAATAAAAATGCAGAATCAGCTGACGCCAGGAGGGATGAGGAGGTCCCTGAAAATACAGGCAATATTGAGACCAAAGAAAAGATTCCAGATAGTACAACAGAAGATGCCAGCATGGAAAAAAATATTGAAGGTTTCGGAGAACAAGAAAAGGAACCAAGATAAGAGAAGGAGAAAGAGCCCAAAGATAACATACATTCCAGGAACGTACTGCTAGATTTTGAGAGGAATCTCGATGAATGGGTCTTAGCAGCAAAGCCACCCCAGCCGCCCCAATGGCTGGTCGAATCAATGAAAAGCAAGTCCCTGGCAGTAGCATCAGGGACTACACTCTCATTGGCCGAAATGATGGCCAGGAATGTAGAGGCTAAAAATCCCAAGATCGCATGGATAGTCCATACTCTTTAGCCTAGTCCAATAAGTAGCATAGTTGTGACTATTGCAACACGCCCACCAGGTTTAGATGCAGTGGTCGTAAGGCTCGAAGACTATAACATAACAAAAGTGGCACCGGGGAGGAGAGACAAGAAAGGTGAATTGGACTTGCTAAGGGAGGCCACAAGAGAAATAGAGGCCAGATACATCAAGCAGGGCTAGAAGCTGAAGGAGGAAAGAGAGACTAATGCCAATCTCCTCATGCTTCTAGAAGAACTTACACAGCCTTTGGCCGAGGTCCACCCCGGAACCCCTTCCTTTGGATTTCTTCTTGCACAGGGCGATGTGGATTCTCTACGTATCATGAAGAAGAAAGCACAAGTTGTAGATGGGTGGGCCACCAAGCAAGTGGCCGCCATGAGACAATTTTTGGTGGCATCCCTCCCAGACCTTTATCGGGTTGACATTCTTCTCAGCCAAGTAAAGGGCTCCGCTCTTATACGGGAGAAAGATTTAACAAATTATGAAAATTGGAAGGCCAGGCTGGAAGAAATCTACAACATAGGAGAAGAAGTCACCACAGAGGCAGGGATTTTTGGAGATGAATCATATGATTCCCTCTAGGCCCAGTACTCCAGACTTGTCCTCAGGATTGAGGTGTGCAAGGAACTAGTTAAGGCCTTGAAAGAGAAAGTGACAACGGCCCAATACCCCTTGGGCTTGTTTCAATCATTCGTGGCGGGAGTATCACAAGTTGATCCCTTCACCACCAAAACATGTACCCTAGAGGACTATGTCCTCAACAAATTTGATGAACAGATGGAGTCCCTGTATCCGCCTGCTAGAGATTTTGACCAGGGCAGGTTATCCAAATTATCCAAGACAATGATCCGATCGCATGACGCCATCAAGATGGTGGATGAATTTCAGAACGGAGCTGGAGATGTTGAGGAAGCATTGGAGGCTATTTGCAGTTGGTGGGATAGCATCAGAGATGTAGATGAAGAAAGCATAGGCCAAGTGTTGGAGGCTTGGGAAAAATCATAAGGAATAATAAAATTCTCCGGAGTCTAGAGAATCTCACCAACCATGTATCGGTTGTATTCATTCATTCTTTCAGAATGCAAGTTCCCAGATCCCAAAATTTTGGATACAGTCAATTTTGTATTCTTTAAGTGACTCGTGTCCCATTCCCAAGGCTGACCGGTCACTTTCAAGGCAGTTAATAAAGGCTGTCAGAAGGTAGGTAACCGCAACAAGGCACGTCGGCTCGACAAGAGAGTTCTGACAGATGACCTTCCTGAGGTGCTGCTTCAACGTAACACATGGCACATCGGAGACAGTGAGCTACCCTCCCATTTATGAGGCATGTAGCCTCGATGCTTGGGGATCAGATTTCTTCTTTTCTCCTCTCGGACCTCTTCTTGAGGCCGATTCTTCCACTCCTCTTTTCTTGTGTTATTCTTCTAACGTGTCAAACCTTTTCTGTCTCGAGGTCTTTTGTAGCATGGTGCAGGTAGTACCGGCCACCAAAAATAGTATTATATTGTAAAGTGTAAAATAAATTAGGTTAAGTTTTAGGTCAAATCTGGTGTATAAATAATAAGTCCAACCTCATTCCAAGGGTCGGTGAAATTGATGATTTTGCAGTCCATAGCTAATAGCAATTTGGTTTTTCTCAGTTCTTAGTTGTAGAGCTCAATGCTCCTTAGTTTCTAAGCTTTCAGTAGTTAAATGCTCCCTTGGAGCCACCATTGTAGCATGCACCAGTGCTTGCTGGAGATATGTTAATGAAGAAGGAAGGGTTCTATCAATGAAGTTGTTAGCATTCTGATCTCTGGGTTGACGATATTTTATGCTTTATGTTCTTATGTCCTTTTCTTTAATACTTCAAGTAGATTAATAACCTCCTTTTCTCTTTCTATTGATTAAATATGAGCTGATGGTTCTGTATTTATTTAGTATTTAGTGTAGCATGTTAGAGCATTGTCGATGTTTTGAATGTTCAGTATAACTATAGGTAGATGGAATATTTCTAACTCTGCAATATCGTTTGAAGTTTATTTGGTTAAGTTAATGAGCACTTGTAGGAAACCCCATTTACTTAAATCCCCAGAGAAGATGAGCCAAGATAACTAGCTATCCCCCCGAACAAAATAGTCACATTCCCAACTAAGCTCCCACACTGTTGAGACCCGACTCTCACGTGCTTGAAGGCCCAGGGAATCTCATTTCCCCAGAAAACCTTTACAGGTGAAGTTGGTAGGTACCCCGGTGCCCAGTGACAACCTACATCTGTTGGTGGACCCGGTCACAAAGACCCGTCAACAGATGACAGAGTTAATGACAGATCTTTTGAGAAGAAATCTGACAAAGGTGATAAAAAATATTACAGAGGTTACTGACAATCAGAAAGAAGAGATACTTGAGACTACAAGGACAAAGGCAAGAAAGCCAACTACCTAGCTGCTTGCAAAGATGAAGATACTGACACCGAACCTGATGAAGACATCGAGATGGTGTTTGTGGCTGTGAAAGATGATTCAGATGAAGATGAAAGGTATGTAGAAACTACACTCATATCTAAGGTTAGCAACAATGACATATGGATTATAGATAGTGGCTGCACTCACCACATGATTGGTGACAAAGAAAATTTTAACACTTTTGAGTATTATAATGGTTGTACAGTAAGAATGGGTAATCATACACCTTGTCTAATTGAAGGTAAAGGAACTATAATGTTGAATAACCTAATTAAATGTGAAAATGATTATTGGGTAAAAGGATTGAATTATAATCTATTGAGTTTTTCTCAGTTGAATAATTAAGGTCACAGAGTAGCATTTGAGAATAAGAAGGCAAAGATATTTAATGAATCAGGAAGATTGATTGGTACCGGTGAACAGACAAAAGGTAACTTATTCTATCTGAATGATACTAACACCACTTTCTTAATGACTAGAAATGAAGACATATGGTTGTGGCACAAAAGAT
>MU226983.1:444462-483466 GCA_018584345.1 Thuja plicata | reverse complement strand
TTCATTTCCTTTTTCAACAAATAAAGTGCTTTAAGTGGGGATTTTTATTTATTTAATTAAAAGAGGGGTTTTTCTTTCAACTAAATAAATTAGAAGAATTTTATTTAATTAAATGGGAGGAATTTGATTTAATTAAATAAGAGAAATTTAATTAAAAGGGAGATTAAATCTTTTAATTAAATAAGAGGAATTTTATTTAATTAAAAGAGAGATTAAATCTTTTAATTAGATAAAAATGATCAAACCTTAGGAAATATTGAAATAATTGAATTAATTTCAATTTGATCAAGGAAATTAATTTGAATTGAAAATGTTTCAAAGCATTGATTCAGAAAATTTGATAAATTGATAAAATGATAAATGGGGCCCAAAGTCTAGGCGACCATTTTAGGGTGCATACAGCTAGCACAAAAAATACGACGCCTAGGTGTCGAAATAGCGACAGATAAAATGTAATGACAACATGATAAACATCATAGCCGAGTTGTATTGCAACACCTAGACGTTGCATTTTTTGTGTTAGCCACCGCAATTATGATATACATGTGACATATATCCTATACATGTGATGTCCAGCTATCGATAATCACCAATGGCTTGATAGTATGATAAACATCATAGCTGGCTTGTATTGTGACACCTAGATGTCACATTTTTTGTGTTAACCGTTGCAATTATGACAGACGTGCAAAGTATTTTCTATACATGTGACATCTAGCCATTGAAAATTACTAATGGCTTGACATCACATGTATAGAAAATATGTCGTACATCTGTCATAATTGTGACAACCACAAACTATAACAATGACATGCTGAAGTTTTTAGACGGTGCAAACTGTGATGGTTAACACAAAAAATGTGATGCCTAGGTGTCGTAATAGTGACAGATAAAAATGTAACGACAGAATGATAAACATCATAGCTAGCTTGTATTGCAATGATTAAGACTGTCACAATAATGACAGATGGTACAGTCATCAGTGTTTCTAACACCAAAATTGCAACATTGGTCTCTGTCACTTGGCCGACAAGACAGTGTTGGAAAAGTGACACATAGTCATCGAAAAATGGTCTCAAATGTTGTAGTGAGGGTCCAAAATGGATGTGGACGAGGAAGGGATGAATTTTTGGACATAAGGGCCTAAATTGGATTTGGAGGATGTGGGATGGGAAAAATTGAGTTTAGATGGAAGAATTTTGGATTTAGAAGGGGAGAAATATTTACCAACATCTTGAAACATTCTTTTTCCAATTTTGAACACAAGATGTGAGTCCTTGTGAATGGGGAGGAGAGGTGGAAGGAATGATAGAATTTTTAAGGAAGCCATGTTGGATACAGGTACAAGAACCAATATTATCTATATGAGGTTCATGGACGGATTGGATAGGTGTGATGGAATTTTGTGGAGGATTAGGATAATGTGGAGGAATAATAGGATTTTGAGATGGATTGGGATCATGACATGGAAATTAAAGGGTACTTTGATCTTGAATTTGGGGAGGATTATGTTGTGGAGTGAGTGGATCTTGATATGGAAGGAGGGTATCTTCATATGGAAAGGTGCCATAAGATGGAGAGGTTTCATAAGATAGAGGAATGTTTAGATCTAGAGGAGAAGAGGAATCCATAGTAGCATGCTTTGGAGCAAGGTCTTGACATTAGCATGCTTTGGAGAAAGGTCTTGACATTAGCATGCTTTGGAGAAAGTTCTTGGCTTGAGTGGATGGAGGGATGGGAGACTCATGAGGATTAGGAGATTGAGGTATGACTTGATTTGGAGGGGATGGTGGTGGGTTCATGACTTTAGGGGATTTCATGACTTGATTTGGGGATCTATATTTCTCTGCTAGTCCTTGGATCTAGTCAATGGAAAAGTTCTTGTGGGATGGGGATGATGTGGGTTTTGGAGGATTAATATTATGTGGAGGATTGGTATTAAATGGGAGAGGGGGATTATTTGTTTGGAGAAAGGGGGAAGTACACATGTCTTCAAAGGAAAACTTTTTCTTTTGACCCCCATTTTTTAGGCTAAGGACAATGTTTTGGGGTTCTTGAATCTCTTGGGCAAGGTGACTATGGAGGGAATCATGTGTTGGTGAGGGATAATGAGATGGATTTCCCTTGTCAAATGTATAGGAAGGATAAGAAATTGTAGATGAATTGGGATTGGATATTATGTGTTGAGGATTGATTTGGTAAGTGGGTTGGATTGGAGGTATGACTTGAGGATTACAATGTAGAACTTTAAAGTCTTGAACCATTTTGTGAAAACAATCCATATTCATGATGTTTGAACAAGGGGTTTTGGAATTGGATTAGAAATTAATGTAGAATAATATTTAGATTAAGAATGGATTAAGTGAAATATTTGAGGATGGATAAAATATGAACTTAGGACAAAGAGCAATTTTGGACTTTATTTTGATTTAAGAGGGAATGGCCTCAAGGATTTTGATTTGATTGATTGAGAGGATAGAACCTAAAGGATTTGATTGATTTGATTTGATTTGATTTTTGGATATGAGGGCAGGGCCTCAAAGGTGGATTCAATTTGATTTGATTTGGTCTAAGTGAAACAAGACCTTATGATGGTGCAAAAAAAGGATTGATTTGGATGATGATATCTTCTTCTACTTGGAGATAGACTAATGATCCCAAGAAAAATAGGATATGACTAAGAGAATTAATTAGTTGAGATAGACTGATGTTCTCAAAGAAATATGATTCAAATAGATTTTTGCTAATGATGAGGGTCTATGCAACACTTTGATAAATATTTCAACCTAAGATTTGAGATGAAAATCTTGATGAAGGCATGAAAGATGAAGTTTGATTTGATGTGGGTTAATCTTGACTATGGTTGGATGTGGGTCAATCAAGATAACTAGGATTAAAGCCCAAAAATTATGATGGTGCTCCTAAGCCAAAAGTAGAAGATTTTATGAAATTTGGAATTTGAAGGTGATGTGGATGAATATTTGAATGAAGAATTGTGAACTTTAGAAAACAAATGAGAGATGTTTGAAGATGAGGGAATAATTAAAGGGTGATTGGTTTTGGATGAAGAGGAAGATGAATTGGATTAGGATTGGAAATAATGATATGAGGTTGAAAAGTGGACTAGATTAGAGGAATGATAATTTTATTAGATTGAAGAGTGAATGATGGGATTGGATTAAGAAAGTGGATATTGATGTGGATTAGAAGGATGATTAGGATGAAAGTGATTAGATGAGGATTAGGACCTTGGTTGAGTGATTAAGAAGATGATGAAATGATTAGTATTATTAGGATGAGATGGAATGATTTAGAAGAAGTGATTAGGATGATTAAGAAGAATATGGATGACTTATAAGAAGTGATTAGGATGAAGGGAATAATTAGGATGAAGAAGGAAGAGATTTAGGATGATTATGGATGATTAGGAGATGGTGAATAGAATGATTAAGGATGATTGGGATTTAGAGGAATGTTTTTGTTTGATTAAGAGGGTGATTAGGATAGAATTATGATGATGATGAAGAGGTAAGTACATTTGAAAGGTTGATGTGGAGATGAGGATGTAGGATTTTGATTGATTTTGGGATATTTTAGGTCAATTTGTTCATTGGAAAGAGCTGATTTTCAACATTCATCAAAGGCATTGACTACACTAAGTACACCTTGAAACACATTTTGAGCATAATTGACAGTTATTGAAGACACAAGTCTGAAAATAGTCCTGTAAGGGACAAAGAAACCTTGCAGGAGACAAGCAATTGTGAATTTGGGGAATTTGATACAAATTTGAAAATTTTGATGTGTGCATGTTCAAGTGTGTCCCTTTCAATCCACCTATGTTTTTACGTGGTTTAACATAGTGAAGATAGAACAAATAGTAGCTACCTTAAGGAATTGTCTTTGCATGAAATATTATAGGCCCATTGCTTGGTAGTCTTTCGGCTCACACAGCAGTGTCGCCCCTAGAAGGGCACCTGTGTTTTTTCCTTTTGCCAGGTATTGTTGTTGTGCTACGAACATCTCTTTCACAACACAATACCCTAGGACACATATGATGGGAATCTTGGGGGGAGAATATTCCCTCCCCTTGCACTATGATAAGTCACCGTTTAGAGGTGAATCAAGTAGGCTACTAATTTATAGTTACTAGTAAGATATATGGCATTCCCCAAATCAGTTTGTATGTGTGTGAGACACTTAAGCCTATAGTGGACCATGTCAGCTCCTTAGGAACTATTCACTTGATCTGAACTATCATCTACACACCACGCCCGAGCTTGGTGGGATTGAGACAATTTTTTTTCTAGTGTCTCATTTCTATACCGGCTAGGGTATTTACTAGTTTGAGGTCATCCTATAAAGGGGAAGCGCACCCTCTAGATAGGCCTCTCTAGAAGCTAGATTAAGCTAAGATTTCTCTTCACCCAAGTTCCATGAAGGCAAGGGGAGATGATACGACTATATCTCAATCATAGCATCATGTAGATTAAGGGATCTATCTAATGATAAATAGCTTGAAAGAAGTGTTGAAAAATACTTCTTCAAACACACCAAAAAGAGTTTATTTCAAATTGAACCTAATTAGAACAACTAAGTATTTTCTACCTAAGAAAAAGATACAATAGTATGGTTAAGCATGCAAGTTCAATTTATTTCCCACACGTCAGGAAGGAAATCATGTAAGAAAGGTGTGATTATTTTTCATTAAGTAATTCAAAAGTTTGTGAGTTTCATTCCCTTATGCATTCAAGATTAGATGTGGTTAATTCATTTAAGAAAAAAGCATTCAAAGACTAGTGTTTAAAGCATACAATTTCATTCCCAAAATCTATTAAAATCCATGGAAACCTGCATGAAAAACATTAGTAATCTTAAAGTCTTCAACCCTGAAATGCTGAAAAAAGGCAAATAGATTAGTAACAACTGAAACCAGAAAAAATAATTTTTTTCTAGGACAAGGAAGAGACAAAAGGCTACAATCAATAGTCCACTAGACTTAAGATGGAGACAATATGCTAATTCCTAAAATTTGGCTAAGTCTGAGAATCTTTATCTTAACTCCTATGAAGCTGAAACCACTCTCAAACATCCTGAAAGTATATACATAAAATGTAACTTAAGTATAAGAAAGGAAGAGTATGTAAATTATATTTTAATGTTGCATTTAATTAATATTGCTGATGTTGAAATTGGCCAGACGGGTACACAAGAATCCTCAAGAAACCACCCAAAAGATACTCATTTCTAGAACTAGTTTCAAAATCAAACAGGGAGG
Source organism: Thuja plicata (assembly GCA_018584345.1). Taxonomy (NCBI): domain Eukaryota; kingdom Viridiplantae; phylum Streptophyta; class Pinopsida; order Cupressales; family Cupressaceae; genus Thuja; species Thuja plicata. The sequence goes on along the minus strand of MU226983.1, from coordinate 478,188 downwards.
AGATTACAATGTTAGGTAGAAAATGATGATCTATGCAAATAACAATTTGTGCAGACGACGATCTACACACATGATAATATACACAGACAACAATCTCAGAGTGTAGACAACAATTTATACAAATCATCATCTACACAAATGATAATTTGAAAGTGTAGATGATAATCTATGTAGACGACAATCTTACACTGCAGATGACGATTATAGGTTGCAAATGGCTCTGTGTAAATCATATACGATAATGCGTGACTAGGTTCAGAAAATGGCAAAAGATTTCAAAAAGTTTAAACTTTTCAAGGACGTGGGTCCTAGCGGGCATGCCAAAATGTATATGTTGGAAACCTACCTATTGGGAGCATGCTCATACATGCAAAAATTAGAGATATACATCAAAGAAACTACATTAGCATATCAAAAAACATGCTTTAAAACAAGGCTTCCACCATAACCTCTGATGAGCCAAATAAGGGCACCCAAGCCTTGTTGATTTTCTCTTAGAGAGGAATATGGGTGTGCTCTCCCAACACAAGATATAAATCCCACTAATGATTACTTGCTTTCTATGGATTGAAATCTACAATGAAAACTAATGGATGTGATAAAGAGCTCAAGAACAAGTATGAGGAACTTTCCGCAAGCCTTCACCAAATGATGAATATGAAGAATGCAAACTAAACTGGAATGATATGCAAAAAATAAACTAATATTCATTCACTATTAACCAAGCATGTGATTTCTAGATTCAATAATAAACTAAGCATGAAAAATGTGAAAATGAACTATGAAATTCTAGAGCAATACTAACATGATAACAATACATAGAATGAGAGATGATTTGCAAGGACTAAGGCCTCCTATTTATAGATTTTTGGGGGGGCTTGGATGATGTGGATCTCATGTGGAATCCACTTAGATTCCACATTGGATAAAGGAGTGGTCATGGAAGAGGGAGAGTTGCTCATACATGTGTGAGCAACTCTTGAAAATGATGGCTCAAAGACAAGTGTAAGAGGGTGGGAGACCCAAAGTGAGTCACATGTTGAGCACATTTCAAAGAGGAAAGGGGAGACAAGATGCAACAGAAATGGCTTGGGTCATTTTAGGCAAAGGGAATAGACAACTCCCATAGGAGGGATGCTCACACATGTGTGAGCACCATTAGGAGGTTAATTGTTGTAGGAATTATAAAATTAGTCTAACTAATCTAAGATTAATTAGACGAGTAGGCTTAGGAGGGATAGTGATAGGTATAGATTAGGAATCTAGGCTAGATTTAGGACTAATCCAAATTAGATTTAGATTAATCATAGCTTAGTAGAATATTATAATGTGGAGGGAATAAATAAATTAAAATTTATTTAAAGGGGGATTTTGTGGAGAATCATATATTTAATGTAAATTTAATATATTAGGGAAGGGTATTTAAATTAACTTTAGATACCATAGAATAATGAATTAATTTAATTAAATAAATTAATAGATGATTATAACAAAAATAGTTATTTAACTAGAATCAACTATAATGTTAAGGGAATATTAATTAAATTAATATGTGTGCAGGGATGATTTTAGACGTCTACATATATGATTAATAATTATCCCCACACGAATAATAATAATAGATAATTATTATTATTAACATAACTTAATCATAAAATTTATATGAGAAATATTAGCAATATCATAATGATTTTACCAAAACCACCAATCTAAGAACATCATAATAATTTGTCAACAAGATTAAATGCATAAGTCCATAACATATAAATAGTCAAATATAAATCCATAATAGCAAAACAATAAGGGAAACAGAGTAGGTATTACACACTAATCTACTAAATAAACCCATCTAGTGACCTCGCATGCACTAAAATAAAGGAATGTGTGCTTAAAAATGCATGTGTTGATGTGTAGACACATGCATTAATTCTCAATTTTCAGATACAATGAAAGTTTAAACTTACAAAATGAATACATCTACCTAAGTCTTAAGCTGCAATTACATCAATTCCACATTGGGACACTTGGCAAGGTATGCCAACATACCCAACACAATCTTGAAATGAGCCAAATAATTGGGAATTGTACGTGGATTCACTTGAATTCCTTCAAATCTAAAAGACAACATTGTGAGGTTGAGGAACACCCACAAGAAATGACAAGACAACTTGAGACAACAACTCTGTTCATTTTAAGCACCAAACCAAATGCTCTTATTAACGAAACTATTATACAAACATATCTCTCAAAGAATAGTTATGTTTAACATGGGTGTGTGTGGTACCGACACTATGAATAGGGGAAATCAGGATCTATATTTTTAAACCAATCCCAATATTCAACAATCAAGACATTCTAATGTAAAGCACATGTAAGCAAAAATTATAAACATACACACTCACATAGAAATCTCACTCCATTGCCCTCCTATCTGTCAAGGGCTAATGTTTAAGAAATTTTTTTCTCAGAAGTAGACACAAGTTTCTATGAAGAACATAGATTTTGGATGATTCTGCCAAAAATGCAAAGATCTGATGTAAAATACAAGCTATTGAATGAGAACTAAAATGAAAGAAAGCTAAATTCTAGGATGATTGATTCTAAATAAAATCAAATACAAATAAAAACTCAACTCAATTCCAATGAAAAATAACAAATGGATATGATGGATGCAAATAAAAATGGATGTTCATAACGATGCTAAAGATGAGAGAGGGGTAGGGTTTAATTAGAAGTCCTTAGAAAAGAATCCCATATCAGGGTGAATGTGGGATAAATGAAATATAGTGGTAAAGGGGGGATAGGTAGTGAGTGGTATATGGTAAGTGGTTTTTATTTAAAGATAATTTTATTAAATAAGTGAGAAATGACATATGCATTGATGAATTTATGGATTAATAATAATAGGATATAAATTATTATAATGATATAATGAGATGATTAGAGAAATAGGATAATGATATAAATATGAAAATGATAATGAAAATATAGTGATTAATAGGAATGAATGATAGATTATTGAATAATGAATTCGCCCCATTAACAGAAGAAAATTGAAATTGATAAGAGGACAATTTAATGAATTTTTTTATGTGTCTACATTTTTCCCCTCTTTTAAACAATGTAGCCTGTCGCATTGTTTCAAAGAAAATGTTCAACTAATATATGCCCCAGAGATATCATGGTATGGATGATGGTCCATTATGGCCCCTTGAGAGATCGATCAAATAAATGATGGGAAGATGGATCTCTCAATAGATAATTGAAGAATGATTGAAGGGTTTATATTGCACAAGTGATTAAGCTCAGATGCACATTTGATGAAAATGCATAATTGATAGGCATAACTGAACAATTGGTAGAAATGATCAGTCTAGCCAAATTGATGAGATAATTAAGTTGATTGCAAAAGATTCTATCACAAGATAAGTTGATACCATGATTGATTTGTTGATCATGGGGCAATGAGATTTCATTAAATAAGTTGATTGATTTGAAATTTGGTTCAAGAGACATATATCAAATGGATAAAGCGATTGAAGGAAGTGTGACAAGGAAGAAGAAAAGAATGCATTAGGATGAAAGAGATGATTGATGCAAAAAGAGATGAAAGGAGATGAAAATGATGATAGAGAAATGTAGGTGATGGGAATGCTTGTACTTTTTAAGTGCTAATATCGGCATCGAGCTTATTATGGAAAATGGATGAATTTATCTAGATATGTGTGAGACCCAAATGAATTGATATACCAATTGCGTGAAAGAAAACACATCAAACAATAAAGGAATTTTTAGAGTAATAAGATGTTTCACTTATTAATTAAATCATTTTGATTTAGTTATTAAGTCACTTATTATCTCTAGTTAACTTAAGCTAAACTTTAGGAATGTAATAATTAATTCATTTATTTATTATTATCATGCAACCTAGGTTTCTCCCTTTTAGGGTTTTGATCATGTTTATAAGGTTTGATCTCAATGTATTTTATTATTCCCTCTCTGAATGAATATTTCATCTTTCAGATCATTCTTTGTTGTCTTCATTCTTTTCTTTTGTGATAGGTTTTTTCTATAGTGGATCTTGGTGATAGAATTCTATGAGTTCTAACATGGTATCAGAGCCTTGTTGTTGTAGCATGTTCCTAATTTTTTGAAGAATTTTTGGAGCTCTGAGGGTTTCAAGTTTTAAGAGTTTATTTGTGGATTTGGGGTGAGCTATTTTTTGGAGCACTTTGGGCACAAATTGACCTCACAGTTGTGCTTAAAAAGCCCAAAAACCCCTATTCCAATATTAGGCACGTCCAATTTGGACATAGTTGCATTCTGAGGAAAAAGAAATTTGCATGTAGGCCTAGTTATGGCATGCATACTAAGGCCAAAGAGGTAAAAAAAAAATTTAAAAAGGGCGCTTTATTCTTTTTAGATTTTTTTAAAAAAATAAAATCCATTTACCACCATGCTTAAAAAGTTTCTAAAAAAAAAAATTTAAAATCATGGTGGTCCTAAAGCAGGCCCCACCGGCTTCGAGTACTGTTCGGTCTGCAGTCGACAAGCTCTGAATGGAGGTCCCGCCATCGAGGCTCCACCAGAAGTCTCTCATATTCCCCACCGCTTTGGGCTCCTCCCACCACTTGGACTCACCACCACTGGCTTCACCACCAACAACCTCCGCTAGTGACTCCACCACTGATACTGCGCCACCTATGCTCCACCCACCACCCACCAACACCAAGCATCTAGCGTCGAGCTACATGTGACCATCCATCACCCATTTTTATCCCCTGAGGGATTTTTTATTTTTCTTCAGGGTCCTTTTAACCTTGTGCTAGTTTTTTCTCATAACTGGAGAAAACATACTTATTTTTTGGACTTCTATATATCGTCGAAAAGATCTTTTTGAGATCTATTCAAATATGGGGATTTCATAAAAAAATAAAATTTGTCCTTTTTCAGTCAAAGAGAGGGATTATTTTCTACACTCCTAGGCCTCTAGAATGTGCATATGGACTTTATTTTTTTCTCATGAATAAGAAATGGAAAGCTCTTGATGAGACTTCTTCAGATCTAAGGTTTATTTTTTGAGAAATTTGATTAGTTCTGAAAGATAAATAATAATTAAAATTCAAGGCAATGCAACAATGAAAAATTCAACATCAGTTAAACTTCTCACTCCACATAATTTCCATTTGTGGAAATCTCATATGACTCGACTTCTCATCTCACAAGGGTTATGGTCTTGTTTTGACACCATTCAACCAGTTTTGACTCATCCTTACGAGATCATGCAACACATGAACAAGATGGATGAGGCCATAGGTGCGATTTCTCTACATGTTTCAATAATTTTACTATTTCATCTTGATATTTTTGATAGTCCTCTTGATATGTGGGAGAAGTTTCAGACTCTCTTTGGCACACTCAATGAGTTTAGGGCATTTTAGATTGAGGTAGAATTGATAGCTTTGGGTCCTGAGTTATTTCCTTCTATTCATAATTTCTTGATGACATTAAAATATATCATGTCTATCTTACAAGGTTGTGGAAATAATAAGATAGATACAGAGTTCATTTACCCGATTATTTCTAAGCTTCATTGTCCCTTTTAGATATTTTCTTCCACCTCCATTCTAGCATGGATGATTTGGGTCCACAATTTACCATGCCTACATTTGATGTGTTATGTGATCATTTGAATCGTGAGCTGGCAAAGCTATCTCAACTTGATTCTCTCACAGGATCAAAGAACCAAACATTGGTTTCTCAAATATCTAAGGGGAAGTAGGAGCAGAAACAAAAGTCACAAACCACAGAGTCTAGGAATGATTCTAGTTCTAAAATCCCTTGGCCCACCTTCTCCTAAGGGGGAAAATCGAAGACAAAAAGAAATATGTGTTCTTATTGTAAAAAATCCTAATCATGATGAGGCTCATTGCTATGAGAAGAAGGTAAATGAATATGCAAAACAAATTTCTGATTTGACAACTCTTCTTAGGAAGAGAAACATTGATTCTTCTTCTTCATCATCATCATCATCATTCTAGATAGATGGAAAAGACAAAGGAAAGGTTCATGCATTGTGTGCAATCTCCAGTCCACGCTCTTCCAGATGGCTACTCGATTCAGGTTCTTCACACCAAATGGAAACTTCTCAAGATTTATTCTCTTCTTTGAGGCTTCTCCTAACCCACACATTTTGATGGGGAATAACACTATTATGACTGTATGTGCTAAAGGTTCTATTGACATTGATGATGGTACATTCAATGATGTACTATGTGTTCTATCTTTTTCTTCTAACCTTCTCTCTATCTATCAGATTACTCATGGTGGGACATGGAAGACAGTTAATTTTACATGAGATTCAGTGCACATCAAAGATAGTGAGACATGAAATATTGTTTCCTTAGGGATAGTTGATCATTCTTCCCACTTGTACTCTTTCTCTCATTTTGGTCCACCATCTCCACTATCGAAGACTAGCTCTCTTTTTTCATGAGATCCTATTGAGGTGAAGTCGGGTCACTTGAACTTATGTGTTGTTCCTTAGACTAGTGTTGTGACTTCTAAACCTCCACCTCTTGTTGAGTTTACATATGTTAAACATGATTCCTCTTTATAATTTCCCGACATTATTTCTTCATGCATCGAGCCACCTACTGGAGTTTTTGAGGACATTTTAGAGGATATTAATCTCCTCTTAGATGATAGATTCAACACATATGTTACCCCACCTTCATTGGAGGTTCCATTACAGGATTATTATGCATTCTCTTTTGAGCATCAGCTAGGCCTTCCAGTTTCATCTCACATTCATTGGTTTCCTCTTCTTTGTCCATTGCCTTTGTTTCTTCCACATTGGAGCCACATTAGTATGATCATCAACACAGGGTTTCTATCATTTTGGGGGGCTTTGGAGTCTTGATCCTCTCTCACGGGGGGGTTGGTTGTACCTATTTTTTTAAGAGATTCTCTTGAGACATTGCATTTCTGCATGCTTTTTCCATCTTTTTTTGGAGTAGAGTTTTTCCCATGTGGTTTTCTCTATTTCTCCACTTTACAGAGGTTTGGTTGTGATTGGGTACCTGATCAGGCCTTGTTGTCGAGACCCAAATTTCCTACTTTCAGTAGTTGTTTCTAGGTTTTAGCTACTTCCTAATTTTATCTTAAGGGGTGTGTTAGAGTAATAAGATATTTCACTTATTAATTAAATTATTTTGATTTAATTATTAAGTCACTTATTATCTGTAGTTTACTTAAGCTAAACTTTAGGCATGTAATAATTAATTCTTTTTATTAATTATTATCATGCAACCTAGGTTTCTTCCTTTTAGGGTATTGGTCACCTTTATAAGGTTTGACCTCATTGTATTTTATTATTCCCTCTTTGAATGAGTATTTCATCTTTCAGATCATTCTTTGTTGTGTCTCCATTATTTACTTTTGTGACAAGTTTTTGCTACAGTGGATCTTGGTGATAGAATTCTATGAATTCTAATAGGAATGTCTTAGTTTTTATCAGACCTTAGTGTCCTTGATGGTCTTAGATTATCATGTCTTGAGAGGATTCATCATATTACTAAGAAAAATTTCACAAGAAACAATCGAGTGAACATGCCCCATCATTGTCTCTCTAGTTAGAGACATCCTAGAGATAAAATCTATAGTCAGAAAGATCCCAGAGAGACTAAAACACATGTCATGAAAGATAAAATCAAAAAAATCAAAAAGATATAAGAAAACATACAATATGTTTCATGCCAAAGCGATACTTGTTTATAGTTAATGTGTTTGGTTCGATAGGTTGATAGGATGTTGTTATGTTTTCTCAAGCATAGTCTTGTTGTGTCATGATTTCATTGGGGTTCAAAGTTGCATGCTCAATAGAAGTATCTGTGTCTCTACAATATTTATTAGATATTTTTAGAATGATTTTCAGGACTTTTTATGATTTTTCAAGATATTTTATGAGTTTTTTGGATTTTTTAGGTCATTTTATAGTTTTTCTAAACTTTATATGTCATTTTATGATTTTTTCAGTTAATTTTGTGATTTTTTTGGATTTTTTTAAGGACTTTTTAGGAAGATAATTCCTCTGACCATGAGATTTCAAATTCCCAAATCCATCTTTAAAATTGTGAAGATGCCCTAGTGAGGAAGAGGATAAACTTAGTGTGCAAAAGCAGCGTGTGTAGGGGATGCAAAACAATTCACAAGATATGATGGGTGGGGATATTATTATGGTGCAAAGGGGGAGGGCATGGACATGAATAATCAAGTAGAGTACTAAAGGAGAGAGGAGAAAAGTCTTTACACATGGTGTCGGTGACCCAGTTTTCACCATGGTACTTGCCCAAGGTGCTTGTTTGCCAAGTTTTCACTAGTACACAAATTTATTTAAATTTTTTTTTTTTGCCTTTTTTTTCAAGACCTTTTTTTATTTTTTTGTATGTTTTGAACATGACCTTTTTCTATTTTTTGGTATTTTTAAGGACCTTTTTAAATTTTTTTCAGAACCTTTTTAAATAAATTCCTAGAAATATTCAAGTGTAAAAACTGCGAAGGTGAATGTTATTAATTGGACCATCCAATGGTTCACCCTCTGAAGTAGCCATTTGATATGCTCCTGGCCCATATGCAGGAGTGATAATATATGGACGTAACTAATTAGGTTCAAATTTACCCTTTTTCTCTCTATCTTGCCAATTTTTTAGGTTCTCTTTGAGAACAAGATCACCAATTTCAAATGCGCGAGGTATGACTCTATGATGGTAACTTCTACACATACGTTGTGGATATGCTCTGAGGGGATCAAAAGAAGTTTGTCTTCTTTCATCCAACATTTCTAAATCATTCAAGCAAGAGACTTTTTAGTCTTCATCATTGATCAGGTTATGCAAGGAGACCTTTAGGGAAGGCATCTCGACCTCAATGGGAAATATGGCCTCGCCACCATAGATAAGGGAGTAAGGGGTAGCACCTATGCATGAGGACTTCACTTAGTGAACCTAAATCATAGCACGTGCATTTGTGGAAAACTAAAGAATCCCCCTATTTTCAAAAAATATTTCACCAAACTCCTTTTTTGTCTCCCCCTTCAAAACCCCCACACTTGTTTTCCTATATTAACCCCCACCCCAAAAAAAACCCCTCCCCTCTATTTAGGCAATATTTTGCCCATTTTAAACCCCCCAATATGAACGCATGTGATATTGTATTGCCCCTTCAATGAAGACGTCGTGCACCTGTAGGGGTGTGAACACTTGTGTGATAATCCCACAAGGTAGGATTCAGTTGGATAGGCCAATCATGACCAACTTCATTAACCATATTTTTGAGAATTATGAGGATATTTTTATTAGAGGCCTCAGCCTTGTTGTTACCTTGAGGATAATATATTGAAGATTAATGGTGTTGGATGTCTAATTTCCCACAAAGCTCATCGACATCTATATTTTGGAAGGGAGTTCCATTGTTAGTGATGATGGAAAGGGGAACACCATACCGAGATATGATATAATTTAGAATGAATGTAGCAATTTTTTTTGGGTATAAAAGTTCACTTTTTCTATTCCATTTCCAAGTGCTTTCTTCCATCCTCCTTCCCATCAGTTTTCTCAATTAGATTAAATATTTTTCATATAAATATCATCCTTTTCTCTCTCAATCATAAATGACAAAAGGAATCAAAACCCTTCAAGAATAACTATTGCATTGGCATCTTCCAAGAGGTGTTGATCATATTTGTCTTGAGGTGGTTTTGCATTCTAATGTATCCTATGAATTAGGGAACATAGCCCTTTTACATGATCCCCATTTTATATTATACACAACTAATGTGATTTTTAAAAAAGGAATAATATTTATAAGGTTTTTGCAAAGAAGTGTGTGAATTTAGTTAGATATTAGTTAGTGTGTATAAGAAATACCTACATGATATTAGTTTGTCAAGATAATCAATCCAAATATGTGAATTTAACAATAAATCCTATTGAATTGAAAGCAATAACAAGAAGCATCTCATGGCTCTCTATCTAGGAAGCTAAAGCAATGCTCTTAGATTAAGCATTCAAGAGTAGCAGTCATAGAATGATAATTTAAGCTTTTAAATGATGTAATTCTATCTATGCTAGTTCAATTATGCTAAATAACTCCATTATGATCACTATGATGCAAATACTAGAATTGGTAATGCTATGCTTGATGATGAAAATGTATATAGTAATGATTCTCTAATAATGGATAATTTTCTCTTATGGATGCACTTTATTTATAGGATCTTCAAATTTAGGAGGTGAGTTAGATGTGAGTTAGGTTGACTCATTATTAGAGTTGATTTAAGTCAATGGTTTCAAATGTTGGGACAAAGAGATCAAATGGAGGGTAAAGATGTAACTCCAAGATGAATGGTGTAGAATTGATTTTTCCTTGATCCATGTGAGCTCATTCCTTTATTCTCATTGGTTTAATTTATTTTTTCCCATGTGGTGGGTGATAATAATTAACTTTATTAATTTATTTAGCCATGTCTCCCATTTAAATGGGTTGTATTTAATTAATTGATTGAATTATATAATTAATTGATTTAATCAACATAGTTATTTGATCTTTTGATTTAATTAATCCTTTTGGCCTTGATTTTAAATTAATCATTGCTTTGACTTTGATTGCTTTCTTTGAATTTGTTTGACCAATTTAGGGTGTCTAAAAATGCCCCTCTTTGAATCAATGTGTGAAGCATGTTGGTTCAAAGAATCATTGATGTTTGATTCATTGATGCCTAATCTGATCTTGATGATTGATTTGTCGATTTAACTGATTTTGATAATTGAAAAAATGCTTGATATGATGCCCTGATTTGAATAAGAACTTGATTGAGATGCCCTAATGATGATTTCAAAAAATTTACGAATGATTCCCTTGATTTAAACAAAATTCAGATTCGCTTGATTTTGTTGTTCTGATGATATCCTACCCCTCAAAAATGAAATCAAAATTGATTTGACAAAATTTTGATCTTGTTAAATTTTTGCATTAAAATTTGTCATTTTGATTTTATTTTTGATAATGTGTTGTGAAAAAACTTTAAATGATGCCCCAATTTGTATTGTGGATATTGAAAATTGATTTTGGATAACAGAACTGGTAAAAATACTCTCCTATTAGGTAAAAAGTGGTATATAAAGGAGTAAAAAGTCCCTTTCATCCATCATTTTTACTTTTTATCCTTTTTGAACTCTGATTTCTCTAGTGACCTAATTGAGATGGTGATCCTCATTCACGAGCATAGATTCGAGAAAGGCTACAGATTACACACCTCCAGTGAGTATCTAAATCCCTTGTAGTTCATTAAATTTTGATTTGCAGAAGTATTTTTGAATTTTTAAGTGTTAAAATATTAGGTTTGTGTTGTTTTGGTAAAATAGCGCGTAGGTCAGTTCAAAATAGCACGTAGGTAGATATTTTAATGCATCTGATAGGTGTAGTAATGCATAGGGTAATGTGAAACAAAGCATATGAATGTGTGCCCTAGGTTTCTTGTAGCATGTACGATAAATTGAGTAGCGTGTATAAACCCATAGTGCAAAATAACCTTTCATATACCGTGTATGATTGAGTTGTATAGTGCGTACAACATATATTAGCGTGTACAAATATTTGAGTGTGTATGATGTCTTTGAGTAGAAAATACTGTATAAAATAATAGCGTGTGTCTTTCACCACATAGAATATGATGAAATTACATGTAACCTTCTTTTCTCAAATTTTAATCTAATTATGTATGTCATTTGGTTTGTCGATAAATATGATTGATCAATTTGATGATATATCCTCTTTTGTTTGATGAAAACAAATGTTTTGATGTCAGTGTTACCAATTTTTTGAATGTTGGTATGATGTCAATCTTGATAGGTTGATAGGATAACTGATTCTTTTCTGTCCACATGATATCGAGTTAGGAAAAATGTGATGTGCTCTAGACAAGCAATTTGATAATATGATAGAGTTGCGATGATCAACTTAGATGATGTTATTGATATGATTCCACTTGATTCCAAAAGAAGCTCAAGTCTAGAAGTTATGTGTGTGGCCTACCTCCCTGGCCCCTTGAGATGATAGAGAAGCTAGCTCCTTAGGACTGGCGATTGATTGGTCGATGTCGATTATTTTATAATTTTGATATGCCCTGGTGCTACATCAACTATGGATTACTAATAGCTATGGCTGAGTGTTGGAACTTAGATCATAATAATTTTCAGTTACCGATGGGTGAGATGACTATCACCCCCAAGGATGTGTATAGATTGTTGATGGTTCTTACATGGGGTGAGCTTGTAGACTATGATCAAGTTTATGATGAAGAAAATTGTAGACGTGTGTTTGGTAATGTGACGATTGGTGATGACAGTATTCTTTGGGCATAGTTCATATCTTTCCCACTACTTCTAGTAGTATTAGGATCTTTGATTAGTGGGTTCCTTCTTCCTGATCGATGAGGTCATGGTTTTGCAGTCGATTGGGATAGGATTTTAGAGGATATGATTGCACACCCCCATATATTTGATTGGGGATCATGCATCCTTGCACAGTTGTATCATGAGTTTCATCATGTATTCTATCAATAGGGTGTTGCACTTTCTGTCAATGCAGTTTTACTTCAGTTATGGACATGGGAGCATATTCCCATTACTAGGCCTATTGCTGCTAGAGATGGATTACTGGCATTGTATGTTAGATGATATGGATCAGGTTCACTAGTGTCCTTATCTTACATGTAAAGCATGGTGAGAGGATGATTTAGAGCTACCTTACATGTTTATGCCTCAATGGATGATTAGGCAGACTCCTCTTGTGATCAAGATATTTTTCTTTTATAGGGTTATGTGATAGTTTGACCGTGTTCAGGGAGTACTATGGGGTTTTGTATTATATGCATGAGTGCATGTTGAGAGATCCATGTGGGGATCACAGATAGATTATTGTGTTTCTTATGATGATATATTTGGTATGCCTTATCTTTCTTGGGATATACGAGAGAATATTGTGGATGTTGGCATGATAGTTGATTATGCTCAGTGGTTTATTTAGCATCCCTTCCCCTGATACATAGATCCTTCTGAGCCTATTCCTAATATTGATGATCGCTCTGAGAGTGATGATGAATGAGAGGTAGGAAAGTTGCAGGTTGACGTGATATTGCAATGGGTCCTCCTAGGGGTGGTGGTGGAGTTAGGATGAGAAGTGGAGGAGTATGCAGGAGAGGTGGGGGAGTATGGATAGGTGGAGTTATTCCTCAAGTCATAGATTGGGGTCGATGGGTTCATATAGTAGCTTGATAGAGACAAGTACCTCAAGCTAGGAAGGTTCCACACTTTCCTATTCCATAGAGTCAAGTTGTGTCTAAAGTATCAGCAACACCAGTTGTTTCACAAGCACTATAGGTACTTTCTCAAGAGGTCAAGGCCTTACAAGATAGTGTGGCAGCGATGAGTATCTGGATGGATCAATTTTCTAGTATGATGTAGAGTTTCATGGCTTCTATGTCACAGAGATCTAGTGTAGCCACTTCTAGTCAGGTACCTCAGCTAGATCCAGGTAGTTCCATTGGGAGAGATATAGATAGGATAGATGGGACAGGTGATACAAATGGTAAAGGTGGTGCAGATGGTGCCCCTAGTTGATTATTTGATTATTCCACCTTTATGTGATTTATGTACCTCTATGTATCTCATTTGATCAGCATTTTGATATATGTACATTTTTGGTAGACATTTGATGGTCATGTGATTATCTCTTATGATAGACTCTCCTCTTTTTGATTTGATATTCTCTTTATGATGTCATCATATGTTGGACTTTAATTGTTTTGATGATATATATGGATGCAGTTATAGATGGTCTTAATGTATTTATTTTATGTGTGATAGATGGATGTCTTATATATGATATAGTTTTTAAATGAATGCATAATGGATGATGATGTTTTACTTTAATGATTAATGCCTAATGTTTTAATGCTTTGAATAATGGATCTATATGCACCTATGTGATATATATTGTACCTAGTCAATTTAATGAATTCTAAATGCTCTTTTGTAATGATGAATGTGCTTGATTAAATATGCAGCTAATGTATTTGAATGAGTTTTCACCATAATGATATGAGTGAATGCTATGTTACCTAAAAATGAAAAATAAATGATTTTTACCTAATTTCATGCATTGTAAGTTATATTAAAAGTACCTAGATGAGCGAATGAATTTAATGAATAATGATTAATGATTAATGATTTAATGTATGATATGCAATGGTTTTGATTAAAGTAAAACATGCTCGATTAAAATAAAATTGTGATGATGTCAACCTTGATGAATTTGCCTCCTATTTAAATAAATCCCTTATGAAAATTAATCTATATGAATGAAGCTTAACTGTCACTTTTTGGAAAAGAACACCTTTATTTTTCATCATTGATATTTTTGTGGGTCACTAGCAAGTAAAATCAATACTGGTTGGATATCCAAACCATGGTGATATGAATACTGCTTTTCTTAGATTTCCATCATGAAATTGTTACAACCCATCACTAGTTAGATTTCCAAACCATGAGAGTATAAATACCATTTTCATCGATTTCAATGTTGCAAGTGGATTTTTACATTAAGATATGAGAAATATAAATGGACAAGGCATATGTTTGCATTAAAAAACAAAGATATGATCCTCTCCATATGAAAATTTCCTTGATTATTCTTTGATGATCATGTCCTTAGACGATTTTGCATACTTCAATGAATCAACCTTACAAAGAATCACTCAAAAATCAAGAAAATGTGTCATGCTTTTATCATTGTTGATCTAGTCAAAACATCATTGATTGAGCTAAAAAGACATGACTCAAAAATCCAGTAACATATCAAAACCCTACTGTTATTTTTTTGTATCCATATTTCAAATAGAACTTCATTCATTTCGATCTTTTTAATCCTGATAAAGATAAGTCAAGTTGAGGTCAAAGATCAATGTATTGATCACTTAGGTTCAAGATCAAAGGTGAATCTAAAATTTATATGAATCAAAGGTTCAAGTGTCCATTTTGTTTTGGTTTGATGCATTGATTTGTGTGAATTGATGTCTGCATGATGAACTCATTTTTTTTTGGATTAGTGCCCCCAGTTTGATTCAATAATGTTGTTTGATTGAGACAACTTTCAACCTTTTGAAGCAACCTTAGATATGCCAATGTAGCTCTGAGAATTTATTATGACTATGTACAAATGATGAAAAATATAGGGATATATACAATGATGATGGGAATATGCAGATGGAAAAATGCAACTAGGTGCGACTTAAGGGTCAAATGGTGCCTATTTACCAGGTTTTCACCATTTGAATTTATTGCACTTTTTCTCTTCTTCTTTTTTTCCTTTTTCTTCCTTTTTTTTTGGATATTACCAAGGTGCATGTTTTCTAGGTTTTCACCAAGACAACAATTTTTCAAGATCCATATTTGAATGTTTTTTTGTTTTCTTCATGCTCAATTTTCCACTATTTTTGAATTTTTGCTTAAGGAACTCTTTTCACTTTTTTTAAAAAAATTTTCAAGATCTCTTTTAACTATACAAACAAAAAATGATTCTCTCATCTAATACTCTTTCACCCTATACACTTTCATATGATTTAGATACAAAACCTCTTTAAGTGGATGTTATTGATAGGTTCTTTCAATTCTTCTCCATCACAATTGGCCAGCTTATATGTGCAAGTTCCAAAGTAAGATGTGATAATGAATGGTCCAAGCCAATTTTCTTCCCATTTTCCCTTCTTTTCTCTATCTTCTTGATTCTTAGGGTTTTCTCTTAACACTAAGTCACCAATCTGAAATGTTCAAGTTTTTATCTTCTTGTTGTAGTTCTCAGAAATTCTATTTTGGTAAACCTTTAGATGTTCATAGGCTTTTTTTAGTGTTCCTCTAGTAACTCAAGTTGTTGAAGTCTAGAAACTATGTAATCTTCATCCGCTATTAACCCATGTAAGGAGAATCTTGAGGATGAAATATCAACTTCTAAAGGTAAAACAACCTATGCTCCATAGACCACTGAAAAAGGTGTTGCTCCAGTTGGTGTTCTTATGATTGTTTTGTAAGCCCATAATGTCGGGTTCAATAGTACATGTCACTCCCTTCCTAATTTGTCAATTGTTCTCTTTAAAATATTAAGGATTTTTTTTTTTTCCTTCTACTTGACCATTCGCTTGTGAATATAAATTGAACAAGAATGATGGGTGATGTGAAATTTTACACATAGTTCATCAACATCCCTATTTTTGAACTATTTTGTATTATCATCTATTATAGAATGATGAATTTTGTATCTACAAATTATGTGGTTCAAAATGAACATTGAATTTTTTTTTGTTGTTGTTGTTGACAAAGGCATGACTTCTACCCATTTGGTAAAATATTTTGTTGCAGTTATGATGTACTTATGACCATTAGATGAAGGTGGGTAAATCACCCAATTAAATACAACCCCCATTGATAGAAGTACCAAGGTGTGGTCATTGTGTGTAACTCTTGTGTTGGTACATGAATCATATTTCCATAATATTGGCATTTTTGACATACTTTCATAAATCGTCAAGCATCTATCTCCATAATTGGACAATAATACCCCATTCGAAGGATCTTCTTAGCTTAGTTTAGACCACTTGAATGAGACCCAAAGAAATTTTTTATTCCTCATTATCTAGACACCTAAGAAGCATTCCATCAAGACTCTTACGATATAATTTGTCTAAAATGATGGTATAATGGAAAGCTTGGCCTCTAAAATTTCTTCCTTGGTTTTGGGATTGGTACAAGGGTAAAGTTTGGTCTTTTAGACAATCATAAATGGGTCCATACCATGGGGAGTTACATCCAACTAGTAATAAAATGATCTGGGAATCAGGAAGGTCAAATGCGGGTTTTACCAGCTCTTAGACCAAGAATTTGTATCTAGCACTTTGCTCTGGTATTTGTAAAAGAGAAGCTAAAGTCTCCATGGCATCTACTACTATGTTCTTTTCTCTTGGTATTTGATCAAAATTTATCAAGATAAATTAATTTTTCCAATCATCTATCATTATTTTTTAAGGCATCAACTTGTCATCTTTTGTCATGTATTCATCATTGATTTGATTTATCACAAGTTGAGAGTCAACATAAACTTTTGATTTTGTCACTTTCCATTCTAGGGGCATTTTAATACTTATAACCAAAGCTTCATACTCTACAATATTATTTGTGCATGGAAATAGAATTTTATATGATTTTGGAATAGTATATCCTTGTGGTGTAATCAATAGAATTCCTGCCTCTGAGCTATGTTGTGTGTAGGATCCATCAAAGTAAAGCTTCCATGTTTTAGTCTCTAACATTTATTATTTCTGCATCTGAAAATTATATGTGGATAGGTTGATCATCAATCATAGGAGCTTCTTCCAACTGATCAGCTATGACTTTTCCTTTTATTGTTTTTCTATCCACATATTCAATGTCAAACTCACTCAACACCATGACCCATTTTGACAATCTCCCTGTTAGAGTTGTCTTGTTAAGTAAGTACTTTAAAGGGTCAATATTAGCTATGAGCTTAATCTTGTGTGCCAACATGTAGTGATGTAGTTTTTGTGAAGCAAAAACTACTGTTGGGCATGCTCTTCCAATGAAATTGTAATTTAGCTCATACTTAACCAAGGTCCTGCTAAGGTAAAATATTGTCTTTTCTTTGTCATTTTCATCTTCTTGAGATAATAACACACCTAAGGAGTGATATGTTGCTGAAATGTATAAGATTAATGGATTGTCTTTGATGGGTGGCATCAATATGGGTGGGTTCATCAAATATTTCTTCAAGAGTGCAAAGGCTTCATCACATTGGTGGTCCCACTTTAAAATTGTGTCTTTGTGAAGAGGTTGAGTAAAAGAATGAATTTTTTTGGCCAATTGAGATATGAATCTTTGTTTTGATTGTAACCTTCCTTGAAGTGATCTCATTTGGATCATATTTCTTGGTGCCTCCATTTCTATTATTTCCTGAACCTTTTATGGGTCTACCCCTATTCCTTTTGTAGATGCTATATAAACTAGTAATTTTCCATATTGTACACCAAATGCACACTTTTTAGGATTTAATCTCAATTTGAATTGTTCTAATATTATAAAGATCTTCTCTAAAATCAAAAAATTGTCTTTCCTTATATGATATTTTTCCAAGATATCATCAACATAGTCTTCTAGGAACTTGTGCATCATATCATGAAAAAGTGTAGTCATAGCCCTTTGATAAGTTACTATGACATTTTTAATACTGAAAGGTATAACATTCCAAAAATAGGTACCCCAATCATGTGTAAAAGTCATCTTATCTTGGTCCTTGAGAGCTATTTTTATTTGATTGTACCCACTGAATCCATCCATGAGGGAAAGCATAGAGTGTCCTATTGTTAAATCAACTATGGAATTAATGCTCGGTAGTGGAAAGTTGTCTTTAGGACATGCTAGGTTAAGATCTCTAAAATTTGTATATATTTAGATTGATTTGTCATGTTTGGAAATTGGCACAATGTTGGAGATCCATTCAGCATAGGCAATAAATCTTATGAAACCAACGTTCAATATTTTTTCCAATTCAACTTTCACTAGTAAGTCAATGTAAGGATGCATTACCCTTAATTTATGTTTGACTGGCCTAGCTCCTGGTTTTATATTTAAATGGTGCATGATAAAATTTGGATCTAGCCCTAGAAAATTTGCATAGGACCATGCAAAATTTACTTGGTTTTCCTTAAAGTATTTGATAAATTCTTATCTTTTTTCTAGAGTCAATGAGGCTGGCAGGTTTATGATCTTGGGCTTTGATTATGTGCCAATGTTCACCTTTTCTATGAGTTAAATCAATATAGAATACCTTTCCTCATTATTCTCTTGTAAAGTGTCCAATCTCTCCCCCTTAGGTTCCACAGTTGGGCTTTCGCCATTAGAAACGTCTTTTTTTTTACTTTTTCTAGGTCTAGTACTGCCACATTATGCTTTTCACGACTATCTACCATTTGATTTTTCTTTATTATTTCCTTTTATTTTAAGACTAAGAGATTGGCCACTTTCCTCCTTTGTTCCTCTTTGATAGAATTCATTGATGGAAGAGGGTTCAAATTCACTTAGATACAAGGCTACTGAATTGTCATTTGGAAAGGAAGGTATGTCACTTGGCTTGGTTAAATCCCAATTAATTAATTCAGGATGCATAAGGGATAAGGTTCATAAGATAATTTCAAATCCACAAGGTTTAAGGACATGAATTTGTTAGAATTTTCATACATTGTATCATTAGAATCTATTACATGTGCTCGTTCAAGGTGTTCCATAGAACGTGGATCAAAATTCTCCTCACTTGAGTCTTCTTGGGTTTCTTGAGGATAAAAATCTTGCGGGTTAAACCTAACATTAGATTGTCCTAAGCATGAAGGTATCCATGGTTCACCTTCCCAATGATTTTTAGTTGATTCTTTCCTTAAATATGATTCTGGATTAATATTATCTTTTTAATTGAAACTTGGTCCTTGATTTGAGATTGATTCTATATTTGAACTAAATATAGGAGCAAAGGTATGAATCAAATCCACCTCTTTTTCATGACCAGAAGCCTTGGATAATGAATCTCATTCATATTTATTCAAATCATCCTCACTTTCTAAATATAACATGTTAATGTGTTCATGGTAATGATTAGAAGTCTTTTGATTGTAACCTTCCTCTTAATATCTTATCCCATATTTTTTATTGCAAGACCTCCAGGTAGGTTTTATAGGTTCTAAAACCTTTTATTTCTTTTTACTAAAGGTCCTCTTCCTTTGTAACCAATTTTTTGCATGATTTTATAACCTTTACCATATTGGTGTGTCTGAATGCTGATATTTTGAACCCTTTCTTCAGTTGAACTTGAAGCTTCCTCATCATTATAAAGCCATTTCAAAACCTCATCATCATCACTAGATCTTACAAAATGGGCATTATATTTTTTAGGCAAATGAGAACAAGATGGTTATCCATATGATTTAAATGAAATAGGTAAGTCAAATAGTTACACAAAGTATTCTCCTACCCCTTTTTGTTTGATTTTACATTGCTTTTCAAATTTTTTCATCAATTTGTCCATCTTTTGGTAATGTGTTTCTTTGGCTATTTATTTTTCAAGTTTAGAGGATTTATAATTTTCCTCATCTTGATGTGAAACAATTAAGATAGTATTCTTTATATCTTTATCTTGTGAATCCATAAAACTAACCTTCTCTTTTCCCTTAGTTGAAGTAGGTAAGTTTTTTCTTGATTTGTGTTGACAATTGAACTTGAACTAGGAATATTTTCCTGAGTTACTGAACACTTCATGTATACCCCTCACTATTATGTGGAATAAATTACTTGTTTAAGGTTTTAAAAATATTACAATATTGAAAGGGATTTAAGTCTCCACTTATAGTGATCTCTTGACCCATGTACGTAAATTTTGTACATTGATGATAGGTCTAAGGTACTACTTGCATTTCATGAATCCATGGCCTCCCTAACAAGATGTCATATGTCAACTTGATATCATAGACTTGATAGATTGTTTCTTTTTCAATTGGACCAACTCTAATAGGTAAAACAACCATTCCTTTGTACGATCTTTCCTCATCGTCATAAACTTTGATGGTAATTTTTCTTTTTGGATCAATAGCATCTTCAAAAAATCCTAAATCTTTCACAAGACTCAAAGTAAAAATGTTTAAACTAACACCACCATCAATTAAGACTCTTTTGACATGGTTTTTATGTATCAAAACTTCTATATGTAATGGAATATTTTGGGGATGATTTAGGGAAATATCATCTTTTTCAGAAAAAGATAGACAGTGAGGTGTAATAAGATGTCTCACCATGTTTTGAAATCTATCAACATCTAAGTCATTAGGAATCATAGTCTCAACAAGAGCCTTTTCCAATATTTCCTTGTGATTTGGTGAAAGTTTTAACAACTCTAAAATGGAGTTTTGTGTTAGTTTCTTTTGGAGCTGGTCCACAAGATTATGCTATCTCGAAGATGAAGTTGATTGATTAAGCCAAGTGGTTTTAGGATTGGTACCTTGCAATGTTATCTTTGAATCTTTCCCCCTAGTTACGACATTAGAAGTTTCTTTTGATGGTTTTTCCTTATCCACAATGACATTGATTGTATTCTCATATCCTAATAAGGAATTGATGACATTCTCATAGGTATGAGAAAAAATAACCATTTCATTACTACTTTTGTTGTTTTGATTAAAATTTGAAGATTCCCCCTTTTTCATGATTGAAGAAAGGAGTTTTGAATCTCGTATGATCCTAATTATTTTGAGGT
Organism: Thuja plicata; assembly: GCA_018584345.1. Classification (NCBI taxonomy): domain Eukaryota; kingdom Viridiplantae; phylum Streptophyta; class Pinopsida; order Cupressales; family Cupressaceae; genus Thuja; species Thuja plicata. The sequence goes on along the minus strand of MU226983.1, from coordinate 456,768 downwards.
CCATCTACTTCAATCACCCATTATCTATCAAATCTTGAACCAAATCCTTCAATCTCACACATTCATTTGTTTTGTGCCCTGTATTTCTATGATATACACAATGATGGGCATCATTCCACCATGAGGGTTTAAATTGAGGTTCATAAGGTTTCACCTCTGGTAGTGTAATGATTTTGTTGGCAATGAGAGTCCTTAATGCATTTTTGAGAGGTTCACCCAAGGGTGTCAATTTCCTCCTTTGTATTGGATTAACGAAAGGTCTTGATTTATTAGCTTCTTGATTGTTTTAAAGATTATTGTTGTTGAAAGGGATCTTGGATGTTTGATTATAATTATTATCTTGATTAGATCCACTTGAGAGATTGAATGGAGTAGCTTTAATATTGTATTCCTCTATAATTACATCATTAATAAGGTTCTTATTGGTGGTCTTTAACCAAAATCTATTGTTGTTATCAGAAACCCTTTTGTTGTTGGCATTGTTATGGTTGTTAGAGAAACCTTTATTTTCCTTGTAAAGTTTTAGTTCTCAATTCCTTACTAAAACTTCTTCTATTGTAATCCCATTTTCAATGATCTTTTTGAAAGTGGGTGGACATTGAAGTTGTAATCGGTAATTCATAACTGTATTAGATTGTTCATGAAAATGTTGATTTTTTCTTTCTCAGGCACACTTCTAACGTAATGAGCAAAAACCACTCTCCATCTTTGTAAAAATTTCAAAAAGGATTCCCATTCTCTTTTCCTAGTTTTACATAATGTTAACATGGTGACCTCACATTTGAAATTATATGAATAATGAATAACAAATTTGGAGGCTAACTCTTCAAACACTTTGATACTCAGGGGTAATTTTGAAAACCAGTTCATTTCTTTCCCTCCAAGGATTCTAGGGAGTAACCTCATTAAATAAGTGGTGTTATGCATAAAATCTAGGCTTAGTTCGCACAATTACCTTAAATGGTCTTGTGGTTCAGATGCACCCAAATATTTGTCATATTTTAGAAAGATTGTATTTGGAGGGAATGGTACCATTTAGATTTTTATCAAACATAAATGGACATATGGCTTCGATTGAAAACTATTTTGGAGACACTAATTTCTTCATATTGTCCAATTGCATTTGGAAATCTTAAATTGTTTATTCATCATACCTATTATATTTTCCTCTTCCTCATCTTTCTTCAGCATTGTCATATCATAATCATGGGGAAGTTTTACTCCTGATTGAGCTAGGTTAAAGAAATATCTCTCTTTATCCATTTCTAAGATTTTTTCCATAACTTTCATGAAGAAGGGATTTTTGGCGGCTTCATCCACTCTTTCATCCATTACCTCTTTGTTTTTATGATCTTGATTTCCTCCAGTATTCCCATTGTTACCACCATTGTTTCCCTCATTTTTACCATTGTTGTTGTTGTTTCCACCATTAGTATTGATATTGGGATGGTTATTAGAATTATTGACTTCATTGGTATTTTTGATAATATTGAGATCATCAAATCCAAATCTATGTGTCATTGCTTCTTGTGTTTCCTTTTCTCCTATTTGAAAAGGTGAATATGGAGATAAAGGTGTTTCATTTGGATAAGGTACCTCTTTCCTAAGGTAATTCTTGTCTTCTTGTAAAGATATTTTTATAATAATGGGATCTAGTGAAGACTGACATTAACAGGAAATTAATTTTTTGAACTTATAGCTTTGGACCAACAACCGTTTAAAATTTTCTTCACACCTTGAATTTGTATGAATTTGACCCAATCTTTGATTGGCACAAAGAGTACTCTGAAAAGGGTATTTAAAATTGTCCTCAATTTTTCTTGGAGAAATATGGAGATACCCACTATTTTAAGTTTTTCTATGTACACATTAGAACAGAATTGGTAAGAATCACATAAATCCTTGTACGTGCTAACTGGAAAAGGGTTATATGTTATTTTAGTCTTCAAGAGCGTTACTTCTATGTTTAGATGCGTCAATAAAATTTTATAATGTGTTACTTATGTGCTGAAAAGAGTTGAAACTATGTTTGAATTCATTACAGGGGTTTTCAAAGGCATTATAAAAATCTATATACGCGTCACCATATGTATCAGGAATTGTTGCTTTACCGTCTTGGTCCCAACATGATTGATTTAAAAGTTAAATTTATTGTTAGATCTGAATGGATGTTTCCCATTTTTAATCATGAACTTTCAACCAAAACACCCACAAAACACTTGTACTTACCCTCAACTTGTAAACACAAAGTATATGTTTGAGATAATTTCCACCGGTCCTTTTACAATAAATCAATCCAAACAAGCTACCTAAGGTCAATTTTGGCATTTAAATATGGCTCTAAAAGGTATGCATTTCTATATTAACCATATATTTAGGTTGGGTTCCAAAAAAAATATAAAATGAGTCAAACAAGGAACACGTAGTCACGCAAGCGTGATTGAGGCGTATAGCCCTACGAGTCCGCGCATTTGATATTTTTTCCCTCCATGTCTTTCAAATTAAATGAGGTATTTATTTATAGTGGGTGGAATATGGTGGCTTAACCTTGTTCCCACTTTGGATCATCCCTCTCACCGGCCTCACTAAGGTGGGTTCTGGAGAGGCGGTCCCACTAAAGTTCTAGCATCTATATATGAAAGCAATAAATAGAAATACAAACAAGTCTAGGATTTTGATTCACCAAAAGGTGAAGATGTTAGAAACACTAAGAGGGGGGGTGAATCAGTGTTTGTCTATTAATTATAATTCAGAAACTTTAAAATTGAATCAAAATGAAGCATAACGCAATAAATCATAACACAAGATATGATTACGGGGAAACCTTGATCAGAGGAAAACCCCTGTGGGAATTAGTACCCACAAATGATTGTACTAGTATAATGAACCTGTTAAAGTTCCTTTTCCCTATTAGGAGCAGTCTTTACAATTCAAGTACAATGACCCTATTAGGAGTCTTTACAAAAAACCTGTTAGAGGTGGTTGGCTCACTGCCAGAGCTCACTGATTAATAAGGTGAAGGCTACAACCTTCAGATAATTGATATACACTATATCAAAAGTGAACTACTAAAATGACACTATTGTCTGATTAGTTTTGTTTATGTGCTAATGCTTAAAAATCTTGTAGACTTCTACTTCATACTAACTTTCTCATATTGATCTTCTGAATATCTTCTCTGCTTTTTCTTCATCAACACATTAATACAAAAGTGTGTGTCTAGTGTATATATATATATATATGCCTGAAGAGACGCGACTAATAACAAGACCTTAGTCGGCCCAAAAACAAAATATGCAATGCTTCCAAAAAAATTGGCTTAAGCATGTTTACAATAACGTTTAATACATATTTACAAACTTATTACAATAGGTGCATAGCCTTTACAAAACAAAATATTATATGATAATCCACAAACTGAGGTCGGCTCCATTCTCTATTTTCTGAGCTGTTAGTGCACTTAATCTTCCTGTATTTTCTCTGTACTATCATTATGTATCCTACGTGTATAGGGAAAGATAAATAACATATCATAGAGATTAAGTATGAACGTGCATATCTTGACTCGATCGTACACACGTACGCTGGTGCTATGATCAACTAAATAACTCTGTACTATTCTATTTTCTGTACTTAGTCAATTTTGCTCTTCAAAGTTTATTGTCAAAACTTCATATGACTTTGTTTCCATAATGACAACACAAAATAAGTCATATACACTTAGATTGTCAACTTGCCAACAATTTGCCCCTTTTTCATTAATGGCAACAAAGGAATGTGGCCAAGTTGCATAAACATTGACTTAACAATAAAAACATCATATTATAACTTTCGCTATATAACATACTCCTTATATACATACATACATTACTCCCCCTTTGACATTAATGACAAAGGTGTCAAAATTGTGAGTCTCTAGGTACTTACTCCAAGTACACATCTGGATAAGCAATCTGAAGATTCTTGATCTCTTGTTGTCAGAATGCCTTCAGTGCATCAACTGTCTAAAGATGGGTGCATAAGGCATATGTAAGCTTCTCCATCTTTGTTAGATCCATTTAGGGTCTTGATCATAGGTGTCAATGGTTTCATAGATATATTTTTTATGTTCTTGTTCAAAACAACTAAGGAGGGTGTGAGTGCATTTCTTAGTTGGGTCTTCCTGATCCTTATCTTACTGATCTCCATCATAGATTTTTCAATCTTGTCTATCTGCCCTTGATAGCTATTGTTGTAGATATTGATGTCTTGGGATGATGTTTCAACTGATTGCCTTATTTTGTCAACCAAGATATCTGCCTCCTTAATCTTCTTGCTATGCTTAGAAGTGAGTTTGCCTCTATTCATGCAATTTGCTATTACTTTCCTACCTTTTTATGCCAACTCTTTCACAATAGTCTAACCAATCTTCAATGAATTGAGATTTAAAGAGAATTTCTTTACCAATTCATCCAATCTTTCTTTTTTTAAATTTCCTTCTGCAGTTCTAGTAGCAGAGTCTACTAAACTTGTGAAGTGTTCTTTGAAGCTTGTTAAGATGCTAGCAACATCATCAACTGACTGAATTTTATCCACTTCCTTATCTTCTGGAACTAGGTCATTCAAAATGTTCACTGACTCCAGAAAGAGAGGGTTTCTCATAACTTGTTTCTCTTTGGCTTTCTCCATGGCTAAGACACTAATCTTGATCAAATCTTCTTCTCCCCATGCATCTAGGCTTGCTGAGTCAGGAGTTAAACTTGATAACAATGAAGTTGATGGATGAATAGATGGAGTGAATATAGCATTTTGACTAGTATCCATACATTCAATTTTCATTGGGATCTCCATAAGAGGTGGTTCATTAGATTGATTGTCTTCCTCATTATTCAAATCTATTGAATCTTTAAGTGGAGCTTCATCTTGTTGTAAGGAAACATTATCCATGCATACCTTCTCTATCTCTTTAGTGCTGACAAATGATTTTTCAAATTTTTCCATGTCATTATCTAAAGCTTTCATGAATATCTTAACATCATTGATTACAATGGTCTCTTCTGAATCATTGGCTGTGTCAAAAGGTGATGAAACTATGGGCGTTGAATCTTGTGGACCTGTTATAGGTGCATTTGGAATCACTGATTCTTTGTCCTATTTGGGAGGGACTAGAGTTACTTTAGTTGTAGGCGCGGTATATGGATACATGTGCCTATCCAAAAATACTTACTCAAATAATTTTTGAGTCTCTTCACCAACTAGTTCATACTCTTTGTTCATTATATGAAGAGTTCTTGTTTTGGTCCTGAGATGAGGTTTTACCAAATCCAACAGTATAGCTTTCTCATCATGTGAGAAAATAGGGAGAAGAATGTCTAATGTTTCTTCTCTAATCCTCATATCTTACTCTATTGCTTGTCTCTTCAATAGGTTTAGTATGTTCCATACTTTGTCTGGTATGATTGTCTTGAGTTCCAATATTATCCTCTTAAACTTGATAATATGTGAGATAATCATAGAGTGAATTTCTGATTTATCTATCTCTTGGTACTTGTCATAGACATTTTTAATAGAGTCTAGTCTTCTTTCATTAACAATTCTATTCCTTAAGACTGTCAGACTAGGTCTAAATCCTACCTCAAGAGGGGCTTGAGTGTTCTTTACTTTGCTCCTTGTTATCCTTGAGGATGGGTGACATGTGGGAATTTGCTTCCTTCTTCTGGTCAACTTTCTTGGTATTGATGGTGGAGAGGAATCCAAGTCAATAGTATTTGATGGTGCTGATGTACCTTTATCAGATTTCTTTTTCTTCTTCTTGGGAATGTCATCATATTTTTCTATTTTCACTTCTGCAAGAGTTTTCTCAAGTTCTTTTGCAATCTTAGCTTCCCTAGCCTTATCTAGGTCTTCTTGTGTGACCCCATGAACTTTTAGGATATTGGATGTAATCCTTGATGCCTTTCTTTTGGTATCTACACTGTATAAGATAGAATCAACTTGATTTGTCTTCTCTCTGTATGTACCCCATCTTGGCTCATTTGGATCTTTAGTCATAGACAAAATAACTTGTGCATATCCTTCCAACACATGTTCTTCAACTTCATAACCAAGTGGATGAATCCATTTTGTTCTTGGCTCAACTATTTCCATGCAAGTACAGTCAGTTTCCACCATGAAGCATATGGTGTCCTTGTATTTATCAACTATCTTCTCAGGTATCCTGGACCTCTTCTGCATCTTGATCTTGAATGTTTTTATCTTCATGTCCATAGAATCCTTTATACTGCTTTATGATGTAGCTTTTAGTGAAATTTGTGACATAGTAGGTTTTCTCTCCTGTCTAGGTAAAGATTTGATACTTTACCAACAATGTGGAAGTATAAGTAGATAATCAAAGAGCCAAATATGAATATTTTTTCTCTTGTCATGCTTGATAGCTCTTATGTTCTCAATCAGTTGTGTGCACAATATCTCACAAAGATTATATTGTGTATTATCTCTTACCATCCTTATTGTTGCTAGAACTGTTGTTGCGGATACACTATTGAGTCTTCTAGCATTTTGGAACTTGTAGCCGAGTATCATGGTGATGATTTTGATATCATCCTCTTGAATAGGATCAACAGTCATCCCGTGCCTATCACTTCTAGATAAGCATGCTTGTTCAACCTATTTCTCTACATCTTTACCAGTGGAAAGAACTGGTCCAAGCTTAGGGAGTCTAGTCATTTCATGAATAAGATCAGTAGTAATGCAGATAGGAACTTCACCAATCCAGTACAAATCATCATGTATCCTACTAAGTAATATTTTGACCCATTCTGGTTTATAGAACTCATGCACGTTTGAATACTTGAAGATAGGGTTATCAGCGAGATGTGAGAATTCATCCTTGAATGAGTAGTCTAGTTTCATCATAGATTCCATGAGCATTTCTATTCTATTATCCCCAATAATTTCCTTCTTACAATAGATGTAAGCATGAATGTCCTCTACATGCATGACTCCTAGCGGAGTCTTGGAGAATGCCCCTTCTACATCATCTAATACAAACTTGAATGGATGCTTCTTAAACACATATCTCTTCTTCTCAAAGATGTCAAACATTGTAGGAGTATCCATTACTTACTTGTTGCTTGCTTAAGTAGGTTTTCCAGAGATTTTGAAATCATGTGTCCACTAGGGTTCTGTTTCAACTTCGATTCATCTTGATAATCAACCAATTGGTTTATCCTTCAAGACTTTGATGCTAACTACTATTGTGCTCTCTGAATTCTCAATCTCGAATGCAAAGTGAGGATAAAAGATCATTTACTGACTTATATAAAATTTATTGCATTTAATGCTCGAAGCTGTAACATGGTTAACACAGAGAATTTCAATCTTTGCTTCTAACAAGGTACAAGTTATGCATTCATGCATACTGCCTCACTTTGTGATAAACTATATGAATCCATAGGTGCATACTCAAATGTGAGTATACCATCCATGCAGGTGTTTAGAGCTAGAATAGCTCCCCCTAAGACCATGAGGTTCATCTAACTATAAGTAGAAGGTGCATCCACTATGGATGCATCTACTACCTTTTTCTCATCATTATCTTTCTTTACTTCAACCCATATTTTACCTAAATATTCTATAGCTTGTACAAAATTGACTTCACCAGATTCTTCAAATAAAGATTCTTTAGGCTTCTCTTATTTTTGAGTTCTAGATCTACAGAACCTTGAGATGTGTCCAGCTTTTCCACATGAGTGAAAAATGATTGGAGGTATATTGAAATTGTTTATCATGTTGCATTGCTTGGTTGTGTGTCCATTATAATTACATATCTAACATGTAATGTTTTGATAGTTTCTCTGAGGTTGATTTCTCTGATTGTGTTGATTCAGATTTCTTTGATTCTGCTGTGACTGATTTCTTTAACTTTTTCTGCAATGAATAGCCCTGTGACCAAATTTATTACAGGAATAACAATATCCATTGAAATTTCTTACCTCTTTACAATCTCTTGCCAAATTTCCATGCTTGTTACAGGCATAACAAGTTTTGTTGACTTGCTTGAGTTCATCTTTAGATGGTTCTATTTTAGCATCTACAAGATTCTTAGTTTTCTTTGCTTTTGTAGATATCTCTTGTGCTTTGTTTCTTTCTTGCATTGAGTTAATTTCAATTTGAGCTATACTCTATCCAACACTAGTAGTATCACCTTTTAGCTTCTGTGCATAAAGTTGTGATTGAATTAGATCAAAACTTGTGTGTAGTTTATCAATCTTATCTTTTGCTTATGTTAATTCAGATTCTATCTTTTTCTTGATGTTTTCCAACTCCAAGATTTTCATACATTTGCTTGCATAAGTTCATCATCTAATTGTTTACTCTGTTTGGTCTTTTCTTCAATAGCAGTTAGGCTATCTGTAAGTTGTTCATTCAGATCTTCAATCTTATCTTTTAAAGACATGTTTTCTTCATTCATCTTTTTGACCATTTTTCCCAAATCATTTGTGGAGAAATCTTTCAAATATTTTCTTAATTTCTTGATAAGCATTTGAGAGCCATCAAATTTTAGTTTTAGTTCTTAATTTTCTTTTTCAGATCTATCAATATCTTCAAGGGTTGCTTCAAGATTCTTTTTTAGATTTTTTGCTTCTGTTGAGTCCATGATCTCCTCAAGTGGTTAAAATTTCTTTCAGAGGACCAGAGCTCTGATACCAATTGTTAGAAACACTAAGAGGGGGGTGAATTAGTGTTTGTCTATTAATTATAATTCAGCAACTTTAAACTTGAATCAAAATGAAGCACAACACAATAACTCATAACACAAGATATGATTACGGGGAAACCTTGATCAGAGGAAACCCCCAATGGGAATTAGTACCCATAAATGATTGTACTAGTATAATGAACCTGTTAAAGTTCCTTTTCCCTGTTAGGAGCAGTCTTTACAATTCAAGTACAATGACCCTATTAGGAGTCTTTATAAAAACCCTATTAGAGGTGGTTGGCTCACTACCAGAGCTCACTGATTAATAAGGTGAAGGCTACAACCTTCAGATAACTAATATACACTATATCAAAAGTGAACAGTTGAAATGACACTATTGTCTGATCAGTTCCATTTATGTGCTGATGCTTAAAAATCTTGTATACTTCTACTTCATACTGAATTTCTCATATTGATCTTCTTAATATCTTCTCTGCTTGTTCTTCATCGACACATTAATACAAAAGTGCATGTCTAGTATATATACATGCATGAATAGACGCAACTAATAACAAGATCTTAGTTGGCCCAAAAATAAAATATACAATGCTTCCAAACAAATTGGCTTAAGTGTGTTTACAATAATATTTAAGACATATTTAAAAACTTATTACAATAGGTGCATATTCTTTACAAAACAAAATATTATATGCTAATCCACAAACTGAGGTCGACTCCATACTCTATTTTCTGAACTGTTAGTGTACTTAATCTTCCTGTAGTTTCTCTATAATGTCATTCTGTATTCTGCGTGTATAGGGTAAGCTTAAAAACATATCATAGAGCTTAAGTATGAACACACATATCTTGACTCAATTGTACACATGTGCATTGGTGCTCTAATCAACTGAATAACTTTGTACTATTCTATTTTCTGTACTTAGTCAATTTTTCTCTTCAAAGTTTATTGTCAAAACTTCATATGACTTTGTTGCCATAATGACAACACAAAATAAGTCATATACACTCAGATTTTCAACTTGCCAACAAAAGAGAGTGTCCCTATTGCTTCACTTAAAAAACACATTTAACATTATTCTTTTTTGATCCCTTTAATCTAGAGGGACTAGAGTACTTTTTTCTTTTTGATTCACCAAAAAGGTGAAGAGCATATACCTATTAGTTTTGTCCACAAAAAAGAAGGGTTTTCTTATATGTTTGGTAAATTTCTTAGCTTATCTTCCTCTCAAATTTGACACAATTAGGATTTTGATTCACCAAAAGGTCAATAACATATCCCTAATGTGTCACTTAAGATTCCAACTTACTTTTCTAATTATGTTAGATTTTTGAATTGAATGCCGCAATTTAAGAAAATGCATAAAGTTTTAGGCTTACCTCATTTGTAGCTAGAAAAAAGGCTAGTTGCATTTTTTATTTTTTCTTTTTTTTTGCATTCTTTTACTTACCAAAAGCTATTTCTCCAACTCCTTAGCATCCTCTTTCACACACATTAGTTCAACACATAAACAAGTCGAGGTAAAGAAAATCCCATGTATTCTTAAAAAGTGATTTGATCAAATTCAAATGGGAGCGTTAAAAGGAATATCATCTAAAGGAGAGTATGTTATGTTATAGAAAGCTTGATAGAACTCTATTATTCTCCAATGACGATGTATACTTACCCTTTCTTGAAGTGCATTCTCAGATTTAAAGGATGTTTTCAACTTGTTCCACCTTTTGTTTGCCATTTTTTTTTCTTTCTTCTTATAATACTCTGAGCTCCAATCCTTCTTATGTTCTATCATCTGTAGAATAACAAGATATTGACATTAGATATGCATAATTTTAGCTTTGAACATTAACCATGCTACGTGCTACGCACTACAAAAAAATTGCATATGTGCTACTATTTTTCCTTCTATGCACTACAGAAAGTATTGGATGTGTTATTTAAATTTTGAAAAGCATTGTACTAAAATTATTAAAATGTCAGAAAGCATTAAAAGGATCAGGAAAAGGCTTTATAAAGCCTTCGTGTACACGTTGAGAGAATTTAGACATAAGATAGAATTATTTCAAACACATCAATAGGTTGTGTAAAGGTGTCAAACTTTGCTATGTACGCGTTATTTTATTTTACAAATGTGTCAAACTTTAGTGTATATGTGTTTTTTAGGCCTGTAAATGTATCCAAATTTACTCTGCACGTTCCATTTCTCTTGTTTGAAAGTGTTGTCGTGCCTGCAATTTTTAAACTTGCAACACAAACAACTTTAAATTAGTGAATCAAGATTGCATTACATCAGATTGAGGCTTCTCCCACATGGTGGGCACCATTATGTGTATAAGAAATACCTACATGAGATTAGTTTGTCAAGATAATCAATCCAAATATGTGAATTTAATAATTAATCTTATTGAATTGAAAGCAATAACAAGAAGCATCTCATGGCTCTCTATCTAGGAAGCTAAAGAAATGCTCTCAGATTAAGCATTCAAGAGTGACAGTCCTAGAATAAGAATTTAAGCTTTTAAATTATGTAATTCTTTCTTGTTAGTAATAACTGAGGGGGGTGAATCAGTGGCCTAAAAAATATTCCAATAATCAACCCTTAAAACTTAGTACCACAAAATTATACCTCTAGTTATCTTCAGTCCTATAAGATGAATGCCTCCAAATACTTATAACAATTTACTACTTGAAATGCTTTGTAAAACCCTCTACTATAGATTTACCGATTAGCAGTCTATTAATTTACCAAAAGACAGTGAATTACCTAGTATATACCCATCAATCCAATTAAGTTAAGTGTAATGCAAAACACTAAAGCAATGACTCATAAACACATTGACACATGGATTTTTAACGTGGAAACCCTGTTAAGGGAAAAACCACTTGGGACCGGTAACCCAAAATTTTCACTCTTCTGAAGTGAGCTTGGTGAAGAGCCAACCCTATTAAAGGTTACAAACACACTATTAGGTGTGACCTTGTTAGAAGATTTAAAATTTTAGTCTGTCACTTGATATCAGGCATCTCTATGCTACCATCCTTGATCAAACACTCACTTGGCCTATCAATAGGTATCTAGCATCTCATGCTATCTTCACGAACAAAATTTTTGATACTCTATTGGATGTATCTCAATATAGAAAGGATCTTTAAATCTCCCTTGGTTAAGAGACTTTCTAAATCAATGGTTAAACTGAAACAGTATAATCTGTTCACATATACAACTATAATTGCATATTTTCAGATCTATTGTAATCTCACAAACTATTCTGATCAATATAACTCTGTTTATACCTTTTCTCCACTTTGATTCTACTTAGTGATGTTGTGCTCTATTTCTCGATGTATATAGAATTCTTTAGCTCTTTCCTTAGCTTGTTGATTAGCACTATATGAAGTTGCTCTTCATCAGTTTCTCTTTAGCATCCTCTTGTCATTTCTTCACCCTCACCAATTCGTAATGAATTTCTTGTCTCTTTATAGACGGGTAAAAGCACAAAGTTGTGTCACGTTTCAGGACAACTTATCAGCACAGCTGAATTTGAGTATTTATAACTAAAATTATTTTTTGTCAAACATATGGTCTAGCTAGATTCATTCTAGCTAAGTT
>MU226983.1:385945-435403 GCA_018584345.1 Thuja plicata | reverse complement strand
TGTCTCCATCCTTGTTGTTAATGATGCACTTGTTTTCTTTGAACTCCAAATGATAACCCTTGTCAAGTAGCTGTCCAACACTCAGCAAGTTATGATGTAATCCATCAACATATAGAACATCATTTGTCTTGTTCTTTCCATCCAAAGTGATAGAGCCTCTACCTATGATAGGTTTAGAAGTGTTATCTCCAAATCTAACCATACCACCTTTGTATTTTTCCAATTGAACAAATCTATGTTTGTCACCTGTCATATGATGGAAGCATCCATTGTCAATGATACAATCAGTTCTAATGTCTTATTTGGAAATTAGGGCTAGCTCCATTTCTTCCTTTTCATCTTCAATGTCCATTTCCTCAAGCAACCTTTCCATGTCTTTAAGGGCAATGAATCCAATTTCATCTTCTCCTGAATCTTCATCAGTTACACCTTCTTCAGCATGATAGCATTCCTTCTTATATTTGGGTTTGTAATCAGATCTAAACTTCTTGACTCTTGTGGGACACTTAGATGTAAAGTGACCAATCTTGTTACATGAAAAACATTTGAATGGAATCTATCCTTCATATTTTCCTTTACCTTTCTTTTCTCTTCTAGCAATCATAGCAATGATTTCTTCTAGTTCTTCATCAACTTCTTCTTTATCATTATGACTGGAAGTTTCTAAGGATTTCTTACCATGGACTAAGGCTTTGAAAGCAGTTTCACTTTTAGGTTCAGTCTTCAATCTTGATATCTCAAATGCAAATATTTTGTTGATCAAGGTCTCTCTCTTGAAGTCTAGTGAGAATTGCATGGTTTCCTCTAGAATACTGATCTTGTTTTCATAGTTTGATGTTAAAGTAGTTAGCAACTTGTCCATTATATCTTCTTCTGATATTTCTCCACCATTGTTTCTAATTCCAGAGACTGCTTCATTTATCCTCTGATTGTAAGCTCTAATTTTCTCTTTAGGTAACATCTCAAGACTGTTATATTTCTTTTTCCATGTCTTCCTGCATGCATTCTTTTCTTGAATATCTCCTTCAAAAATATCTTCTAAATACTTCCATATGGTATATGCTCTGTCAATCTTCTTGATTTTAGAAAATTCACTATCATATAAGGCATTGATTAGGGCTTCTTTAACAATAGCATTATGTGTAAATATATATTTTTGTCTGTTAGTAGCATCATCCTTTGCAAGGTCTTTCAGAGATGGAATTGCAACCTCTTGTGTAGCAATTTCAAAGATCTCAAATCCAACACACTGTAGATCTATTATCATTTTGTTTTTCCAATCCAGATAATTTTCTCCGTCGAACTTAGGGCTTTCTTTTCTGAAGTAAGACATCTGATCTGCCTTAAGTTGTTAGGCTTCTTCTCCAAGGCACTTGGCTCTGATACCAATTGTTAGAATAGTCTCAAAGAATAACTGAGAGGGGGGGTGAATCAGTTATCAGTAACTTTAGTTCTTTTTACTTCTTTAACTTTAGAATACAACAAAGTAAATGCTTCATCATATAACACAATACTCAACACACAATTTGATTATGGGGAAACCAAATGGTAAAAACCCCGGTGGGAATTAGCACCGACAATAAACTATACGTGTTTGTAGTAATCCTTGTTAGAAGATATTTCAACCCTATTAGGAGTTGTATATAACAATGTAATAAGTATAGTGACCTAGTTAAGGGTTGGACCCTGTTAGGAGTCTTTTACAAATAACCCTGTTAGGGGTGGTGGACTCACTGTCCAAAAGCTCACTGCTTGATGGTAAAGGCTAAAACCTTTTGTATAATAGATATGCACTACATCTGATGATGAACTATAGAGTAGACCTATTGTCTTGATTATTTCTAGTGTATTGTAATATTTCACTTCTTCTTCACATAGACTCTTGATGAATGAACCAACTCTGATAATATGCTTTGTACATCTTTCTTATCTTTTCGTATCATTCACATTTAGCATGTCATCTTTGACTTTCTATAAGTATCTTCTTCAAAGTATGAGATCATGGGACCCATAAGACAACTCTTCATAACATCCTTGTCGACTCTATTAAGCACACAAGCATTATTACAACCGTGCAAGTATAAACCGAATAGACGCGACGCTTCATTAAGTCAACCTCACCAATTTAACTCTAACTTTGCAATCTTCTTGAAACACATTTGGGGCCTTTGGATTAATATCATCAACTCATAACTAATCATGAATACACACATGCATAAATATAAGATAGGCGCAACTCAAGAAACATGTGATATACATCAGCCCTAAACCGTTACACTTCCAGAACTATAACTGCCAATAACAGAATTACATAACTTTACTAAAACATCATATCTAGGTCTGCGTGTATGAACATAACATAATAAACATGTCAAAAACATGTATCTATCCATGCAAGTCTTCATATCATCATTCTAATAAGTACATACAGAATTACTACTGTGTATTATATGTTGTCATCAATGACAAACATATAGTCAATCAACTGCTCAGAATAAAATCTCCAACAATTCTTAGTTTCTAGTTTTCATGCTTTCCATGTTTAATTCACTTAGGAATCACATGCTTGGTTCTAATTTGGTGAATGAATCTTAGTTTCTACATATCATATGCATATCATCATTTTCATAGTTTAGAATATCATCTTCTTGAAGAAGATTTTGAGACTAGTTCCTCATACTATCTCTTGAATCTTTCTTCTTGTTTTGATATATCTTGCATTTGCATTTGGATCCATTGCACTTTATGTGTTTGAGAGAGCACACACACATCCATCTAAAAGAGAAAATCAAAATGAGTAGAATAGGGTGCATTGTTTACTTGTTTTCTAGCTCTATCTAATGTTATTTGGTTTTATTTGTTGTTTTCTTGATCTCTTACATTCTTTTTAATATGATTTATGTGCTAACTGACTAACATTTGCATGTTTGATCTTTCTCCCAATAGGTTGAAGGATTCCTCATACACATTCTGGCACACCTGGTGGGACCCACGTCCCTAAATTTCTAACTTCTTGTCTTATTTCTCTTCAAAATTTTGCCCAGAACACAAATCGGCGTCTACGTTTCACATAGAGGCATCTATACAAATGCCGGTACTCACTAAACTGTCATTTGGTGTTTGTGCTGAACCAGCATTTCCACCCTGCACTGGCATTTCTGCCTGACAGACCTAGTTTGAGAGTTTACAAAACACAACTTTTTAATTTATCAAGTTTTCTATCTTTCCTACTGGTTTTTGGCATTTCATCATTCTATTTTTTAGTAGAGATTCATTTTACAAGAAGAAATAATGTTGATTTTTCATTAAGGAAAATTTTTTTTGATAATAATTCAAAGAACACTAGCTTTTAGTTTTTTTAATACTCTCAAAATGGCTAAAATTGATCTGACAAAAGACTAAGAAGAAGAAAAGTAATTTTGTTTGCTGTTTGTTTGTGTTTTTAGGTAAATCGACATCTGCAAAAATGCTAGTTCATGAACCAGCATCTGTGATTCACAGACTAGCATATGCGCCCTGTATCAGCATCTCTAATCTGTAAACTGGCGTATGTGACTGGTATAAACATCTTTCTATTTTTTCTATGTTTTTAACCTTTTTTTCACTCTGTTATTTTTTAGGCAAAAACCAGAATCGGCATCTGCGCCCTGAACCGGTGTCTGTGCTCTGTTTAAGTTGGATTTATCTTGAACTAACAATTGTGAAGTGTTTCTTGTGTTTTTAACACTTGCCAAAGGACAAACTTGAAACTACTAATTGATTGTTTTGCAACACTGCTTGTCAAAGACGCAAAATTCAAAACTACTCACGTTTGTCTTACAGGTTGCCTTGAATCTACATCGACCAAATGACCATGTTTGCATTAATGTTTTTTTAGGCACCTAGACTAAGTAGTTAGATTTTTTTGGTTAATCCTAAGTGAGTGTTAGGGGATTATGCTCTCTTCCCTTTTGGGAAGATCAAAAACCTAGACACACTTAGTGTTAAGCAATCAAATATTTTGGAAAGAACAAAGTGTGTCTTGCATGTTTTTGGAGAAAATGATATTGGATAGGAGATTATGCTCTTTTCCCCTTGTGGGAAAATCAGAAACCCAAACTCCTATTTGTTGCCAATCCAGGTTACTATAAATCCTTTAGATAGGCCTGCCGGTTGAGAAAAAAATCTCTTGGGAATGACCCATGTGAGAACGAGGTGTAAGCCACACCACTCTAACTCATGTTAATCAAATTTACTCTTTGGGGTTAAAGCCTCGGGAGTCGGTTGGCATCTGAGCTTATACTCATCTCTTGTCTAACTTAAGTGTGGCCTTGTGTTCTTAATCATGTTTACGTGACCACTTTTGTCAAGACGCTCTATGGGGCTATACGCCTGAATCATGCTTGCACAGACATAGAGGATACAATCGAACAAAGATCCATACTAAACACTCTATGCTTAGAAGCTACTCAGAACACCCCCAAAAGGTGATAATGCTTGTGCAAGGAAGATAGTAACTTCCCCAAGATCACTCATACATTCATGCCACCCTGAGTGTTTGGAACTGGATAATAAGGTGTCATGACTGGAGCCATTGTGTGCTTGGTGACGGCTGTATTTTCATTAGCTCTTATGTGTGTGCCTAAGCTTACGAGAAAGTATTTTCATGCTATGCCAATTCCTTAGGTAGATTTTGTGCTTGAAGTGTTTGAAGAGATTGACAAATCCAAAACACAAACATAATATCCAACATTCAAATTTTTCATGTGCTTGTATCCTTCAAGGTTGCTTTGTCCCTTGTCGGATTGTTTTTAGACACATGCTTGTTATTTTTCCAGTTTGATTATGTTGAAATTGGTTCTTTCCATAGAACAAACCTATTGAAAAATCAGAACACAATCAAGCTTTTTTGCTAAATTATCAAAACAAACATCCTTCTGCAAAACAATTCGGTCTTTCATAAGACATGTCCTAAAAACCTCAAACTATTCATCCAAGATCAAATCTACTTATAAGACATGACCAATTCCAAGAAACATAAGAAGGTGAAAACTTCGTTACCACCCGTTCAAAGAGAACAAAAGAACACAACCTGAGAGGCTACCAAGTACCAAAACATTGTCGATTCTGTCAAGTAAGAAATCCATAAATGAGAACTATTTGAAAAAGTGATTTACAGCAAGGTTACTCATTTCATGGGAAAATATCATGTAAACTCTACTTTTTTTGGAATTGAACAATATGACTAATTAGTTTACCACAACAAACACAAGTTCCTCCTCTTCTTAAGCTCACTTAGCTTGCATTTTAGGACCTCACTTAGGTTTCCATCTTTAGGAACACATCACACACTCATCCTAGCATGATCTTGCATTATCAAATCAATCCTAATCAACCTAGCATCATCCAAAGCATCCTTGATCACACCACTCACTTGTATTGCATACCCTTTTGAGTTGCTAAAACCTACATCTTAAGTCAAATCCCATCCTTGAATGTCCTTAAACTAAGCATTGTTATAGGATAATCCCCTTTGTCTTTTGCAACCTCATCACCTTGATCAAAAGGTTGGTTTGCATTAACAAAGAATCTCATCCGTCGAAGACCACAAGTTTGTCTTAGGTAGACAATCATATCCACTTGATCCTACACTAGGGAAAGGAACCCTTAATCCTTGCATACATCAAGTCATCCTTAATCCATAGAAGCACATCCATCATCTTAAGCACATCCTAATCCTAGTATCATCATCCTTAGTTTCCTAGGTCCATCTTTCCATACATCTTGCATTTCATATTCCTTTAGGATAATCATTTCATGCCACCTATCACATGAGCCACTAAAAAGAGGAAGAACATGGATCCTAATCTTGTTGCTAGCTCATCTAATCTTACGACAGAAAATACCAACACCATGGTCACTTATGCACCTCAGCCCAATGATCAAATTAAACATATCTTGGTAGACACTAATGAAACTCCCACTCTAAGTGTCATGGAAACATTTATCAATCATCTAGCGCTTGTCCACATGGTAAACACCATGAGTGGACGTAACAGCAACAGGTACTCTTGGACATCCAACAACAAGGACTTCAACTTCCACCTTGGATTATACCCACACTTGTCACATGACCTATGGAACCTCCAAGGGAATGTCCTTATCCCACTAGAAATGAAGTTTTTGATCCACTTCAATGAGACCTACAAGTGGGAACTCTTCTTTCACAAGTCGTTCATCCCTCCATTCCACCTTCCATCATACACACAACACCCTCACCTACCTCTAGAGCCCTGCCTCTTGATTCCACATCAGCACCACAAACAATACCCCCCATCACTATGCAAATACCTCCACAAGTCACAGTCGCTCCTCTTTCGCAAGCAATCCCAACATTTGTTGCAAACTTTCCACCACCACCACCAATTAGCACACAGAAAACCACTATTCCATCCATTCCTACTCAACCTGTTCAAAGTGCTACAACCAGTTCACAGCATCAAAGCACCCAAGTCTCCATACCTACTCTGCCTTTCTTCACCACAGGCATGCCACCTACCAATGCCTACAACCAACCCTTATTTCTGCAAGGGTCCACTTTTCCCGCTCCACCAGCAACACAATCACAATGAATTCCCACAATTCCACCTCAAAAGTTATTCAACCCAAATCCCCCCACATTGCAACCATCCACAAATCCCTTCGTTGTACCCCAAATCCCTATCCAACCTATCCAACAGCAACAAAAACAACCTATCCAATAGCAACCTATCCAACAGCAACCTATTCAACAACAGCAAATCACCAACCCATTCACATCCCAAGCACAACAACACTCAATCAACCCCTTCACAACTACACAGCCCACTATCCAAACCACACAGTAGCCGCAACCATAAACGCAGGGGACAAATCCCTTCATGGCACAACCACTGCAACAGTTTGCTACTCATTTTACACAACCCACACAACAACAACAAACTCATTCCACCAACTACATAGCCATGCCATCTTTTTCTACATTGCAAACAATTCCCCCTCCACAACAAGTTCTCACTGGGGGCATTCCACCACAAAACACTTATGCAGGTGTGCAATAAGCTCATCCCACCTATCCAATGCTGCAAAAAATACAAGTATATTTCCAACAATTGTAGCAATCTTATCAAGCACTAACACCTCCTCCACTGTAGTATTCCACTCAACCCTAGCTTCCACCACAACAACCCATATATGTTAACCAGCAACCACCCTACCAAATGCCACAATATCCCCCATAGAATCCTTCATACTCACCATTCGATCCATATCAGGCACAAGGAAATCCTACAATCATGATCAACAATCCTCCCCCGCAAATCAATCCTGAATGGGAGGAAATGAAGAATGCTCTTAAGGAGCTAAAAGCTGGGACAAAGGCTAAAAAATTTAAGTTTCAAGAGGTATGTCCTTATCTGTTTGACCAATCTATCACTTCTATACCCTTCCCCAAGCACTTTGAGACCCCAAAATTTGATAAATATCAGGGGAAGGGTGATCCTGTGAGTCATGTGAAAGAATTCTACATGGCATGTCAAGAAGTGGCCTATAGCGATAACTTCCTCATGAGACTATTTCCCAAAAGCTTGGGAGGCACCGCTCTTGAATGGTTCTACAAAATACCTTACAGCACAGTCTCTACTTTTGCAGAATTATCTAAAAAGTTTGTGGCCCAATACGCACATAATGTTGAAAATGAACTCTCACTCCTTGACTTATGCAATTCCAAACAAAAGGGAGGAGAAAGCCTAGCTGATTATCTTCAGTGCTAGCAAGGGCTTACCACAAGGTTGTCTTATCAACCCCCAGAGCAACATCTTATCAAAATCTTCATTAACAACCTTCATCCTAAGCTTGCCTATCACATGCGCATGAACTATATACAAACTTATCACGACATCAGAATCAAGGGTATGGACCTTGAACGAGGTCTTATTGAAGAAGGAACCATTAAGCACTACAAAGAATCCCAGCCTAAAAAACATAACAATGATCGATCATGATACTGGAACAAGAACAAAAATGCAATAACGGATGGAGCCACTGACACCAAACACATTTAGGTTGTGGTAGCTAGTCCTAATGTACCTACCCAGACTTATCAGCAAGCACCACCAATGTATCCACAACCTTCTCCCATGTATCAACAACCCACTCTCACGTATCCTCAACCAATGTATCAGCAAAACATGCACCCTCAAGGTGCGCCTATCTATCCTCCTCCAGGGACATCATATCAAAACAACTACCAAGGTCCTATGAATCAGACGAATGCTATATCAATCCCGCATGGACAAAAAAGACCTCACACTTCAAATATGCCACAACACATGTTTACCCCTTTGGGTGAACCTATAGACATCATCTTCCGCAAGTTAGTCCAAGCTAATCAAGTCATGTATCCTAAAACACAGCCATTTGATGATTCCACTCGTAAGTCAGCTTGGTATAAAGACAACAAGTACTGTGAATACCATCATGTTAAGGGACACACCACTCTCAAATGCATGAAGCTGAGACACTATATTCAGGATCTAATTGACCACCAGGAGATTGAAGTGGACTCTCCTGCCCAATCATCGCTAAACATAGGCCTAAAGATTTATCAAAATGCATTCCCCAAACACACTTTGGGTACAGGCCCAGGCAATCCTACTCAGTCCTCTGATCATGGAAAGGGTAAACAAGTAGAAAATGCCAATAGAAAATATTATACCAATGCATATATCAACTATGATAATCTCATCGGCTGCATATCCCAAGTCCAGTCCTTCGTCAATGTCATCCACGTCAAGGGTGCTAATAACCATTGCGCAATCACCATTCGTAGAGGTAGGATAACAGTCATAGGTGTTGGTCCCACCCCATCTGCTGGGACCCAATACAACATTTTAGAACACCTAGGGAATACTCCAACTCAAATTTCCATCCTGGATCTTCTCCACACATCACCCACTTATCAAGAGATCCATAATAGAGCCTTGAAAGAATCCCGTGTTCCCAGTGACATCAACCTCACTAAATTCCAAAACCTTGTCAGACACCTGTCCACATCTTGTGGGGTCTCATTCAGACCAATAGACGTACCCTCTGAAGAAACTGACCATAATCTCCCACTCTGTATCGCTGTCATGGTTAAAGATTTTTCCATCAAATGAGTCATGATAGATAATGGATCAGCCCTAAATCTATGTACTCTAAAATTCATAAAATAGATGGGTTGCACTGAGGCTGATATAACAAATGATGTCATCACAATAAAAATTATATGACAATCTGGAGCGTACTTCTGAAGGCACCATATCATTGCCCATTCAAGTGGGCCCAATTATCCAGGAAACATTATGTCATGTTGTTGATCTTGATCTTCCCTACAATATCCTCCTCAGACGCCCAAGGATTCATTCTATGTAGGCCGTCCCATCAACCTACCATCAATGCATCAAATTCCCATATAAAGGCACTGAGATCACCATCCGTGCAGATCCCAAGCCCTTCGCATACTACAATGCATTGGAGACATCCTTTCCACATTCCAATCACTGTCCTGGGATTGATATTGGCACCTCTATCACCAGCTCGTCTCGAACCCATTCAGACCTAGAAACAATCCTCTCCTCCACCTTTTCCATGGTCAAGATCAACAATAAAGGTTGTGGTGAGTACACTTTATCTGATTCCTTCACAGTTGGAGCACTGCCAATTGATCCTCACACTCAAGGCCGCCAGCTTAATCTAAGAAAAATAGAATCAGAGACAACCAAGGCACTACAATTTGGTCCTACCACTTTTAAATCAAAAGGTACTTTGACTGGCCAGGAAATGGCACCAAACATCAACCAATGGTTATATAAAGATCCACCACCCAAGGACACAAGTCGCCTCAATTACTTCAAAGAAAAGTACCCCGCAATGTATAAATTGGTGATAGAAAAATGGAACTACCAAGGAGGTGGCCTTGGTTATGAAGAGCAAGGAATAAAAGATCCTATTGTACCCACCTGACTAGAAAAGTACCTAGGCCTTGGTATGGGATTTGACACAAATGGGGGCACCAATGAGTTCATCAACTATTCCTCTTGTCGATCCCTAGGTGAAATCACTGACATCGAAGATATCCCCAAAGAGAAAGTTGTGAGAGCTTATGATGATATTTTTGACAATGAAACCTTCTTGGGAAATGTTGTTCTACAGAAACTTTCCATCCTCTTCATTGACCTCCCCCTCCGCCATCTTGAACTCATAGACTGGGACCAACCAAGTGTTGTACATGTTGACGAGTTCCAAAGTGAGGACGTACTCCTAAGCTTTATGGGAGCAATCAAGAAAAGCAGCGACTAGGGGCAAGACTCAGCATATGTCTACAAACTAGACCCGAAGGCATACTTTGGGGAAGAGGAGAACTTTAGCCACAAAAATGACACAGAAAATAAAAATAAAAAAGAGAAAAATTGATCTTCTAGTGAAAACCCCTTTGGGGCGCTATCTAATCATAAAAAATTAAAAACAAAGGGCTTATCCTATGGTGAAAACCTCTTTGAGGTGCTAGAGGATTAAGATTCTCCCCTTCCTCTTATCCAAGATTACATGCCTAAACATTCATCAATTCTCATTGAAGAAGCAAAACCTGTTAACCTAGGTAGCAAGGAAAATCCTGCCATCACATACATAGTAGCATCTCTGTCTGAAGTAGAAGAAAGTGATCTTATCACTTTATTAAAGGAATCCATCAACAATTTTGCATGGTCTTACTCCCACATGCTAGGATTAGATCCCAACTTGGTGGTTCACCATCTAGCAGTGGACCCAAATATCAAACCTGTCAAGCAAAAGCTCAGAAAGATGCACCCTAAAGTGGCAATACTTGTCAAAGTGGAGCTAGAAAAATTACTCCAAGCCAAGATAATCTACCCTATTGACTATTCTGACTAGATCTCTAATATGGTGCCCATCTCTAAGCCTAATAAATCAATCAGGATATGTACAAATTTCAGAGATCTCAATAAGGCATGTCCCAAGGATGATTTCCCCTTGCCAAACATAGACATGATTGTGGATCTCACAGTAGGACATGAGATGTTGTCACTCATGGATGGCTTTTCCATATATAATTAGATCCACATTGTAGAAGAAGATCAGCATAAGACAACATTCAAAACCCCATGGGGCACCTTCTGCTATAACATGATGCCTTTTGGCTTAAAGAACGCTGGGGAAACCTATCGAAGAGCCATGACTGTCATTTTTTATGACATGATTCACAAGATCCTTGAAGACTATGTGGACGATATCTTGGCAAAATCAATAAAAAGGGAAGATCACCTAAATGTTCTGGAATGATTCTTTGATAGAATTGGACACTACTGCTTAATGCTCAACCCTAAGAAATGTGTCTTTGCAGTCACATCAGGCAAACTCCTAGGGTTTATTATATCTAGAAGAGGCATTGAAATTGATCCAAAGAAAGTACAAGCTATCATAGAGATGCCTCCACCAAAAACACTCTAACAGCTACGCAGCCTCCAAGGAAAGCTACAATCTGTGTGTTGTTTCATCTATCAACTAGCAGACAAGTGCCAACCATTCACTCATCTCCTGTGCAAAGACAACACATTCAAGTGGGATCCTCAATGTCAAATTTTTTTTGACAAAATCAAAGAATACTTGGCTAATCCACCCATCTTGGTACCACCTATATCTAGTTGATCGCTCATCCTATACATTTCTACTACTACTACAGCACTGGGGGTGCTCCTCACTCAATTGAATGATGAAGGCAAAGAAAGAGCCATTTATTATATCAGTCGAACCTTAGTGGGTTATGATCTCAATTATTCTCCTATGGAAAAAGCATGTCTAGCAGTGGTCTTTGCCACTCAAAAACTTTTCCACTACATGCTTAGTCACACAACCAAGCTCATTTCAAAGGTGGATCCTCTCAAGTACCTACTCTCCAGGACTACACTTATAGATTGAATGGAAAAATGGGTTATGCTACTAAGTGAATTTGATATTTAGTATGTCAACCAAAAAGCCATTAAAGGGCAAGTCATTGTCGATCAGATAGCCAAAGCACCATTGGTAGATGCATAACCTTTGGTCACAGAATTTCTTGATGAGCACTTGTACATGATAGAAGAACAACCAACATGGCAACTCTTCTTTGATGGGTCCTACATAAGTCATGGTGTAGGGGCAGGAATACTTTTTGTCACACCTCAAGGTGACTACATCCCCATGTCATTCAAATTGGGATTTCCTTGCACAAACAACATTGTAGAATATGAAGCAGTAATTGCAGTACTCCGCATGGCCATAGAATGTAACATCATAGATATCCAGGTCTTTGGCGACTCCCAACTCATCATTAAACAATTCTTAGATGAGTATCAAACAAAAGATGACAAATTGACGCCATATAAGCAGATGGTTGACAAGCTAAAAGAACACTTCCTTCACTTGCAGATAACACAAGTACCATGCTTACAGAATAAAGCTACTAATACAATGGCCACAATTGGCTCCCTTCTTGAGATTCCTCATGAATCTACGCAATACAAATTCTTAGTTGAGAAACTACATGCCCCCGCTTATGATAATGATGAATCAAATCGTGTATGTGTCTTGGTTGGTCCCCAGTCCCCATGGTACCATGATATTGAAGATTACCTACAAAATGGTATCATATCTCCCCATCTCACTACAAACCAATGCCAAAATTTTATCCGCAGAGCTTCCTGATACACCCTCATAGCCAATACCCTTTATCGTCGGGGCTATCACAACATACTCTCCAAATGTTTAGATGAAAATGAAGCCGCCCAGGCTTTACAAGAGGTACATGCTAGAATCTGCAGTGCCCACACAAGTGGCATGGTCCTAGCTAAGAAACTTCTACGTACAGGGTACTATTGGCCTACAATGGAACATGATGCTTGTGAGTTCATCAAAAAGTGCCTACCTTGTCAACAACATGCTAATTTGATACATGCTCCTGCTCAGGACCTCAGACCTATTGCACCTCCTTGGCCCTTCTCTTGTTGGGGTTTTGACCTCATTGGTAAGATTACTCCCCTCTCTTCTGAAGGTCATAAGTACATAATCATAGCTACAGATTACTTTACAAAGTGGGTCAAAGCGATTCCGCTCACACTCACTATTGGTGTCCAGATATCCAAATTCATCCTCTATCACATCATTTTCTACTTTGGCATACCCTCCACCATCTTCACAGATCACGATACACCATTTGAAAATAAACACATCAGTGATCTCTGTTCTCACCTCCATATCCATCACCGTTTCTCTAGTCCATATTTCTCGCAAGGTAATGGCCAAGCTGAGGCAACTAATAAAACCATCCTCAAAATCCTCAAGAAATTTGTTAATGATACTGGTCATGATTGGCATCTCCAAATCAATCCTGCCCTCTGGGCATATCGCACTTCCTACCATTCTTCTACTGGCCCTACTCCCTACTCCCTAGTCTATGGTGTTGAAGCAGTCTTACCAATTGAGGTTGAACTACCCTCCCTCCAAGTATCACTAAGAGGCCTAATCAATGATGAAGATTATCGGGTAGCACGACTCACACTGCTAGATCTCCTAGATGAAAAGCACCAACAAGCTTATGATCACTTGATTGTTTACCAGAATAGACTCAAGAAAAACTATAACAAGAAGGTCCACCCATGCCAGTTCCAAGTAGGGGACCTTGTGCTAAAATAAAATCAGAAAGTGGTACTGATCAGGAAAAGAAAGGCAAGTTTGAAGTCACTTGGCAAGGCCCATATGTTGTCACCGCATGCTTTGGTTCTGGGGCATATAAACTCTCCACTCCTGAAGGATAACCATTGAATGATCCTATCAACATCATTCATCTTAGGCACTTCTATGCCTGAAGGCTGGTTGTTCATTCCAGTTATCTGAGAAAATCCATAAAAAGTATAAAAAGTCCTAAAGAAAGCACAAAAATAATGAAAAACTGTCCTGAAAAAATACTAAAAAGTAGAAAAATGAAGATGAAAAAATGGTTGTCCCAGTGAAAACCTGGTAAACAGGCACTTGGGCAATATAAAAAAAAAAAAAAATCAAAAAGATCCAAAGAAATCAAAAAGAAAAATAAAGAGAAAAACTTTCGTCCAATGGTGAAAACTTGATAATCAGGTGCCTTGGACAAGTATGGGTGATGAAAACCTGGAAATAGGTGTCACACATATTGGACCATTCCATTATCTATCAAAGTCTCATTTAATTCCATCACCCACACCATATCTGCATTCCCTATATTCCCTAGGTGTTCGCATATCATACGCACTAGTTCGCAATGATCTTCCTATCTCGTATCCTGAGCTTTTTGTACATATAATCTTGTATATTTTTTTCCATATGTTGTACTATCCAGCTCTAAGTGTTAGTCCTATATATTTCTCGTGTCTTGTGTTTCTCCTTATCCTACGTTGGTTCTACAATTTGCTTGTAGTACGCATTTGATCAATCGACTTGCTCAGTCCCATCTTTCTGGAAATAAGTCTTGAGGATGTATCCTTCCTCTCGTCAACTTAAATCTTGATTATCATCATCTTTGGGTTCTCACAGGATGTATCTTCCCTCATGAACTAATCAATTAGCACATGCAACTATCACACACATCAAGCCAAGTAACATGATCCAATCAAATCTTGGTAGCAACCTTGTACATAATCGTTGTAACTAATCACTGGTAATTAATCCGCTCAGTTTGATCCTTGTACATCTGTGATGCATTCCATCTTCCCTCCATCATACTAACATCCTGATTCATCATTCTACTAACATTCCCTGCTCGATTCTCCATAGTCCACCCGTCTGGTTTATCAATTGATTGTGACACACACACAAAAAAAAAAAAACTCGGTAAGTCCCATTTGCATCCATTTCATTACCTCGCATATCATTATTGCATCCATCATTAAAATTTGGTTGCATTATTCATTATTTTTAGATTCATTATACTCATTAGGTTCATCATTTAGATTGCATTAGATTCATCATTCAGGACACATTGTTCATTATTAAATTGCATTAGTCCTCATGTCGATGTTCGTATCCATTAGGCATCTTGCATAGTTAGATTCATTTTAAGATCATTAAGGCATCTTGCATAGTTAGATTCATTTTAAGATCATTTAAGGCATCTTGCATAATTAGATTCATTTTAAGATCATTTAAAGCATCTTGCATAGTTACATTCATTTTAAGACCATTTAAGGCATCTTGCATAGTTAGATTCATTTTAAGATCATTTAAGGCATCTTGCATTGTTAAATTCATTTTAGGTGCATTGTTAATTCATCTTACATTATTAATCCATTTTAGATTCATTTTAATCTTGCATTGTTAAAAACATGTACATCTTGCATAATTAATTCATTTTAATCTTTAGATTCATTTAGATTGCATGTCACATTCATTAATTTATCTTGCATTGTTAATTCATCTCGCATAGTGCATTCATTTAGGTTCATCTAACATTATTACAACATTTAGATTCATATACCATTTGCACATTTAATTTATTTTGAATCATTTTAATCTTGCATTTTTTACAACATCATTTAGATTCATTTGGCATTCCTATACATATACATAAAACATCTGCATACATATTGCATACATCATAAAAACACATCACATCCTGCATCCACACATGTCAGTACATCATATACATATAAGCATCATCCATCCTCCGTAAGTCATACATCATATATACCTAATCAAGTCATCCATATACATCACATCTTGCAAGCATCAAATGTAATCATATAGTCTGCATCAACACATCATATAAATCATACATCATAAGCATCAATAAGAGTCCTCATCATATATATCAATGTTTGAAAATAAAATACATAACGTGCACCTTAGTGCCAATATACATGTATAATCTCAAAAATACAAAATTGTGTGTCATCTAATCATCTGATGAGTCATGCTAGTGGCTGTGATGACTCGCCTCCCTGCCCTGGTGGTGGATGTGGTGGCATCCCCACTGATCCCTGTGAAGATGATGTATGCACTGTGCTCTGAGAACATGACCTCTCTAAGTAGTCTCGCCTCTGTCCCTCAGGAACTAGCTGATGGTACAATGCCCTGTAGTGGGATGCCTCCCTGTCAGCCCTATTTGCATCTCTATGAGCTATGAATGCCTCTGCCACCACCTGTCCGAACCCACCTTCTATCACTACCTATCGGGTGATGTCACGCTCAACCCTGTACCCCTTTGCCCATCGCAGTGCTGCACCCCTCTCTAAGGTCAATGCAAAAATCTGCTCCATCACCTACTCCATCTGCAGGGTCGGTGTATCCAACTGACGCATGAGAGTATCTATCTCAGCACTCAGGTCCCTAGCATCTTGAGTTAGGTCCACCATCGCAAACTCTCCCGATTCCACCCTGCCCTGTAAGGTGTCTAGTGCACCCTCTACCCTGTCCGCCCATGTTGTCTCTGCAGTCAGTGATCCCTGTATCTGGGAAATCTTCGCGTGTAGGCTTGCGTCAGACACCACTGCCATGTCTAATAAACTGCACAATCTAGTGCACTCTGTCTGAAGGTTGTCTCACTCTGCGATGATAGTATCATGAGTCTCCTATGCCACATACCCTACAGGTGGCCCCTGTGGCCCCTGTACCTATGGTGGCACTAGTGGTGCCTGCGCCTGTACCTATGGTGGCACTGGTAGTGCCTGCACCTGATCTTGTCCATGTACCTGTGGTGGCCCCTGTGGCCTCTTATCCTGTACATGGGCCCCTGTGCAAGGTCTCACCCGTCTCTGCAGCCTCCTCCTCTGGCCTACTGCTGAGGTCTTTGGGGCATCCCCAATCTTGGTACCATCATCTATGTCTAGGTCCCTTGTCAGCTGCTCATGAGCAGCCACCTAAGCTGGGTTAGTCAGCCTGAGTGGTGTGTGTGCAGCCCACCACGCTGTGTACTCCAAGGTCATCCCCGCATCTGTAATATCCAGTCGTGCCACAAATTTGAGTCATACCATATCTCTCTAGGATGCCCTCACTGTGAGAGCATCTGTATACCTACCCCAGGTCCCTACCTCCCTGGTGACATGAGGATGTAAGGCATCCTCTACCACCACTCCCTGCTATAGCCCAAACTGTCGCATGACCCTAGATGGTCTGTATCGCTCTATCTGGTGGATAGTCCTCCCCAGTAGAAAATAATCTATTTGAACGTATGAGAGGTATAAAAATTCCTCTACTCCTGCTTCCTAGTCCATCACCCCCCATGGCTCGCACAACCTATACGGGGTCTAGCAGAACACCTGTACCTCATCAAGAAGTCATCTTTAGTATCCTATCTGCCCGACAGAGGTGTATCTCAGAGGGAGCCTGTATCGGCAGGCATAAGGCTCCCTAGGTTGGTGTGACTCCCTCACCCTCATCGGTCAGAACACTACAATGTGCTCCCAGGCCCACACTAACAACAAGGTCACCCCAGTCCCCATGTTGCATGCCTCACAGTACGCAGCCATGTGTAGATCATGGTATAGCTGTCCTAGGACAACATACCCCCAACAGTAAGAAGTACCCTCCCCCAAGATTTGAGATAAAGCCCATGACTAGCCCATCCCAAAACCATGCACTGCCAGGTCCTCCAACATCTGTCCCCTGATCAATCCGGTAATATATAAGGCTATCCGCCTCAGTCTCCTATCCATTACTGGTTGCCAAGGCATCCAAGTCCAGTATGTGGGAATCCACCTCATCGGCCACCTGAACATGATCTCCATGTAATGGTCACTATCCTCCAATCTGTATTAAGGAATTGCTCCTCTGATAGGTATCCATAAAATATGCCAGACATCCTCCAAGGTAATGGTTGCCTCTCCAGTAGGCAAATGAAAAGTGGTGGTGTCGCTATGCCACCACTCAATTAGGGCGGTCATCATACCATTGTGCACTCATAGCCTAGGCCAATGGGGCACATAGTCCAACCCTACCACAACTAACAATCCCCAGTCGTCCTTTGTCAGCTGAGCCTCCAACTCCATGGTAGGAGGCCAATGCTCTCGTGATCCCAAAGGTGGGAACTGCTCCTGCAAGAATTTTAGAATCTACCATGTCAGTCACCTTTTCCTCTAGTCCTAGCCTAACCCTTCCCAGAATGGGGCATCTTGCCCCTAGGTCTTATGCCGACCCATCTTCGGCCCCAGCTGGGTCCCTCCATTTCCTTCCCTCTCAACTTTTTTCCTTTTAGGCGCAAACATTGGTTCATACACCGGTGTCTCCGCTTGCTTTTCCATAGACCAACATCTTTGAAGATGCGGGTCTGGGTCTGGCATCTTCGAAGATGCTAATCCAGTACCGGCGGCTATGAGGACGCTGATCCGGGGATCGGTGTCTGCGAAGACGTCGATCTAGGGATCGACATCCTCGTAGATGCCAGTTTGAGAACTGGCATCTCCGGTCTGAAATGTAATTTGCCCTCATTAATGACTAACTACCCCCCCAAAGAAATAAATGAATTAATAGCAATAAATGTGAGGTCTAGGATAGTCCACTCACCGGTACCGGTCACTTGGCGAGCCTCCTGTGTGTCTAAACCCGCTCTCCAAGCTGCCCCTTCATCCTCTTGTCAGCTATCTTTT
This sequence comes from Thuja plicata, assembly GCA_018584345.1. Lineage (NCBI taxonomy): Eukaryota > Viridiplantae > Streptophyta > Pinopsida > Cupressales > Cupressaceae > Thuja > Thuja plicata. The sequence goes on along the minus strand of MU226983.1, from coordinate 416,741 downwards.
CACTCCAGAGCTCAAATATGCACTATTCACTATTCACAAATGACCTTCTTTACCCCACCACAGCCCCTTTTATAGCCCCCATTTTCCCCAAAAAATTTCCCCGCCCCCCGTTTCCCCACCCCTGTGTATATTTTTGTATATAACGTCCTGTTGTACAGCTAAAATATGCATAAAATCTCAAAAATATTTAAACATCGCAAAAAATCCAAAAAATTCCAAAAACATCAAATATTCTCAAAAATCATGCAATAACCCCTTCATTCTTTTCGCATTGCTCCAGATTTTAGTTTTTAGCAACATTTCAACTCATGCAACTACGACACAATTTTTCACCAAATTAATTTTACAACCGACTCTCCTTGCTCTCCATCCTGTTCACAACTTTTGCCACTGAATATCTTTCCATCAAAACAAATTAAATCAAATCCTTTCCCGTCAGGATGCATCTTTCCGGCATCGGCGTATCAAATTCTTCATCACATCATTCATGTTCATGGCAAGAACTTTGGACCGAATGACTGTTTGGTCATGAGGCCTTCTTTATTGATTTTATCTTTTTGTGTCAGTTCAAACCTACTCACTACTACCTTGATTTGCTATATCTTGGTGCATTGTGACTGGTCGATACTAATACATACGTCTTTTGCAGTGTACTTTTGTTTGAGCGTCGAGTCCACACAAAGAAATATTGTCATCTGTGTTTTCTAACACCTGATGCATACCTCCTTTTGCAATATCAAAATTGGATGTGCTCTCCATATTTTTTACATAAATGGATCCCCAATGCTCATTAGATGCATTTAATCTCATTTGCATTTGCATTCTTAGCTGCATTCTTAATTGCATTTCAGAAGGCTTCTATTTATTCCCTCCTTCCTTTCCTCTCTCTCGTTGCGTCCTCTTTCAAGACAATTCCACAACATCATCTTTGTTGTGTTCTTTTCTCAAGGGGGCACAACCCCATACCATCATTGCTTCAGCACGACTCCTAGAAACCCTCTTCCTCTAGGGCAACTCATTTTCTTGTCTTTGACGAAATGTCACTTGCAACGCCATGTCAAAGAGGGGCAAAATGTAGACATCCAAAAATATTAATATTATTTTCCCTCTTATTCCTCTAACTATTTAATTCAATCAATTAAATAGTTTCATTTATCAATTGTTTTTAACACTATTCTAATGTATTTTATTTAAATACATTTGCCTCCACAAAATCCCCTTTTAACAAATTTATATTTATTAAATCATCCATAGTCCTAATTCTTCTAAAGCATGATTTATTCAAATTTAATTTGAATTAAATCTAAACCCTAGCTAGGAACCTATTAATCCTACCCTACAGCCTACCCTATTCCTACCCTACTCCCATCACCTCATTTCCTAAGTATGCTTCCACACCTAACTGTCCTCTAAACATGTTTAATGGATGATTCCTAACCTTTTTAAGGCTAATGGAATGCTCACCCACATGGGGAATTTCTCTCCAAAATGGGCACCCATTCCTCCTTAATTCCCTCTTACAACTTTGTCTCCTCTTTTGAAATATTGAGCTACTAAATATTAATGCCAATTTTGACTCAAAATTGGCCATCTTTTCAAAGCCATGTGTCTCCTATGTGGCTCTTATATGGATGCCACATAGGTGCCACTTCATCCAAGCCTCTTCCTCTCTATAAAAAAACTCTATAAATAGAGGCCTTTTCCTCTCATATTTTCATCTCTCAATTTGCATTGTTATCATGCTAGTATTGCTTTAGAATTTCATAGTCATTTTCATGCTTATGTTCTTAGTTTCTAGTTTTCATGCTTTCCATGCTTAATTCACTTATAAATCACATGCTAGGTTCTAATTTGGTGAATGAATCTTAGTTTCTACATATCATATGCATATCATCATTTTCATAGTTTAGAATATCATCTTCTTGAAGAAGATTTTGAGACTAGTTCCTCATACTAGCTCTTGAATCTTTCTTCTTGTTTTTATATATCTTGCATTTGCATTTGGATCCATTGCACTTTGTGTGTTTGAGAGAGCACACCTACATCCATCTAAAAGATCAAATCAAAATGAGTAGAATAGGGTGCATTGTTTACTTGTTTTCTAGTTCTATCTAATGTTATTTGGTTTTCTTTGTTGTTTGCTTGATCTCTTATATGCTTTTTAATATGATTTATGTACTAACCCACTAATTTTTTCATGTTTGATCTTGCTCCCAACACATTGAAGGATTCCTCATACATAATAAGCCTTTCTTTTGGTTGACTACCCTAGGAAGATACCGTCTTCACTTTTGCAGTCAAGTTTTCCATTTCTATCATCCTTCAATATATAACATTGACTACCAAAGATTCAGAAGTAACTTACATTTGGTGTACGACCATACCAAACCTCATATGGTGTCTTATTTGTGTCCTTCTTCAATTGTACTTTATTTAGTGTGTAGACAGCAGTACTGACAACTTCCCTCCAAAATGTTTGAGTGATGCTTTTTTGAATCATCAATGTTCTTGCATAGTCAGCAATTGATCTATTTCTCCTCTCAGCAATTCCATTTTTTTGTGGTGTCCTTGGTGTAGAAATCTGCCTCTTAATTCCATACTCATTGCAATAGTCAGTGAATTCTTCTGAAGTAAATTCCCATCCTCTATCTGACCTTAAGCATTTCAATTTATTTTCACTTTGTTTTTAAACCATTTCTATATACCATTTAAACATCTTAAATGCTTCTGATTTATCTTTTAAAAACATGACTTTCATCATTCTAGAGAAATCATCAACAAAGAGAATGAAATACCTATCTCCATAGTAGCTTGTTGTCCTCATCGGTCCACATAGATCTATATGGACTAATTCTAGAATTGCAATAGATGTATGGGTTTTGATCTTGAAACTAGACTTTGTCATCTTACCTTTTTGACAATTCTTGCACATGATATGCTTGGGCTTAGTCATCATCGGTAACCCTCTGAAATTCCTTTTGTTTCTTATCTTTATCATGTTGTCAAAGTTCACGACACAATCTTTTGTGCCACAACCATAAGTCTTCATTTCTAGCCATCAAACAAGTGGTGTTAGTGTCATCAAGATAGAAAAGATTACCTTTTGTCTGCTCACCGGTACCGATCAACCTTCCTGATTCATTGTAGATCTTTGCCTTCTTATTTTCAAATGCTACTTTGTGACCTGAATTTTTCAACTGAGAAACAATTAAAAAATTGTAATTCAGTCCTTTAACCCAGTAAGCATTTTCACATTTTATCAGGTTATTCAACATTATGGTTCCTTTACCTTCAACTGGATAATGTGTATCATTACCCATTCTCACTGAACCACCATTATAGTATTCAAAAGTATCAAACTTTTGTTTATCACCGGTCATATGGTGAGTGTAGCTACTATCTATGATCCAAACATCATTTTTACTAACTTTAGATATGAGTGCAGTTTCTACATATCTTTCTTCATCTTCATTTGAATCATCCTTCATGGCTACAAATACCATCTCGATGTATTCTTCTGATTTGGTGTCAGTGTCATCAGCTCTTCTCTCAGCTAGGTAACAAACTTTCTTCCCTTTGTCCTTGTACTCTCGGTTGTCTCTCTTGTCAGATTGTTGGTTGCTCCGGTATTCTCTATTTTAACCTTTTTCAAACTTCTTCTCAAAAGGTTTGTCATTTCCTTTGTCATCTTTTTGTCGATTTGGGCATCTTGCAGCAAAGTGTCCAACCTCTTTATAATTCAAACATAGAAGTGGCAATTTACCTTTGTATCTTCCTTTGCCTCTCTGCAATATTCTAGCCATAAGTGCTTCAATTTCATCAAGTCCTTGATCCTCATTATCACTGTCATTATCATTTCTAACACAATGTCTATGACTTGAGTTACTTATCTTTAGAGAAGATTTGAATGTAGATTCTATGGATGGTAAGAGACTATTGTCAAATTTATTCATCTCAAATTAAATTAGTCTATCATTCAGACTATCTAGAGTAACTGTATTGTTTACAACTGCTCTCATTTCTTGAATAGCAGAAACCCTAATAGCATAAACTGGAAATAAGGTTCTTAATATTTTTCTTACCACTGTCTCCTCTTCAAGTACACCTCCAACTCCTCGGATAGCATTTACTACCTCTTTGATTATGTAGCTATACTGAGTAATGTTTTCTCCGTCTTTCATCCTTAGGTCATCAAACCTCCCTCTTAGGATTTTTGCCTTTTCTCTTAGTACGTTGGCATCTCCTCCATGTACAAGCTTCAACTTATCCCACATTTTCTTTGCAGAGGTGCAATTTTTGACATCTTCAAACTCAGCATCGGAGAGTGATGATGCAAGCTCTATCATCATGCTATTATGCTAATGCTTGACTCTTAATTTCTCAAGAGTATGAGGTCTTGTAGGCAACACATATTTAGTATCTAAGTATTGAACAATATCATTTCCAATACCTGATAGGTGGAGTCTTATTCTGCTTTTCCATGATACAAAGTTGTCTTTATTCAACTTGGGAACATCTTGTTTGTTCATCTTATGATCTTTTGCTTGAGTTGTTAAACTTCTTTTCTAATCACACAAGCTCTGATACCAATTGTTAGTAATAACTGAGAGGGGGGGATGAATCAGTGGCCTCAAAAATATTCTAATAATCAACCCTTAAAACTTAGTACCACAAAATTATACCTCTAGTTATCTTCAATCCTATAAGATGAATGCCTCCAAATACTTATAATAATTTACTACTCCTCGGAATGATTTGTAAAACCTTCTACTATAGATTTACCGATTAGCAGTCTGTTAATTTACTAAAAGATAGTAAATTATCTAGTGTATACCGATCAATCCAATTAAGTTAAGTGTAATGCAAAAAACTAAAGTAATGACTCATAAACACATTGACACATGGATTTTTAATGTGGAAACCCTGTTAAGGGAAAAACCACTTGGGACCATTAACCCAAAATTTTCACTCTTCTGAAGTGAGCTCGGTGAAGAGCCAACCCTGTTAAAGGTTACAAACACACTGTTAGGTGTGACCTTGTTAGAAGATTTAAAAGTTTAGTTTGTCACTTGATATCGGGCATCTCTATGCTACCATCCTTGATCAAACACTCACTTGGCCTGTCAATAGGTATCTGGCATCTCGTGCTATCTTCATGAACAAAATTTTTGATACTCTATTGGATGTATCTCAATATAGAAAGGATCTTTAAATCCCGCTCAGTTAAGAGACTTTCTAAATCAATGGTTAAACTAAAACAGTATGATCTGTTCACATATACAACTATACTTGCAGATTTTCAAATCTATTGTAATCTCACAAACTATTCTGATCAATATAACTATGTTTATACATTTGCTAAACTTTGATTCTTCTCAGTGATGCTATGCTCTGTTGCTCGATGTCTGCAAAATTCTTTATCTCTTTCCTTAGCTTGTTGATCAGCACCATATGAAGTTGATCTTCATTAGTTTCTCTTCAGCATCCTCTTGTTCATTTCTTCACCCTCACCAATTCATAATGAATTGATTTGTCTCTTTATAGACATGATATCATCGTTGTTAGGTTCTTGATCTTCTTCATCTTGGCATGATCTACAATTCTTTCCAATTAGATTTAAAGAAAAACTCTTGTTTTATCTTGTTGTGATCTTCTTGCCAACTAGACAAATCAGCTTTAAATCAATTACTTATCTCTGGCTTATCTTGTCAATGAAAACAATGATAACTACTAGTTAACTCTTTATTTAGCTCTGCCAGCTAGATATTTTTTCATTTGTGAACTTTAGTTATTTTTGGTTTTAACTCCTTGATGGCGTCGGTCAACACTTCAGTTCCCCTTGGGCTTCTCCATCGGTTTACACTATGTTTCTAGCCGTTAGGTTTGCTTGTGACTTGCTTGTTGGTTTTCTTACTCAGGAATCACTGTGACTTGACTATCGGTGATCTCTATCTGTCGAGTTCCACTGACCGTCAGTGTTTGTAGTCATAATGAGAATTCTTGTCTTTTATGCATTACAGAAAGCATAATATTTATCTCTCTGATTCTCTAAAGTCTTTGACATTTTTATTATAACCGATTAGATTATATCAAGTTGACATCAATGAGAATACAACCCATTAACTGATTTAATGACTTGCATTATCCTTCTGCATTTCAGTTATCAACTTAACATCTTCAAACATTCAATCAGTTACATGTGATTATTTCTATGATAGCTCAATTATGCTAAATGACTCCATTATGATCACTATTATGTAAATTCTAGGATTGATGATGAAAATGTCTATAGTAATGATGCTCTAATAATGGATGATTTTCTCTTATGGATGCACTCTATTTATAGGATTTTCAAATTTAGGAGGTGAGTTAGATGTGAGTTAGGTTGACTCGTGATTGGAGTTGAGTTAAGTCAATGGTTTCAAATGTCCAAGGCAAAGAGACCAAATCAAGGGTCAAGATGCAACTCCAAGATGAGTGGTGTAGAATTGTTTTGTCCTTGATCCATGTGAGCTCATTCCTTTATTCTCATTGGTGTAATTTATTTTGTCCCATGTGGTGGGTGATAATAATTAGCTTTATTAATTGATTTAATAATTTTTTATTAAGGTAACTGTAGGGTTTGAAGAGCCCCCAAAACCCTTTACAAAAGCTAGAAAGAATAAATTGATCAGTACAAGCACCAAAGGAACAACTACTGCCTCAAGAGACAATAGTGAAAAAAGGGGGCACAACCCCAAATATTACAATGAGAAAATCAACCCCAAAAAAAGAGAAAGCAAAACAAGAAACCTTCTAGCCAACAAACACAAAAAACTGCCCAGCATCACATTTCAGTCCAACATCTTGAGATACTCTTTAGATTATGCCAGCTGCTTTTGGATAGTCAAGATAGACTCCTTGAAGCTAGTGAGATTTTGAATGGGAGGTCATTTTATTTTTAGTACTGGATCTAGTCCTTGACCCCAGGCCCAAAAGTTGTTCATCATGTTTCATACCTTCATCTTCAATATTCATTGCATTTTTTCTGTGTTGTTCCCATCCAGCAAGGCATATAGGGCATTAAGTTTATCAACTATGGATTTCATGCTCACATTGTTCATGGTTAACAAATTCCTTAGCATCTTATCATTATTGCTAACTTTCTCTAGAATTGGGGTAATATTTTTCTCAATGGCACTAGTGATTTTATCTTCTTGCAAGCTGGAGCACTCAGTTAGCTCAGCAAAAACAATCTTACCTTTACTGTACATTGCAACATCATTTCTCATCTTGTCAACAGTTTCTTCAATCACCTCATTCCTTGCATCAAGGGATCTATATTTGATACGTAGGTCCTAGATATCATGGAAGGCCCACTTGTCAATATTGAAAGAACAAACAGTCTTGTTTCTGGCAGCTTGCAGGACACTCATGTTAGTCACTCTTTTAGTGTTGAATTCATGTTTTGATATGGCTTCCTTTGTATTGTTTTGATTCTGTCTATTCTCACTCTTCTCAATGTTTTCTTCCATTGTCAGATTCTCAGGTGGAATGGAATCAGCCTCCCAGTTGACAATTTTGCTAGGAGAGTCCACATGAATTTTACCTTTTTCATTATCATCTTGGATATCCATCTCCATGAAACCTATGTCATCCCCCATTAAGCACCTCATTATCTGCATCTTTTTCAGTAATATCATTGTCCGCTTTACCATCATCATTATCTTCACTAGAGCCCATTTGGGTATCCTCCATGTAAAATTTAATAATAGTATTAATTAGATTAATGACCTCTTCAGGAATTTCCTGTTGAAGGTCTTTCACAATGTCACCAAAAGAATCTTTTTCTGCGTCCAACAATTTCTCATTCTCATCATTTGGAGTATTTTCCTTCTCAGGAGTCTCCTTGGTACTCTGCTCACCTTTACCAGGGCTTCATCCTCAGAAGAAACATCTTCATTTTCATCATCCGCTTTCATACCTTCCACTTCATCAAAAATTGACAGCATCTAGCCTCTTTTTTTCCAGGATTAACCTTTATAGTTGTATTGCTTGGAGACGGATTAACCTTCTTGCCAGTGCTGGTTTCCACACACTTCCTCTTTTGTAATCCCACTTCCTTAGGTACTGACTCTGAGATATGATCTCTCGTGTATTCTGTAATAAGCAGAAGCAGACCTTCATAAAGCACAGGACTGGATTTGACTCTGTGATCTATAATAATATGGTTGAGGGAGCTTAGAAGAAAGTAGGGAAAGGAAACCCTAACTTCATGGTGGAAGTGATTCATGAGCACAAAGTGAAAATTGTACTTTGGTAAATCTTTCATCTAGGGTAAAGTATTCCATTATAACCCTTAAAAATTGATCCCAAATGAGATTAATGTTAGCAATATTAACATAATCTATATTTCCCTTAACAAGAAAATCCTTCTCTTCATCTATTTTTCCCTTAATTGATTTAATAAGTTGATTTAGCCATGTTTTGATTAAGGTAACAACAGGTTTTGAAGGGACCCCGAAACCCTTTACATAGCACCAAAAGATAGACAACAAAGGACTAAGGTAACAACAAACTGTTACATATTACAGAAGACCAAAAGAGGGCTAAACCCCAGATTTAACAGAGAATATCATTACAAAACATCAAAATAGCTAACTACAAAAATCTTCCAGCAGACAGATAGCAAAAAACTTCCAGCAACCCAAAACATTCCAGCACTGAAGCTAAACAACGTCCAACTGATCCTCTAGCATCTAAACTTCAACCATCTACAGCTCCATGCTCTAGATAGAGTCCCATAATTTCTTGATATCTTTAGTTTGGACTTGGGCTTTCTTTTTAGTGCTAGATCGAGTCCTAGAGCCAAGGCCAGAAATATGAATTTCCTGAGGGCTATCTTCCTCCTGCCTTGTCTTATCACTGTCATTACATTCCATAAGGGTATATAAAGATTTCAGATTATCTAGAGAGTTATTCATACCCATTTTGCTAACAATAGTAAGCTTTTTGATGAGAGCCTTATTGTTGTTAACCTTGTCATTAATGTTTTTGAGCTTGTTGTCAACCATAGTGTTGATCTTGGTATCCATATTGTTTACCTTATCAAAAACATTTTTCCCCTGCTGGTACATGGTAGCATCATTGCACATTTTGTCAATAATTACCTCCAGCAGCGCGTTCCTGTCTTCCAGATTCTTATAATTATCTTTGATCTCCTTTATATCATCATGAATCCACTTATCCATATTGTAGCTGTTCTCTACTTTATTTCTGGCCATTTGCAGGAAAGAAATAGTAGCCACCCTTTTGACATTGACTTCTCTCTCACGGAGGTCATCCTCAAGGCTCCTCCTATTATAGACATTCTTGTCATCAAGGTCACCTTTCGAGGTATCCCGGCTGTACTCAGGCTTCTCATTCTCATTGTTATCTTTCTCACTTTTGTCAGTATCCTTATCAAGGACAATATCCTCCTCATTGTTCTCCATGTTTCCTTTGTCAATCTCTATTTCCGTCATACCCCCTATTTCCCTTTGGTAATCCTAAAAGTCATGAATCTAGTCTTCCCCACCTTCATTATTAATAGTGTGGTCATCATTGTGGGTATCAGTGTCCCCCGACTCCCTTTGAGACTCTTGATTTTCCTGATTCTATTCCTCATCACCATCATTTTTAGTAGTATGGTCTTCAATATGGGTATCAATAATATTGTTAATTTCTTCAGTTATTTCATCCAATATTTTGTTTTCCGAATTCTGGGTCTCCTCCACATCTTCTTTTCCACCCAGAGGCACATTGGTGGTATTCTTCATGTCCTCAATGTTTCCCAACTTCCCAGTAAAACACTCATCCTCAGATGACTCAATATCCTATTCATCATCAATTTGTATTCCCTCGATATCATCATAAATAGATAGAGAAATATCTGCTGCAACAAGGCCTCTAAGGATTTTTTTAGCTTTTTCCTTACTAGGGCTCTTACCCATAGACACCTCCAGACTTTTCCTCTTAACATTCACAATACTTTTGGGAATGAGGTCGGGGATATGATTCTTGACATAGTCTGTAATCAGCAGTATTAATCCCTCATGTAGAACAGGGGAGGACTTACTCTTATGGTCGTTGATGCTCTGCCGAGTGAACTTAAGAGATAGAAGGGAAAGCAAACCCTAATGTTATGATGGAAATGGTTTACCAGAATAAAATGATAATTGTAAACTGTAGAATACCTATTGTCCAATGTGAAGTACTCCATGATAGCCTAGATCATGAATGCCCAAATAGACTTGACATTCGACAAGTTAACATAATCGAGATCACCCTTCACAAGCATTGCCCTTTCTTCATCTGTCTTAGGGAATTTTTTATAACCTTTGTTGCCCTCTTTTTTTTCTTTCAGAAAATGCATCCCCTCCAACGGAAGACCCGTTATTTCTGCAAGATGGTCCAGAGTGAGCTTGACAGATTTTCCCAGTATGTTCACAGTGTCATTCTCCCAGCCATTAACAAAAGCTTTCATCACCTCCTTTTTGTTTCCATGGAGACGCTTCAAATATCTGTGAACATTACCCTTCTTAAGCTTGTTCCACGCATCTTTTTCTTCCCTCCATTTACACTCCGTAGGTTCTTCTCTCTTCAAATCTCCACCCATATCTTCTTCCTCTGCAATTCGGACTCTCTCACTGTTCTGTTTCATACTAGTTTTCAACTCAAAATGAAAACCAATTTTCACAATCACAGGGTACTTAATGATGTCCCAGAAAAATTGCGTCTTAAGTGATTCATCATTATTTTGATGCTTCACATTGCTTGACGTCGTCGTCGTACCCCTAATGAGTTCACCATTAATCAAAATGATTAATGCGAGTGACCTCACCTGCCTTATGATTAATCCTATCATAATTAAGTAATAATTCCACCTCATTATTAATTTTTGTGTTCCCATGCCACTTGCATGTGACATCTTTCTTTACTCCAATGTTGGCTAGACAATCAGCCACTTGATTCATTTCCTGAAAACTATGAGATACATAAAAGGAGGTAAAATTTGAAGCCACATTAATTATCTTTGCAATTATATGTTCTATAGTCCATGATGCATTTTTTTTGCCTCTAATATTATTAATAATATTTAAGTAGTCTCCCTCCAGCCAGACTTTTTCACAACCCAGTTCCTCTACCAGCAAAATAATGTTGAGAGTAGTCATAGCTTCAGCCCTATGGTTAGATTGAATACCCAAAGGAGAGGCAATCACACTGACACAATTACCATTCTAGTCTCTTATTAATCCACCACCTCCAGCAGTTCCTGGGTTGCCCTTCGCAGCCCCATGAAAGTTATCTTTAACCCAACCTTCAGGGGGCGAAGTCCAAATTGCCACAGATCTCTAATTGATATGACTGTCATTACTGTCACTTTTCTTCTTACCTAATTTACCCTCAGGTTTAAAGGATGAGAATTTTTCTTCCAGCGCCTTACAAATCTGATTGCCAACCACTTCAGGAGATGCCTGCTTTTCTCTGAAAATTTTGTTGTTGCGCTCTTTTCATATTCTCCAGCACACATGAGGAGGGATAAGGAACCAAAGATCTTTATCAATAAAGTTCTGAGGCAGGTAACTCCATTGAGCAACAAAATCCTGCCAAACAAAAGGAAAACACCAGCAGATATGCCATTTTCTAAAGATGATCTCCCAAACTTTACGAGTGAAAGGACAGTGGAGCATGATATGATCACAGGATTCAAAATTTTCAAAGCAAAGACTACATCTATTGACAATTTTTATACCCCTCCTAGAGAGGTTATCAAGAGTCAGCGGTTTATTTTGAATTAAGAGCCAATAGAAGAAGTTGATTTTAGGTATGAGATTTTTATACCAAACAAAAGAGCAAGGAATCCTTTCCTCTCTCTCAGAAAGGATATTAACAACAGAGGCCACAATATACTTACCATCAGAAGTAGGATTCCACACAACCAAATCCTGAATGTTATCTTTTATGTGCCAAGTCTGAAGCTCATGCTGGAGAGAAATGAGACTAACATCAATTTCTCCCAGATTCTTCCAGTTGTTATCCTGCCAATAATTAGTAACTTTTGTGCCAATAGATTCTTTGCTTCTTTCAATAATTTTCTTACATTCTTGATTGGTTGATAGAGGCACAGAGTGGATCCATTCATCATCCCAAAAATTGATTCTACAACCATCCACTAGTAGAATTGGCCCCTATTTTTGACAAAAATTGGTCGAATTATCTACCCAAATTGGTCGAATGATCCACAAATTGCTTCATCGCGATTTTACTAGTCAAAAGTTTGACACATCCTAGTTTAAGTCAAAATTTCTACACAAGCTTTGGTCGAAATTGGAATGTTGAAATGTCCATATTATTTGTCAAAACTTCGACCAACTTTTGTCAGAATGTTTAACCGATCCAACTAGGATGTCAAACCCACTACACATATTTTCGACACATAATGGTCGAAACATACACTGGCCCAAGTTAATGTTTTGACCAAGTTTGGTTGAAATGTTTGACCCATCCGACCAGGATGCCAAACCCACAACGCAAACTTTTGACACAGAATGGTCGAAACGTAAACCGGTCTAAGTTAATGTTTCGACCAAGGGATGTCAAAAATTTGACCAATATTGAATTTTAAAAAAAAGAAAATTTCATCTTTGTCCAAAAAATTCTCAAGAAGTTGCAATGATAATTGCAAAGTTGTCAATGATAGAGGCCTAATGTACTAGTGATCTCCTAGCTTCCATCTTTTGCCTTTCACAATCAAGTCCTTGTTAGATTTTATACTATTCTAGATGAAGGAACCATTAGTGTTGTTGTCTTCCCCTATAAAGTCCTCCAAAGAATTGTTAAGAAAGAGATACTTACTTTTAATGATAGAATTCCACTCTTTTTGATCTCCATAAATCCTCCAGTTGATTTAGCCATGTTTCCCACTTAAATGGGTTGGATTTAATTAATTGATTGAACTATATAACTAATTAATTTAATCAATCACATAGTTATTTGATCTTTTGGTTTAATTAATCCTTTTGGCTTTGATTTTCAATTAATCTATGCTTTGACATTGTTTGACTTTTCTTGACCAATTTAGGATGTCTACATTTAGATATGAGAAGAAGGATAGGGCGATCACTTGTTGTAAGGGTGTGTGACCTTTTAAAAGTCCACCTATACACACAATAAAAAAACAATAATATCCATACAAAATTATGGTAGGAACTTGATGTAATAACATCCCCTTTTGAATTTATGTCATACTGAATTAAAAAATTGGGAGCTCTTTGGGTGAAGAAAATTTAGATATTCATTGAAAAGAATAGGTTATATTTGAGAGTTTGGAGAGTAAATAACTAATATATTTGAATAATATTGTTGAAATGATAAAAAATAATTAGGTTACTTAGCTCTAGGTTTGGTTTGATGTCTTTGTACTACAAGATTTTACTCATCAATACAAATGATCCTCTATTGTTAGATTCACCCTTATAAATCTCTAATAGATTGAAACTTAAACTTTTCTCTGATTTGGGTGAAATCATGATATAGAATTCATTTCATACATATAAATTAGATGCTATATGCATAATCACCAAGCTTTTATATGTAAAAGCGATTTGTGGGGCTTGATCATATGAACATTAGTTTGTCCAACTTCTAGATATCTAAATTGGCAAATTTTTAATCAACCATGTTTACAAATACCTTTGAGAAACTTTCTAGACAAGTGTCATTTTATTCTTAGTCAAACCTTGAGGTAAATTGATTAAATGGCTTGTGAATAAAGTTCAAAGACAACAAATAATCATTCAATATTTCTTTTTTTTTTTAATGTGAATACTCTCTCTCTCTCTCTCTCTCTCTCTCTCTCTCTCTCTCTCTCACACACACACACACACACACACACACTATCCTAGAGTACAATTGGAAATGTTTCATGTCCACACACACACACACACACACGATATCCTAGAGTACAATTGGAAATGTTTCATGTCCACACACACACACACACATGATATCCTAGAGTACAATTTGAAATGTTTTATGCCCATCTGATTAGGGGGAGGGATGACATAAGCCCATTTTGCAATTTCACATTTACAAGTTAATGAGCTTTTTGTCATAAATTTCAGAGAGGTTCAGTTTCACATAGTAGAATCAAATAATTGGTTGTTAAAGATACGTATAAACAAAATCAAATTAAACGTAAAGAATATGCTAGCTCTTAATACAAAGATGAAACATTTAACACAAATCATTGCATCAAAACTAACTTGATTAAACTCAACATAAAAGATAAATTGAGAATTGCATAAAATGAGGGTTAATATGTCATGTGAGAATATGTATTTCTTTTTCTTTTAGTTTTCATTTTCTTCCAATATTGTCTCTTAAAAGAATACATATAAATAAATAAATAATTCAATTAGAAATAGACACATGAAAATTTGCACCAGCCCCATTAGCTCCTGCAATGATTGACTCTTAGTACGGTGTACTACCCCTACACTGAACATTTCGTCACATCTTAGATTAAACATCGTTTTTTTGTTTAATTTACTTTGGTAGGTTTTATTTTTAAAGTATATTTTTTGTTTTGAGTGTGTATTTTTATGAATATTTTTTATTTTAATGATTTTTAATATTTTTAAATTTATAATATTTTAATCATTTGTATTTTAAAGATTTTTAATAATTAATAATTTTAATCATTTATATAATAAAATCAATAATCTTGTTATTAGCAGTATAAAAGAATAAAATATATTCTATATAATTAACAAGGACGCATAGCATCTAGTTCCTGCCTAAGTCTTAAAGATTAAGCCTTAGGATATTTGGCATAGAGTTAAGATAATATAAATAAATTTTAATATCCTATATAATTACCACTATATAGAATTTGCTTTGAAACTAAATGTAATATAAGTCATTAAAGTAAATATAATCATTAATATGTATAACTAAATATAATCATTAGTTATAGTTGAACATTAAATATTAAATATTAAATTAAGATTTCTATTACATATGCATTGTTATGAATATAATAATTTATTCTATTAATATAATATATAATAAAAATATTAATATTATATAATTAAGTTAATATTAATATATAATATAATTAATTAGTTACAAATATAATATTATAAACAATAGTAGCAAAATTCAATAATAGAAAATTCAAAATATATTAGAACTATATAAATGTAAAAAGTTGTGAAAAAATAAAGTGCTATCATTGGACAATTGAAATGAAAATATCTCTCCACAAAAAGACAAAAGCCTCACCCACTACTGTAGCCACATTCAGCCAATAAAAATAGAGATAAATAATTTCTATTACAATATAGAAAAGTCAAAACATATTAAAACTATATCAATAAAAAAGTTGTTGAAAAATACAATGTTCTAATTGGACAATTAATAAAAACAGTAGCATTGCATTGAATGCTATAATATCCTGCCTAGCGGCAGGAACTAATAATGAGTAGTAAATTATGTTTTGATAAGGAGTACAACTTAACACTATCATGACAACAATCATAAAGAGTATAAATATTTTTTTCCATAAGAAGTATACATATTTTTTTTCATAAGAAACATTTAACACTATTTATATTGTACTAATATATATTTTAACTATTTCAAGGGCTCATCTAGGAAAGAAGTACAAATTTTAATGTTTATAATAATTGAATTTTCTCGTGCTTTTGAATTGATTTTTTCTATGTATGGTCTATTCATTCCCATGAGAACATTCATTCTCATGAGAACATAGTTACACAATCAATTACATAAATCTAATAAAACATAATCAACTTATCTTATTCATCCCAAATTTAATTTCAAAACAAAAATAAATTATCTTTTTCATCTCTCTTATAATTAAACATTACAAATTTTTTATCTAATCAAATCCATATTATCTATTACAAACAAATATTAGAATATGATTTATTCTATTATATTGTTAATAACATAGCAACAATTATTGATTTTATTATATAAATAGTTGAAAATATTAAAAATTAAAAATTATTAAAATATAAATAATTAAAAATATTATAAATTTAAAATTGATTAAAAAATATTATATTAAAGATGATTAAAAACATCAAACAAAACATTCTTCAATTTAAAAATATTAAAAATCATTAAAATAATAAATATTCTAAAAAATTACAAAGCCAAATAAAAAAACTATAATTTAAAAATAAAATTTATCGAAGGACATAGTCTAATCTATGATGTGCCGGACATGTTATAGCCAGTGCCGACACAAGCGCTGCAGATGTTCGTACTCTAAGAGGTGATTAGAGATAGAATTTAAAATTTTAATGTTCGGAGTACTACCTATGTATACTGTAAATTTTAAAGTAGTACAATCAGCGTGCGGGTCTTTTTTAATGGCTTTTAAGTTTCTTAACTATCCAATTTAATGGGCAATATAATGGGCAATAATGGTGTTTGCCTCAAGTTGTACAAATATTAACCAAATATGATAAATAAACCTTTAAGACACACAAGATTCCAGCCATTCCGGACATAACAATGAAGGAAAAAATATTTGTAAATTGAGATTATATAATTTTATTAAAAATTGTAATATTATTATTGGATAATTTCTAATAATAATATTATGTAGAATTTATTTCTAATTTTAATTTTAGATGATTATTGAAGTTAAAGTATTAAAGGTAGGTATAGTGAATAAGGAAAAAATATTTGTAAATTAAGATTATATAATTTATTAAAAATTATAATAGTATTATATAGATTTAATTTAATAATATGTTTAGGTGATCATTCAAGTGCATTAAAGGTCTAATGAGGTTAGAATCCTGGTGAGTATAACAACACCACCACTTAATGTGAATACTCTCTCTCTCTCTCTCACACACACACACACACAATATACTAGAGTACAATTTGAAATGTTTCACGTCCATCTAATTGGGGAGAAATAACATAAGTGTAAATATTGAAGAATGAAAAACAGAGAAAAATTGAGAACAAGAATAAGACAACAGATTTATCGTGGTTCACCACAAATATGGCTACATGTACACTGAACAAAGGAATTGTATTATTAAGTAAAATTCAATTTTCAATGTTACAAAAACAACAATATATAAAGTCATTGATCAGTTGAAGGAGGGAAAGTAGAATGTGTTTGTTGGCCTTCAATTAACTCAACAATCTCCCCCCTGAAGTCAACAGATATCACAACTGATGAATCATTCCCCTGCTCTTATAAGATGATTTACTTCTTCTTCACTAGCCCAAGAGAAGTCCTAGCACATTCAAACTTCTCTTTGGGTACAACCTTGGTCAAGATGTCTGTCGGATTAACCTTTGTGTCGATTTTTGCAACGCTCAACTTGTCTTCTTCAACCATATGACGAACAAAGTGAGCATGTATGTCAATATGTTTAGAGCGGTGCTGAGAGGAATGATTATGAGCCATAAAAATGGTGATGCGACTATCACAAAACATAACATAATCGCTTTGTTGGTACTTCATTTCACCAAACAATCGTTGTAACCAAATCTTTTCTCTTGCACCTTCAGAAAGAGCCAAATACTCGGCTTCTATAGAAGAAAGAGCAATGGAATGTTGCAATCTTGAGGCCCAACTAATGGCAGATCCAACAAACATGAAGGCATAACCAGTAGTAGAGCTTCATTTGTCTAAATCTCCAACAAGATCAGAATTAGTAAATCCTTGCAACTGTACATTATTGGCACCAAAACATAGAGCATATTAAGAAGTGCCTTTTAGATATCTCAATATCCATTTAACAGCTTCCCAATGAGTCTTCCCAGGATTTCTCATGAACCTACTCATAACTCCCACCGCATGAGCAATGTCAGGACGAGTAGAAACCATAGCATACATAATACTACATGAGACTCACCGTAGCATACATAATACTACATGGGACTCACCATTAGGAAGTTTCTTGTAATAGATACATGGGTTTGATTTGCATCTAATGAAATTGTGAGAAACCATGAAGTGATCAAATTTTAAATACCATTGTCTCAGGGCTTGTTTGAGCCCATATAAACTCCACTTCAATCTGCAATAAAGATTCTCTTGTCCTTTTTTTATGAATCCTTGAGGCTGCTCCATGTACAGCTCCTCATCTACATCACCATGTAAAAATGCAGTCTTCACATCAAGCTACTCCAACTCAAGATCCCATACGGCTGTTAGTCCCAAAACTGTTCAGATTGTTGTCATCTTGACAACCGATGAAAAGATTTCAGTAAAAGCAATCCCCTTTTTCTGATCATACCCTTTCACTACTAGTCTGGCCTTGTAGCATTTACTGCCTCCATCTTCATCTTTCAGTCGATACACCCACTTGTTCTTAAGTAGTCTTCAATTTAGTGGAAGAGAGACCAAATCCCAAGTTTTATTGTTTTGGAATGAACTCATTTCTTCTTCCATAATGACCATCTATCTATTCTTATCATTGTTCTGACAAGTAGCTTTATAATTAGCCAATTCAACTTGCTCAAAGATTAACAATTCGAGCTCTACCTCTTCAACAAATAATAACTTATAATTTGAGACTTTTGAAGGGGGTTTTCGCTGCCTTGTAGATCTCCTCAATTCTTTATTTTGTAAGTCAAGCTTAGGTTTGTCATTGTTTATCCCCTGCACTATGTTTTTATCTCCCATTTGATCAGTCTTTGCACAAATACCATTCTCTTGAATAAAATTATCCCTTATTTGCAGTATATGATGAGTATTATCCTCTGCAGAAGTTGTATTCCTCCCTTCACAACATTGAGGATGCTGGAGATGACTCACGTTCTTCAAGGTTTGAGTCGCTTCCTTCCTCTTTGTCTCCAAGGCTTGCATGGGGCAAGGAGATTTATTATTGAATTCTCCACTAGCACTGAGACTATTATGCGTAGGAGGAGAGCTAGCATCGAGACTGTTATGTGTAGGAGGTGAGGTATTCACTACAGGAAAGGAATGAGTTTGACCACCATGATTCATATATGAGTTTGACCAATCAATGTCTGAATGCCTTCCACTGACTGCAGGTAATGAGGTGTGACTGGGATCGACGGAAAATATAATCTAATGAATAGGAAATAGAACTCGGTCACTATCTCCATCATAAGACATCATCCCCTGTTCTGGACGCAGGGTAACTTTTTTAAAAAAACATCAGGTTCTCTGTCTTGGTGGTTGCTATTGGAAGAATTTGTTGGTGAGTTATGTGCGTTAGAGGGATGAGAAAAATTCTCTACGCCAACACTCCAATGGTTATCTATAGAATCAATCTCAACCAAGGACTGTGTGAGAACAGGGTTATGTGAAAAACAATACACAGGAGAGACATAAAGCGACTGATACATATTTCCACTCTGTGACTGATGTAAAACAAAGGTATTATTATTTCCATTATTGATAATATATGTTAATGGTATGAACTCCTTGGTGGGGTTGTGTGATAACTTTAAAATTGGAAATATTGTCTCATTCAAAACATCTTGACTTTGGATAACCTTTTTCACAATCAGATCCCAAATTCTAAACTTAAACTGATCCTCACCATAACCAATAAATATGCCTTTCTACCATTTAGAATTCAACATTGTCCTCTTTTCTTTTGGGACATGAATATAAGCTTCACATCGAAAATTTCAGATGTGTGAATAAGAAATCCTCTTTCCGAGCCATTCTTCTTCCGGAATACCAAAATCCAATCGTGATGAAGGACTTTGGTTGATCAAATACATTGTTGTGTTGCAGGCTTCCACCCAGAATTATTTGCTTAAACTAGCATTGGAAAGCATACTCCGAGCTTTCTCAAGAATGGTTCTATCCAATCTTTTCTACTGCCCCATTTTCTTGAGGAGTGTAGGGGGCAACTTTATTCCTTCGAATACCGTGATCTACACAGAAATTATCAAACTCCAAGAAACAAAATTCACCTTTATTATCTGTCTTTAAACATTTTATTTTGTGACCACATTGCTTTTCAACAAGTGCTTTGAGAATTTTAAATTTTGAAAACACTTCAAATTTTTGAGAAAACATATAAATCCAAACTTTCCTAGTATAATCTTCAAGGAAAGTAACGAAATAGCTTGTGTCTCCTAAAGAGGTTACCTCCATAGGACCAAAGACATTTGAATGCACTAGTTCCAATGGTGTTGTCTTCTTATCATGTCCATCCTTCAAGAAGTTGACCCGTCTTTGTTTCCCATGAAGACAATGTTCGCAAAACTCCAAATTTGTGGATTGAAGACCCGGTAGTTGTTCTCGGTTGAGCATAACCTCAAGTCCTTTCTTGCTCATGTGGCCTAACCTTTGATGCCAAAGAGCCACATTGCTACCCACAATAGTCATAGAGGCTCCCACCTCACCAATTGTTTCTACAATATAGAGGCTACCAAATTTGTCTCCTTTTGCAATAACCAAAGAACCTTTAGTGACTTTCCATGTGTTCGTGAGAGTGGTGAGAAAACCTATTGTATATAGCTAACTTACGGAAATCAAATTTCTCTTCAATTTGGGAACATGTCGAACGTCTTTTACCAACCATTTGACTCCTCTAGCTAGCTGCAAAACAACATCACCTTTTCCAACAATTTCACAAGCTTTGTTGTCACTCAAATATATATGTCCAAAATTACCTTCTTGCTAATTTGTGAAGGCCTTCGTGCAAGAAGAGGCATGAAAGGAGGCACTGAAATCAATTACCCACGAATCTGATTTTGTGTCACTTGTTGATAGTATTAGAATACCATCAACCTTATTATGAGTTATGTTCGCTTCACTATCCAACACCCTTTCTTGTGTCTTCTTGTATTTTCTACAATCCTTCTTGATATGACCAGCGTTGCCACAAAACCATCAATCACCTTGTCTACCTCAGAACTACGATCTTCTTGCGGATTTGGACCTTCTATTGTGATTATTTCTTCCTCTATTAAGACTTCTTCCCCTATTTTTGGTACTCACCATCGTTAAGGCTTCATTGGTTGAAGACTCCATGTTATTTCTTCTCGTGTCTTCGCTGAGAAAAGTCACTGAAACTTCATCAAAGGATAACTTTTTCGAGCTTGATGTTGTAGTGCTAATGATTATTACAACTCCATCCTAGTTGTTTGGAAGAGAACATAATAATAGGACAACCTTGCTCTCATCGTCTTGTGTCATGCCAACCGAATTCGCTTGGCTGATCAAGGTATTAAATTCATTAAGATGGTTTGTCATGGCTTCACCTTCCCTTATCTTAAATTTGTATAACTTCTTCATGATGAAGACTTTATTTGCAGCGGATGTCATCGCATAGGTGGCTGTGAGTTTGTCTCATACCTCCTTTGTTGTTGATTCATTCGCAACATTGAACAACACATTATCATTTACTGAGAGAAAAATTGTTGCCTTGGCCTTGTCGTCAAGAGATTCCCAATCTTTGTTACTCATTGTGGAAGGTTTCTTTATTTTTCCCCCAAGTGCAAGTGAAAGAGTTTGCTTAATCAACAATGATTGCATCTGTATCTTCCATCCCAAAATTCTTTCCTGAGAATTTTTGTACCCTCGAATCTTCCATAGCTTTGGAAATTTTTGCCAAATTTCCAATCAACTATTCAACCTGCTTTGATACCAATTGTAAATATTGAAGAACGAAAAACAAAGAGAAAATGAGAACAAGAATAAGACAACAAATTTATCATGGTTCACCACAAATATGGCTACATCTACATTGAGTAGAGGAATTGTATTATTAAGTAAAAGTCAATTTACAATGTTACAACAACAACAATATATACATCCATTGACCAATTGAAGGGTCACCGAATTGGAGGGAAAACATAATGTGTCTGTTGGCCTTCAATTAACTCAACAATAAGCCCATTTTGAAATTTCAGATTTAAAAGTTAAAGAGCTTTTTGTCATAAATTTCAAATAGGTTTCCATAAAATGAAACTAGATAGGTAAATTGTTAAATTGAAGGTTGAAATTGGTTGCTAAAGATATGTATAAACAAAATCAAATTAAACCTAAAGAATATGCTAGCTCTTAATACAAAGACGAAACATTTAACACAAATCATTGCATCAAAACTAGATTAAATTAAATCCAAAATTTATAAAAAAAAATAAGAACAATCAATTTTTACCATTGTAATGGTCAAGCTTGAAATTCATTAAGATATAAATATTGATTAATACTTACATATTTAATAATTTAATAAATTTTGAACAATTTAAAATATATAATAAACACATAAATAAAAAATAGAGAGTGCAATGTTGTAGTCATATGAACATCTGATGTAAATTTTAAACTCAACATAAAAGATAAATTGAGGATTACATAAAATGAGGGTTAATATTTCATGTGAGAATATATATTTCTTTTTCTTTTAGTTTTCATTTTCTTTCAATATTGTCTCTTAAAGAATACATATAAATAAATAAATTCAATTAGAAATAGACACATAATATACGGAATTGAGTGCTTCACCATTAAAGACTACATCAAGGAAAGCACCACAATTTTTATTTATTTTTCTCATACATAATACGTGATATACAAATGTTTAACTTGTGATAGCAAAGAAATGAAAAAATGGAAGAAAAAAAATAGATAACCATTAAACTTTACATTTTCTTTAAAATAAACTATTAAACAAAATAAACTAAACAATGTATAAAATTATTGACTTGACACACAAATCCATGAAATTAAAAAAAAAAAATACAGAAAATTAAACTATAAATTTTAAAGTGGTCCAATCCCCGTGCCGGTCTTTATTTATGGCTTTTAAGTTTCTTAACTATCCAATTTAATGGGCAATAATGGTGTTTGCCTCAAGTTGCACAAATATTAACCAAATATGATAAATAAACCTTTAAGACACACAAGATTCCAGCCATTACGGACATAACAGTGAAGGAAAAAATATTTGTAAATTGATATTATATAATTTTATAAAAACTGTAATATTATGTAGAATTTATTTCTAATTTTGATTTTAGATGATTATTAAAGTTGTATTAAAGGTAGATATAGTGAACAAGGAAAAAGTATTTGTAAATTAAGATTATATAATTTATTAAAAATTATAATAGTATTATAAAGATTTTTTTTAATAATATTTTTAGGTGATCATTGAAGTGTATTAAAGGTTTAACGAGGTTAGAATTTGGGTGAGTACAACAACACCACCACTTAATCATCACATTAAATGATGAAAATTTAATATTTTGAAGTCAAGTTAAAGTCAAAAATTATAAATTCGAAAAATATGGTGGCATGTGATCATGCCCCAAACTTAGATAGGGAGAGTTGGGATCAAAATAAACGCATGACCCAAAAAAAGGAAATATCACAAAAGAGTGAGAACACAACTCTACAAGGGAAACAATTGTCAAGTTACCTGTTTAGCATAAAAAAGAAAACAATATGCTGCAATAAAAACAACAATATATTGTCAAGAGGAGCAAGGATGTGCATAGGGGCGAGGACAAGTTTTGCCCATCAAGGTTATCCAACCCTCCATGTAGCAAATCCTAGCCATCATCAATGTCCTCCCAACTAGAAAGAGTAGTGTTATCACCTTCCTCTAGATACGTGAGATTAGTTTTACACACGAGAGCTAAGCAAGAATTTTTTCCATACTTAGGAGGGGCTCATGCACACCAATGAGAGAACCTAGAAGAGTGACTAAGAGGTGGATACCACCCACCTTAGTAGTTGAAAGGCGAGGGTGGAGGAGTGCTAGTTGCATGGATGGTGTTGAGAAGATTCATAGTCTTTACATTACTAGTATTGGTTGGGGTATCTAGCATGAGAGAGTGAGGAATACAAAAGCTTGGTCGTAATTCAAGGACATTCTCCTAATGATCTAGGAGGGTTTAAAGATGCTAGACCTCTTGTGCCTCATTATTAGCTTGAACTTGAATTTTCATGGGTACATTATAAACCTCCAATACTTATGGTGAATATGAAAGTTAACATGGACACATAAATGGATGAAAATTGTAGATTTTTTTTATCTTTTCAGATAAAAAATGAATTTTCCAAAATGAAAATTTTCTATAGCTTAGAAAATTCTTTAGTAGAAAATTTGGCCCCATCACCAAGAACATTGTGCCAACTAAAGGGTTCAAGCTTTTAAGGCTAGAAAAAAATGCATATCCTTAAATAAGATTCTTGTGTGTGAGCACAAAACTAGAAAAGGAGAAGATTATATAGTTGATCACAAAACAAACATCTTGGATGATTAGTAATGAAACATGGTGACATGTTCCCCCCCTCGAAGCCTTGCATTTCCGAGACGGGGATGTCTCCAAGACTTGGGGATGGGAAGGAGGCATCCCTCCACCACCCCACCACTACCACTGGGACTGCTGAAGATGGTGGAGATAACCATGAGTCTTTGGGACGTCTCAAGGATGCCTAGGAGTCCTCTAAGCATCTCGGGGACTTCTGAAAGTCTCATATCCATAGACGCCTCAAAAGCATTTTTTTAATATTTGCAAGTAACACACACACACACACACACACACACATATAGTTGGTTGAAGGATATTTCATATCATTTGCAAACCTAATATGGACAATTTATGAGAGTTTGTAGCTGCTATTGCATACATTATTGTTGATTATGTTGGGTACCCTAAATAAAAATCAAAACTAGGGTTTCTATGTTGGTGTTTCTATGTTTGCAATTCATGTGGTGCTACCATCATATTTATCCAACAATTCATGATCCAATTCCATTTTCATATATTGTTAATTTCAATGTATAAGGGTTTCATATAATTAGTGGTGAATGAGAGTATCGCTATCCATAAAATATCAATCATGATCAACAATCATATTCAACATATTTGACACATACAGTTCATATCTTAATATTTAGTATGAGCAATTTTGCTATGTCTTTTTATAACTAGTTATTCAAGTACTATATGTATATTAGCACTACCCCTTCACCATCCCCAAACTTAAACTCTTTGTCCCCTCTCCCCAATATACAAAGGAACAATGATGATTAGAAAGGTCAAGATGTATTAAATAGTTGTTAATAAAAAGGCCCTAGATACTAGTGAAATGAGAAAGTTAGGTTCTATAAAAGCTATCTAAACTATTTGAAAGCACTTAGGCCAACTAAAATTAGGTGACTAAATAGACTACTTGGCATTCAATTTTTATACTATGGGTGAGGTGGAAGCCACTCATATCCTTTCTTTGGTGTGTAATCATACAAGCCATTTCCAGAAAAAGGGATGAAGCCAATCAAGAGACTAGGCAAAGGCTTGCTTGTAGAACCCTATCTTATTCCATTGGATTTTGAAGCTACTTGAAGCCTTGTTTATTTTCATCTCCAAATGAGCGTAAGGAATGATTCATCCACAAACTGCCAATTCACTAATTGTTGAGAGGCAATTGTAAATTTAGATATTCCTTTAATCAAATGATATGAATGATATTGGCAATAAGTTAGTCAAATCCTTTAATAATCAATAATCAATAATCAACAAAGAGTGAGGGTGAAGGGGGGCAACCTTTTCCTTATAGAAGGGAAGAGGCCGAACTACTTAGATTGAATACCACTAATGATAAGGCAAATACAAACATTTGAAAGAGAATGTGTATGACTACCACACAACCTTGAACATTATTCATTTTTAACATAGATGCTTTTAAACTCAGTTGCAATTAAGAGAGCCTTTGATTGGATTTTTGTGGCCGCTCTTTCTATATCAATTTCTATATCAAGATGACATTGTCAAGAAAATATTCATTTTGAATAAATATAATTTACTAAAAAGAATTTTTAAGTTTTTATTTTGTTTTTGTTGGAAGTTAGAGAACCTTTTTGGCTAAGAGTCAAGGATTGAGGGTTATCCATCGGGGCACGATCCCAGCCTCATCCCTTATGGTGTCCAAGCCATGCACTCAACAAGACTTGAATCATGGTGGGTTCATTGAGAATCATTCAATTTCACCAGTAGACCAAGGACCCATTGACAGTTCTGTAAACTTTTCTCTGCTTGTTTTTAAACTCAATAAAGAACGAGAAAATGTAGCCTTTCAACAAATTTTTAAATTTTTTAAAAAAATTGGCAGTTCTGTAAAATTTTCTGCTTGTTTAACAAGCAATAAAAGAAAGAGAAAAATGTAGCCATGTAACAAATTTGAGATTTAAGAATAGCTGTACAAGTTCCGCTCTGTCCATTTGATTGTTGTGTTAGAAGGTGGGTGAGTGAATTAATGGTGCAGCCCTAGAGGTCTTAAAACAGGGTACCGCGCACAAAGCTACTGGTATTTTCATGTTTCAGGCGGTCCAAAGTAAAACTAAAATAATTACAATCTTTAAAGTGAAATCTATCCTTTTTAAAAAAATTTGGAGCATTATTTTTTAATTTTATTATACTAGTGCTGAATACATTTCTTTGTTTTAATTATTTTATTATATAGGAGAAAACATTTTATTAGGGTGAAGTTTAATGAGATCAAGTTTTTCAGTTTGACAGCAATTTTTCTAATGTTTTCCTTCTGTCCCATTAGAATCGACATTTTAACTATTTGCTCCAATTTGCATATCCAGATGCGAAGCATAGCTTCCTTGATAGATGAAAAGATCCTTTCCAATGATGGTCTTTACCAACAAGTGAAATGTCTTTTATCACAACTTCAAAACAAAATCATGCCCAGTTCTCAAATTAGTCTGCCATCTACTCAGGTTGCATGTTCAGTTATAATGGACACTACTTAACTTTTCTCAGTTGATTTGGATGATGACAGTAGCAGAAAAATGCTTGCTTATAAGAACTGTGATACATGTTTCTTGGGTTAGTCCTCAACAAGACTGAAGTGAAGGATTTGTTTATGGTGAACAATTATTAAATAAGAATGTTTTCTAATTCTTAAATATTTTTTTCCACATGATGGGTATCAGAAGGCAGTTCTCCTAGGATAATGTGGATATCTTCAATTGAAATAAAAGAGGGGTTAAAATTTATTCAAACAAGAAGAAATACAAAGCAGGGCATCAAGCAGCCCTATCAAGATTCACAAAGTGGTCAAATTGTTGAGACAAACCGTCAGGTAAATGACTCTTATCTACAATATTCCAATTTTGCATATGATCAATAGCCCATTTGGCCAAACAATCCGCTACACCATCCACTCCCTAAAGATATGAGTCAAAGTAACAACTTAAAACTTACAACTAATTATAGTTTGAAAGTAAAACTTACAACAGTTGTTTTGTTCATTTCATGTGGAGATACAATGTTCATTTCTCTATGCATTCAACTTATGATCTTCTGTTGTTATTTCAAGTCCTGTCTAATTTGACGATCATACTTCTTGTGCTCTGTTTTGTATTGTTCAGTGGTTTAGTAACTATAATTTGTCTTTCAGCATGAGACCCTGATAAATGCAACAAAAAATAGTCTTTTCAGTATGAGATCTGACATTATAAGAGATGAATTCAATTAAAAAATGGTTTTTTTGAGTATGAGACTCTGATATTATAAGAGAGAATCTAATTGAAAATGTCTCTTTCAGTATGAGACTCTGACATATAAGAGATGAAAAGAGAAGAATCTAATTAAAAAAGATCTTTTTCAGTATGAGACTCTCACATTATAAGAGATGAATCTAATTAAAAGGGGTCTTTTTTCGGTATGAAACTCTCACATTATAAGAGATGAATCTAATTTAAAAAGGTCTTTTTCAGTATGAGATTCTGACATCATAAGAAATGAAGTCAAGATCATGCTTATACCTCCAGTCCTTTACTTTCAGTCAACCAAAATAAAATTACAAAACAATCTAATTGACAAGATAAGTATGGAGAGAAGAAAAAGAGAAGCAAGAAAAATCCAGCAGAAAATAAGATAACAGAAGATCCAAGAGATCTACATTTATCATTGATTTGAACCTCAGCTAGAAGCCACACAGAACATGATCAAACCTTCTTAATAGTGAAGGGACTACAACCCACACAAGAGCCATGGATTTTCCTGGCCTTGCCTCTAATCTGCTTATTCTTGATATACATCTTTTGCTCCCCTGGTGAGCTGAAGGAGGAAGGAGGAGGGCTGAGAGGCAGAGCATTAACACCATGGTGTTCATGATCAGTCTTGGGTTTCCCTGGTTCAATTTCCCATTTGAATGGAACTCCTTCACCCACTTGCCCATTTGATCTGTAATACACTCTCGAAGAGTACCCATGTGGATCTTCCCTCACAAAATTACTGCAAACGAAGAATTCATTGTCCAAATCCAGGAATCTTCTACTGTCCATAACACTCGCTCTTGAAGACAAATAGGAGGCACAGGTTCGAACCGAGGTTTCTCTGCTTAGTCTGGAGTTTTTTCTTTGCAAGAAATCCCCTGCAGAAATGTTCTGACCCATTGTGTAAAACAGAAACTTTCTGTCCATTCAAACAGTGGAGAACACACTTAATATATTGTAGGAGGCGTGGGAGATTGGCAATCATAAAACATGATATGGGCCCTCTGAATAGACAAGATCAATTCTGGGGCAGAAATTAGTGTCTTATTCATTAACCGTTGGAAAGGTAGATTTATTTCTACTAGCATATACCAGTCAGCTGGAATCAACCAATGTAGGTGTGAGCGTTAAATTCATTGAAATGGGTTAGGAAAAAAAATAGGAACTTTAGGCTCTGTTTGGTTGAGGAATTAGAATTTGACTCAAAATTTGATTATTTCAAAATAAGGTTTTGAAATTCTGGTTTTGTGTATTCGGAAGATAGTTTGGACCGTTTGGTTGACTCGGAAGATGGTTGAGACAATCCGTCTTCTACGTTTGGTTATCAACTTCGAAATTAGAATTGGAATTAGATTTAAAACTGTTATAAAAAAGTTGTCACATTTATAAAATATAAATCACTAAATGTCACCTTTATAAAATAAAATAATAATAGGACAAAGAATATAATTTGATAAATTAAAATAATAATACGTAAAATATACTAAAGATTATGTTTATTAAATAAAAAATTAATATACATAAAACTATAAAATATTAAATAAATTTAAACCTGTTTAATATTAAAAGTAAATTAAAACTAACAAAATTAAATATATCTTAAGGCAGATATAACCAAAATAAAAACAAAACAAAACCCGCTAAAATCAATTTAAACTTATAATGACAGCGACTAAACAAGGGCATGAATAAACTGTTTCAGCGCATGAGCACAACTCCAATGGCAGTGACAGACAAAGAGCTCTAGTGGCGGTGTGAATAGAGAGGGGAGAGCGTTGATGGCGGGCTGCGATAGTGTGTCATTGGACATACACATTAACAGTTGCACAAAAAAATTTAGCCAAACTTTTCCGCATTTTATTAATTTTTAAACACAGCTGAAACAGACGCTGTCGGACCCGACACCATATAAAATGCAACCTATAAAAAATGAATTTGGGTTTTATAATTTGAATTCCACCTATTTGAGTGGAAGTGGAACTTCCAAAAGTTCACCCAAAATGAGAATTTGAAAACACAAACTAGGGTTTGAATTTTGCAACCCAAACGGTGGATTCGGCTCAAAACCGGAAAACTCACTGCCAATTCCAGTCGTATTCCCGCAACCAAACGGTTAGTTCTCTATGTTTTCATAAATAAATGAACAGAATGTTGCAAGTCAAAAATGTATAGGATGCTTTTTAATCTTCTGTAATAGGGTGCTCTAGTTAAGAAAAATCAAGAAATCAATTGCAGAAACTTTTGTGAAGAGAAAAATAGGTCCAAGGCGAAGACTCTTGCAAAAAGATAAGATCTTAATGATTAAATAAAAAGAATTTTTTGATATGAGATGGTTGTAGATTTGGACAATGACGTCGTAGAGGACTATATGAGATTTCTATATGAATAGAAAGAGGTTGTAGATTTAAACAATGAGATTGTTGAGGACTATCTGAGATTTCTACATGTTGGTTGAAGGTGGGGGCTCTTGCAAAAAAAACAAGATCTCAACAGTTGCATAAAGAGAGAGGTTGTAGATTTAGACAATGAGGTCGTAAAGGACCATCTGAGAATTCTACATGTTGGTCGAAGGTAGAGGCTCTTGAAAAAACACAAGGTGGAGGCTCTTGCAAAAAGACAAGATCTCAATAGTTGCATAAAGAGAAAGTGGTTGTAGATTTAGACAATGAGGTCGTAGAGGACCATCTAGGATTTAGACTTGTTGGTTGAAGGTAGGGGCTCTAGAAAAAAAGACAAGGTGGAGGCTCTTGTAAAAAGACAAGATCTCAATAGTTGCATAAAGAGAAAGATGTAAATCTATACAATGAGGTCGTAGAGGACCATTGAGGATTTCTACATGTTGGTTGAAGGTGGAGGCTCTTGCAAAAAGAGAAGATCCCAACAGTTGCATTAAGAGAAATCGATTGTACGATTTAGAAAATGAAGTCGTATAGAACCGTCTAGGATTTCTACATGTTGGTTGTGTATGCACCCTAAAATAGTCGCCTAGATTATGGGCCCCATTTATCATTTTATCAATTTATCAAAAATATGAATCAATGCTTTGGAACATTTTCAATTCAAATCAATTTCCTTGATCAAATTGTAATTAATTCAATTATTTCAATATTTCATAAGGTTTGATCATTTCATCAATAATCTTATTTAATTAAAATAAATCTTTTAATTAAATGATCTTATCTTATTTAATTAAAATCTCTTTTAATTAAATAATATTATCTTATTTAATTAAAATCTCAATTTTAATTAAATAAAATAAT
>MU226983.1:342112-356366 GCA_018584345.1 Thuja plicata | reverse complement strand
AACCAAGGCAAAAATATTAAAGCTGTTTTTTTTTTTTTAATGAATAGAGGCATTTTTCATTAATATAAAAACAGATAGAGTACACTATTCACAAAAAAAGGGTAGGGGGATACAAGATCACCCCTTCCATTTCAGTAGGCTTTTATGGTATTATGGAATGACTTTGAAATGGAAAATTTGGGAGTTGTTTATATTTAGATGGTACCATAAATTTTATAAAAATGTTTAGTGTTAACAAATTTAATACTTTGAATTTTTTTTATAGAATTTATTAAAAATTGTGAAATATATTTTAATATTATAAATATTAAAAAATAATTTAAATATTTAGTTAAAAATTATTGATTTTTTCACACACACACACACACACATATATATATGAGATTGTTTGTTTAATTTATTTTTAAATGAAAATTAAAAAAACCAAGTTAAAGAATAAAACTATCTACTCAAAAAAAAGAAAAAAAAAAAGGAAAAAAAAACACAAGAAAATGAGAACACAATTGGACGCAAATGAAACAATGGTGAAGTTAACCACTTAGGCATAAAAAGAGGAAACAATAACGATTGTGCTACAATGAAAACACTAATATTTGTCATAAGGGAAAGGGTGTGGATTGAGGTATAAAGAAGTCTTGTGTAACAACCACCCTCAGTTGCTACTAATTTTTTTTAAACATCATTCATTAAATTATTCAACCAGTCATCTTCCTTTTAATATAGAAGTGGTGATTTTTAATCTTCTCCGCTCACTATGGTGGCAACAACATAATATATTAAATATGAACATTCTTATACTCAAAGGGTCAATAGATATCTTGTAGTCATGTAGAATTCTTTTCCCCAATGCTCAAATACCATTCTATAATTATATGAAATGTCTTATTATTACATTAGGCCAAGAGGGTAAATAACATTAAAGGAACTTATTGCACCTATTGCCACTTTGATGGAAATTTTAAATGGTCCTTATTAAATGCATCACAATATCTTCTCAATATAATGTTACATAAATATTTTTTTATATCACAAGTATATAAAACATCATAGGTCATACATCATAGGTTTACCCTTTCCTTAACCATGATTCCTAAACAAGCATATTCTAATCCAAAATATTGTAGTACCCTTTCTATAGTTCCCATGGTAGTTCTCCTGTCAAAGTTATTGTACTAAAGAGGTCGTTAAGCGTCATCTAGTTAAGTAAAGCTCTTATCCATTAGTTTCACTTGGATTATTAAGGGTATCAATTTGTACAACTAAGATAATATTTAATAATAGGATGTTTAGTACCACATACTAAAGTCATTCCACCAAGGTTATTATGCATTTGTATGCTAGAGCTTGTATTAAGTCATATTCCTAGTACAAAATATAAGGAGCTCAATGCAACTTGAGATCCAACAACTTAGTGTCACCTTATTAAAGAACACAAGATGTGATGTTCACGATATTTCTTAATAAACTTAAGAGCCTCTCAAATTTTACAACTTATCATGTTGTTAAAGCCAAAGTCTTACTATTGATCACAACATTACTCATATGTAGATTATTTGGGTTTAAATTAAGATAGTCACAACCTAACACATACATTTGCAAATAATCAACACATAGTCATATACTCGTCATTGCAGGATATCTTAGTTCCACCCATTTTCTAATAAGAACAGTTTAATTCCCACTCCAAATTATATTATAACCAATTATATTTTATTATATAATTGAAACCAAGATGAAGCATAATTACATAGTGTGATCACTCACTCTTTATCTACATAGAAATGAATTATTCAAAATGTGTCCACAAATAATATGTTGGAATATAAACAAACACACATCAAATAAAGTGAGATCTCCTAATCATGTACATCAAGAAAATTCCCATATTCATTAATTAAAACAATTTTTAAGTTATTCAACTTATGAGACAATAAATTATGTTATAATAAAACTTTCACAAACCTAGATAAGGCAATTTATAAATCAATATTATTTTAGGAGAGTAATAGTATGGAGGTGTATACTTAGCTCTGGAAATAATGTAGAAAATATATTTCTCTTGCAATCAACAAAATCAACCTACATCCTTTCCTAGTTCTCATATTGTCGAGATTTATCCCCATCTTCCTGTACACATGTGAAAACACCATGCTTCTATCTCACAAGAACATGGTTTCATGGACTGCGACAATTGTGGGATAGGCACCAAATTGATTTTGCAATAAAAAAGGTTTTCAAAGCATACGAGGAAATGAAATAAGAAGACCAGATATGCTAAAAACACACCCCTTTTGTAATAAGGCTTTAGAAAATTTTAAGAAAATACAAATGGCGAATGTAAAGTCGGATTCAGTTCGACCTTTACCTATATCGTCCCTGTGTGATAAAATGGGGCTTTGGAATAGGGTGTAGTCTTCCAGCAAAGCATAAAAAGGGGATTTTTTTTGTCAGACGGTGCAATAGTTCAAGTTGCACTAAAGATGCATGGATAATGCTAAACACGACACTTGAATAGTGTGATAGAATTCCTCAAAGAAAGTCATGCTCAGCGACTACTATGATTGTAGGAGATGCACACAATAAAGTTTCAAAATAGACTTAAGAAAGTTTTGAGAAAATGTTGTTGTCAGGCGTCAAGCCAAATTCCACAACAACTCCCACCATCTTTGCCTACGCCAAAAGAGAAGGTTTTCTAATAGGGTATGGACATGTTAGGAATATTTTTGAGCATTTCAGAGTTTCTTGTTTGGGTGTGTTGACATTAATATTTTTTCAATGACACCAACATACTAGTTGTTGTTTCAGACACTGTGTTCAATATATTCAGTTAAGAGGATTTCAGTTGTTCTGGTGCTATATTGAATATCTTGAGTTGCGATCGTGAGGTATTGTTCAAAGGTATATATAGATGGTCTACAAAGGTTTGTAGAAGTTTGGATGATAGTTTGAGTGAGGTATATTTGAGTTGTTGGTTGTTGTTGTTATAATGTTCCTTTATACAGTGAATGAGTATTTGGATCGATACATCTTGGATTTGATGTTTCATAGGTTGTGAAGCTGGTGGTTAGATGATGCCTTATCATTGTGTTCATAGCTAGTGTTGTTCATGATTCAGAGTACGAAAAACTATCTTTTATTATGACAGTGTTTGGTATTTTAGTGTTCTTGTTCTTGTTGATTAGAGATGAAGATGAGATGATGAAAATGTTATGGACGGTATTCATGCTTCTTGTTGGTGTTCTTGGATCATGTGATGATTGTGCTTCTAGAATGAATTGTTTGAGGTGATCATATTTGATGTTTTGATATCATGTTGGCGTTCGTTCATTTAGGTCCTAACCGACTTGATGGAGTAACGTGTTGCGATTCTTGATGTTTCTTTGGTGACATGAAATTGTGTTCGTGGTTGAAGATTTGGGTCCTATCTAAGTCTTAGCTGACTTTATTTGGATCGATTTGGAGATTGAGCATAATATTTATATCTTTTATTGTAATAGGTCTTAGCCGACCTAGTGGTTGATTAGTCTTTATAATATGTGTAAATGAGAGATCATTTTGTAATTGTGAGAGGTATGAGAGAGAGAGAGAGAGACTTGTGTTATGCATTTAAGGAAGAGTTTGTGCTTCATTGGAACTATATTGGCATTGGAGATGTTATTTGTCAGTTTGGTTTTAATGGACTGTATGCCCACCCTATTGTAATTGAAGATAGATCGGTGAACCCAACTAAGGGGGAGATTGGTGATTGTATTGTGAGCAGTCAGCTCTGGGCAATGATCTTGCAGATTGGGTTGTAAGCCTATGGTTTCTTGTGCAACCTTTGTTCTCTATTTTCTCTTAACTAGGAAGTACTTTTAGCAGAGTACATTCATCTTGTGGGTTTGATTCCCACCATGGTTTTCTCTTGGTGTTTTGTGTTATATATTGTGGATCTTGTATTACTATTTATCTTTCAGATCTAAGTGGCTAAAGTGAAATTAATTTATTATTACGTGTGTACAACTGATTCACCCTCCCTTAGTTGTGTTTTCCTCCTTTTGGGCCTAAGAATTTGTATCAGAGATGAGTCCTTTTGAAGAAGCTTGAATGCTTGAAGGAGATCTGTCATGGAAAGTATAAGAAAAGAAATTCTGAAGTTTGATGGAAACAACTATCTGATTTGGAAGGATTAGATGACTACCTACCTGATATGGATGGGGAGAAAAGATGAATATTGACAGATCGTTAATAATCCTTATGCTATTCTGAATGACCTAAAAAATGCTATTGCAGATGAAAATAAGAAATTCAAGGAGAACATGTTAGCAAGAGAGACCTTGAGCAGTGCCTTATCTGATTCTGAATATTCTCACATTTATGGATTAAGGACTCCACATGAGGTATGCAAAAAATTAGAAACTATTTATTAGGGTGACACATATGTTAAGAAAGCTAAGTTGCAAGTATTAAAATAAAAATATGAAGATATGAAGAGGAGTGAAGGGAAAAATGCCTCAATATATTTGCAGAGAGCAAATGATCTAGCTTGTGCAATCAAATGTGCTGGCGGTACCTTGATAGATGATGAAGTTGTAGACAATATTATGAGATCTTTTCCCGCATGTTACAGTGAGAAAGTTGCTTCTATTGAGGAATTGAGAACTATAAGAGACATTTCAACAAAAGCTTTGGCAGGTAGACTCTATGCCTATGAGATGACTACACTTGGTAAGGATCTTCCGAAGGTTGAGACTGCATTTAAAGCCAGTGTGACTAAGTACGAACATGAAGAAAGCTCTACAAAGATGAAATTCAAACACTATGCTAAACATTGGGAGGAGATCATAGATGAAGAGAGGAAGATTTATGGAATTGAGCCTTTTATTGCGAGAAGACTACCTAAGGGCATCGGTAAGTGTTACCCAAATTTCCCATCTTATGAGAATTCTGGCTGCAAGTGGAGAAAATGTGGCTCCCACGAGGGTAGAGCCCAGCTTGTAATATTTTTCAATTGATTCTAGGTCTTGATGTTGTTCTCTGCTCATTTATAGGTCTCTGGTTTATCCTTGTTCATAAAAATGGACTTAAGTGAAAAAACCTAAACATTTCATGAGAAAACCCTAGTTTTGGTCATCATGTTCTATTTTCTCATTATCTTTTCGGATGACTTAAGTTTCCTTATAAGTAATGTGTGTATTACCCTTCTCTGTTTATCTCTTAGTTGCGCAAAGGAAATGAAATATTCTATTTTACTTAGTGACTTCAATTTGCCTTCAGTCACGCAATCTCAAAAAGAAAAGGAATATCCTTTCATGTCATCGAGATTTCACGCGAGCCATCGATCACGTTCAGATCTTGTGATTGTCGCATAATCTCATATCAAAAGGGAATATGCTTAAATGTTCGTGAGATTAAATGCAATTCGTGGATCAGTTTAAGTTCATATTATGATCGTGTGAATGGCATTCAGTCTCAAGATAAACTCAGTGGTTAAGGTTTTATTCCACAAATTTGAGACTCGGTGTATCTCTCAACTCGTGGTAAACTCAGGAGTTTAAGTCTGGTTAGTATCTATTAAGTCGCATGTTCGCTGAAGGAGATAAGGGTTAAGTATTTTCTTCTGATATTACACGCCAGTCCTTGATTAAACTCAGATCCTATAGTTGTTGATAAGTATCCAAAGAAAGTCAAAAGGTCAACAAAGATAAGAGATTTCACGCACACCATCAATGCAAAGATAATATTACGGTGGTCGCTGAGTCTCGTGATGGAACCATGATTAATCAGAATGATAATAGATTGTGAGATTGCCCAGTCGCCAAGTCTCTAGATAAACTATGGTCAAGAAGGTTGAGTAAAGTAAAGCTCAGATTTTGTAGATGACCTATTCAGTGCCATTGATTAGATTTTAATCTCATGGTGGTCACTTAGTCTCATAAGGAAAAGGAATATTCTCCTGTGGTCTTAGGATTAAACGCGGAGCGTAGATCTTGGATTTGATCTTATGGTGGTCGTGCAACCTTGTTATAAACTCAGAGTTACTGGAATGATTCGGAAAATCAGCGACATGAAGGATTCAGTAATCCAAGGGTTAAAGATGAGTTAGGAATCAGAGCTAGAGATGAAGATCGATGGTTGTGTTTCAAATGAGAAATCAAGTATTTTCTCAGCCATTGATATAAGTACCCGCGCCACCTGTGACTGTTAACATTTAAATATTCAAATATTCAAAAGATCTGATCTTAGGGTTCATGGCGGTGGTATGATTTTTCAAGTTGTAGATAGAGGGATGGGTTGAGCTGACTTCTCAAGATCACATTTATGATGATGGGAAAGATATTCAAGTCTGTATCTGATCAAATCAAATATTTCTACAATGCATTGATGAGAAGACTTGACATTTCTAGGATTTATAAATTGTATATGTAGATCTATTATAACCCTAATTTCTTAGAATTAGATTGACTCCCAAGCCTGTGTGCTAGAGGAGCATGTATATAAGTTTTTTGAGAGATTTTAGAGCTTAGAGTTTTCCAACTGGTGTAAGATTTTCTGTGGCATTTTTTCTACCCTCAGGTTTTCACCTTGTTGTAATCTTTCATTGAATTCCAAATTATGTATGAGCTTTCTGTGGCATTTTCTTTGCCCTCAAGTTCTTCCTTGTCTTTATTTCTCTTACTGAAATATGAATAGTGACATTTATTAGAGAAATCTTGGAGTTCCAGAGCCTTTCTCTCTTTCAACATCTTTGTGTAATACTGTGTGTGATCTGATATAGGTAATCCTATAGATTTTTTTCATCCCTAGTTACTTTGTCTCATTCTTGTGCCTATTTGCGGGAGTGAATGTTTTCTTGTAGGTCACAGTCTGTGTCTACTCCCTTGGAAAGCTATTGTTTGTGAAATCTTCTCTTTCCTTGAATAGCCTCTTTCCATTTTAGACCTCTTTGTGAAATACTTATGCAAGCCTATTCACAAAAATTATGTTCTATTAGATCCAAGAATCTTCATGCTAGTTTGGTTACTATGTCATGTTTCATATTACCTTCGGTGTATCACCTAGTAGGATAATTTTCTTTCCAATTATTTCCTTTCAAGCATTCCTTCTATCCCTTTTCCTTCCAAGTTCACTTTTCATGTCAAAAGAGTAGATTACATGATTATCCAAGAGGAACCGGCCTAGAGCCCCTGGAGGCTTCACTTCAAGTTAGCAAAGGTCCCACACCTAGAAGTGATTCCCATGTTATACTAGATTATCAAGACTACAAGAGCTTGAAAATGGTGCAAAATTTAGTGTATAATAATTCTGGCATGCTCGATGGGACACCAAAAGAAATTCATTTTTAAGTCTATGCTATCCCTGATATGATGACTGCATAGTATTGGCCTAAGGAGGTCCTTTCAAAGAATATCTGGCAGCTCCATTGGTCTAAGAATAGAAGATCCAGTCCTGTTAAAAATTTTATGAGAAAGATAGAAACAAGGAGCTCAAAGCCTTCTGAGCTCTTGCAACTTCCTCTAACAAGAAATTATTCCAGATCATCTCAAAGATCATCCCCTGCAAGGAGGGTATAGTCCACATCACCCACTTCAGAAAGAAGACATTTTCTTTTTCACTCAAGAGGAAGAGGAAGATCTCTAACTAGAGAGGTACAAGAAGATTCAACTCAACTCTTCAATTCAAATACAACTCACACAATCGCTACTCAACAAATCACAGTTCCTGTAATGGCTAAACAGTTTGCATTTGTACCCTTTAATCAAGGGAGCCCTTTGAACTTTGCACACCATCATGATGTGCCCTTAGCAACACTTAAAAGTCTACCTAATTTCACAGGTGAAGGACAGACAACAACTTGTGAGCACATAAGAAATATTTGCTACCATTTGCAACATGTATCATATCACTGAAGAAGATGTGGCTACCAAGCTATTAGCAACCTCTTTCAAAGGTAAGGCCTTAGAATGGTTTATAAATTTAGTTGTTGGTTCCATTGATTCATGGGATAGATTAGGAGAATCATTAAGAAAATATTTTTTGGATAGATCAGATTATTTATCTCTGGTTGAGCAACTAACAACCATAAAGAGAGCTCCTCAAGAACAGATGACAGACTTCAACAATAGGTTCCTCAAGACATGGAATAGGATCCCCATTTCAGTAAGGCCTTCAGCTAACCATGCCTTCCTATACTTCTTTAAAATTTTGAATAGCAATATCTCTATCACGATTCAATCCATGGGAGGTACCTCATTACCATAGGCTTTTGACATAGCAGTCAGAGCTGAAAATTATTTAATCCAAGCAGGCATGATAGCCCCAAGGCCACCCATGCCTATTTCCCCCAATATCCAACCAAATATTCCTTTGAGAATCCCTCCATACACTTCTATACGCACCATAGTAGCACCTCAGGCTAGTACTAGCTGTGAAGAATCCAAGGCCAATTTGTCTCAAGAGCTGCAAACAATGAAAAGTGATCAACAAGCAACAAATAGCTTATTACAAAGTAGTCAACAAGAAATGAAAAGCTTGCTATAGACTCTAACCAAAGAGTTGACTAACTTAAAGAAGCAGAACCAAGGAAATAGACTGCCCTTTCAACCACAAAATCAAAGTCCCAACCAACAATATCAAAATCAAGGACAATCTTATCAATAGAATAGGCCACCATATCAAGGAAACTACCAAGGTCAAAGGAAGAGCTTCAATTAGAGGCCATTCCAAACTTATAATCCTTCGCCTCTTAAATTTTCTAATCCAACTAGAGATATAGTTCTAAGTCAGAATAATATGGTCTTAGACAGTGAATGGTGTTTCCCTTGCAATCAGCCCCATAATCAGGCCACATGCTCGAATGGATGGATGAACCAAGCACTAATGGTTCAGAATGCCTCACACACCCAATTAGAGGCTTCTTCTAGTGGATCAGTTCCTCAGCAAGAAACACAACCTGATGAGACTTCTCTCTTTAATTGGGAGTAGCAAGATTTCAATGGAGTAAATGGTGAGTCCCCAATTGCAGCCAACATTCAGTCTAAAAGAAGAGCTCAAGACATGGAGCAAACAGAGGATGGAGTTAAAGATACAACATCTGCAGATACATGACATCCTTTTTTATCCTTTCATACTAAAGAAGGATCCCACCATTTCAGTCAAAGAGAGTCAATCTCCTAAGGAGGTTGAGCCCATGATAGTGAAAGCACACCAAAGAGTACACACAGCAACACCCTTAAACATTGTGGACAACATGAAGAAGGCGAATGTCACCATGTCTATGTGGGACCCTTTGGCTATTCCAGGCCAGCCTGAGATCTTGAAGAAGGCTATGAATGAAGTGAAAACTCCTCAGCAGCCTACAAACGGTGTTGCTAAGCCAGTGTTGGTCAACACTGAACAAGAAAAGAGGATCCCAAGCAACAACTCCAAGGTAGATACCATGCAAGGTGGGAACTTAAAACCACCTCCCTTTTATGTATCATTAATTATTGGAAAATATTTAGTACATAATTGTATGGTAGATAGTGGGGCTACTAGTTCTGTCATGCCCAAGAATGTAGCTGACCAATTGGGACTTAAATATGAACCTTTCCAAAAAAAGGTCACATAGCTTGATGGTTCCTCAGTAGACATAGTAGGTGTAGCTAAGGATACAAGCTTGATCCTACATGGAAGCCCCAATTTCTCTATCCTACTTGATATCTACATCATAGATCTCCTTGCCCTATTTTCCATATGTCTGTCAAGGGAATTCACAACCAAGATAGGGGGCTATCTTTCTTCTTACTGGTCTCACATGTTATTCCATACTAGGTGTACGCCTCCTTCGATCATGATCTGTGGCTCCCAAGCTTTCCAAAGGAAAGGGTTAGTAGCAAAGGTTTCACAAATGATATAAATCAAATACACAATAACTACTAAAACGAATAACTCGAAACGTAACCAATAAAATGTACAAGAAAAGAAAGGAAAACAAATGAATGCAAACCCCAAAGTGCTTGAAGCTTCTATTGTCTCTCTCTACTCCTTTTAAAATGCTATTTTTGATGCTCAGTATTGGTTTGGCAGCGTCTATGAATTGAGAAGTGTCGAGAATTTGCTAATTGAAATGTGTGTGTGATCGCAAGATGGCTTGAATGCTAGAACCAAACTGACATAGTAATGGCGCACGAGAGCTTGAAATCCTGGATCCTTCAAATGGTAATGAAGGGTTTAGTATATAGGAATTGGTGATGATATAAATGGTTGAGATCAATCCCAGAGATAGGGAGATGAATTGTTGAGATTAAAAGGAACTGGAGAAGCCATCAGTAAACTCCACCTCTTCATTTGGTAAAGAGGAGATAGAGTTTGGTTGACTGAAGAGCTAATGGTGAGTTACCTTTTTGAACTGAAGAGGTAGGTGAAGTTACCCATGTGGACTGGAGAGATGGGTGGAGTTACCTTGTGATCTGATTGGAGTTATCTCTTTGAAGATAAATGAATATTTAATTCATTTATTTAATTAAAATTTTCAACATGTGAGATAATTGAATTTTTTTTTATTTAGAATTGCTTTATTGAATGAAATGAAATTAATTTATTTGAAATTAATTTAATTGGAAGAATTTAATTAGTAAGTTTAAATATTTGAATTTAAACTATAGGAAATTGAGTTTAATTAATTAATTAATGGTAATCAATCAATTAAGGTTAATTAATTAATTAAAATTAATTATTTAATTAATTAATTAAAATTAATTATTTAATTAATTTTAGGAATTTGATTAGATCATTAGTGGAATGAATTTAGAGGAAAATAGATTATTAATTAATAATTAAAAAAAAACCATTAATTAATAGATGAAAATTAGTGTTTTTAATGTAAAGTCGCAAGCCTGTCTATTTTCAGGTGTCTACATTTGCCCCTCTTTGATGCGATGTGACTTGTCGCACTGTGTCAAAGATTCTCTGGTTTTGATTCTGCCCCAGCTTGCCCCAGCGGTAGTAGGTGTATTTATGCCCCCTCAACAAATTTGAGCAAAAAGTCACGACATGAGCGTTAATTTGTTGAAACTACAATTTCTAAATCTGGGTAGCTGATTGATTTGAAAAATGTTTAATTATGCCCCTATTATTGACTGCCGAAGTTTCTGGGGTCCGAAAAGAAATTTTTGACCATGTTGAGAAATTAGGGTTTCAGAATGTCCTTACAAGTAGCCAAGAGGACTATTCATTTGTTACATTGTGATCTTGGAGCTTTGGAATTTTTGGTGAGTCTGCTTTTGTTTTCTGTCTCTTTTCTCCTATTTTCTTGTGATGGCGGGGCATCCTGGTGTGACTCACATATCTGACCGAATGCAGACATACCACAGACCAGCTGGCTTAGGACGTCCGGTGAGTTTTATCACATCCTGTGTCATTAATTGCTTCATTTATTGCTTTTAAAAAATTGTACTTTTTTGCTTGTTGTGCCACAATAGGCTATGGTTTTGCCACAATTGCGGTTTAAATACCACAATTGCCATTTAGAAACCACAATTGATAAGTGTACGACAATTGCCAACCTTTAATGTCGCATTTTCAATTTGTATGCCACACTTGGATGTTATGTTACGCAATCGCATAAGAGTTCCACATTTGTAGGGTTATTTGCCGCAATTGATTTTTTAGAACTGTCTGCCTGATTTCCTTGTCTGATATCTGTATATTTTGGCTTCTGATACCTTCCTAGATGACTGATATTGATATTTTTGTGATGTATTTTTGTGTACAGTTCACCGAGCGGATTCTGCGGTGTCGAGAGTCGAGGCTGGCAGGTCTTGTGTATAGGTTCTAGATCGCAGAGGATGAGAGGTCAGTTCTTAGAGAGCTAGGTTTATATTGGATTTGCTATATGCGAGAGATCATGACCAACAGGGGTCTGATCTCCACTCTTGTTGAGCATTGGCATTCAGAGTCATGCACTTTTTGGTTATCCACTGGTGAGTGTACTATGACATTGGAGGATGTGTATCGCATCCTCCAGCTTCCAATTCAGGGTGAGCTCGTGGAGTATGCCACCCATTCTGGTATTTTTTTTTTGACTAAGCTGTCTAGATTGCCCCGAGATTAGCTTGGGTTATCCAGTGCCTATGATATTCAATGGTCTAGGTTCGTTTTGGGCCTTGACAAGTTATCTACCTTGCTAGGCAGTTTGATTTGTGGCATCCTATGCCTCGATCATCGACAGCATGGATTTTCTGTCAGATTCGGTACTGTTCTGCAAAGTATGGTCAGGGACCATACTGTTTATGCTTGGGGGCCATGCATGTTGGCTCACATGCATTTTCATATGTTCTATGC
Organism: Thuja plicata; assembly: GCA_018584345.1. NCBI lineage: Eukaryota > Viridiplantae > Streptophyta > Pinopsida > Cupressales > Cupressaceae > Thuja > Thuja plicata. Next base: position 344,063 of record MU226983.1, on the reverse strand, counting down.
GTCTTACCTTAATGGTAAGTTACTTGGCTACGGTGTGACCCTTTTACATATATGGGCATGGGAGCACATAGTTGTGTGCCACCTTGTTGGTACATGTGCTTTGCTAGTTGACCGACCTTATGTTTATATGTATGATGGAGCCATTGTGCAGACCCACATGGGTCATTTGTTGTATTGGCGCCAACAGCTGGATATGATTCCTTACTTTATCTGGAGGCCTTATAGAGATTGTCCTGTGTGGGATGGAGAGGACATCCATCTTCCCTTCTGCAGTCAGTGTAGATATCTGATTGGACACATTACTGATCATGTCCATATGATTGACTTTCACAACATCAACAAGGTGTTGCGTCAGTATGGAGAGAAGCAAGATGTTTCTGACTCTTATGCTTACTTTTCTCATAGATTGAGGGATTTTGCTGTCTGGGGTGGTGTTGTGTCACTCAATGCTGCCCGTACTGAGTTTGTAGGCTTAATTCCTATTGCATGGACCTGGCGCTTAGCTACTATAGATGCAGGTTTGTCTTGTTTTTTGATTTCTTATGTACTTCCTTACTGCTCTCTGATACTTGCTCATATCTCTTTATGATACTTATGTCCTTATTTGTGTGGGTACTGATATTTGAATTTGTCTTTTGGTAGGCACTACACCTCAGTATGATGCTCATTGGGCATAGGCCCAGCCAATTTCTCTTACAAATGTCTAGCATCCTATTTCTAGGACCATTATGAGGAGGGCCTGACGGGTACGATGTGGCAGGGGAGGTCAGGATGGAGGGAGAGGTGGTGGCCGAGCTGAAGGTAGGGGTCATGATGGAGGTAGGGATGGGGGGAGAGATGGAGGACGGGGGAGGGGAGATGATGGGGGAGATGATCCTGGTCTTGGGGGTGCTAGTGGTGGAGTTAGGACTAGAGGTGGCCAGAGTGGGGGTCAGACTAGTGCTCCTCGAGTTAGGTTGAGTACCATTTTGGAGGATGAGGAGGCTATGGAGGAGGAGGCACCCCAGTTGGTGCGGAGAGTTCACAGATGGACATGTGTTATTTTGGCTCTGAGAGAGGAGGATAGAGTAGTGATTGAGGATATGGATATCAAGATTGCGGATATAGATGTGGAGGCTCTAGACGAGAAGAGTGCAGATATTAGTTCTTCTATTGATAGTGGTAGTACTGGCAGCAGTACAGGTGAGAGCTCAGATAGTGATGATGGTGGATTAGGGGACAGGGCTGAGGAGGGAGATTTGGATGTAGCCATGGGTGGTATGGAGGATGATCCCTCTAAGGTGGAGCAGCTCACGCAGCAGGTTTAGGATCTTTAGGCTAGGCTTTCTTCATCTGATGCACGTGCCACTTCTTTGGAGGCCTGGGTTACAGCAGCCGAGTCCAGAGAGTGATAGACTCGAGCTGAGGTTCATTCTTTCATTGACAGTGTACAGGATACCTCACACCGGGATGTTTTTGATAGGTACTATAGATCTGGGTGTGATGCTCAGAGAGAGATCAATTACTGGAGGCATCATTATGAGGGCGCAGTTCCTACAGCGTAGAGGGTACCGAATTATACAGCATCCTAGAGATCGAGCAGAGCTCAGCGATCATAGAGAAGTGGTATTGGAGCTCCTGGTTCATCCTAGAGACTAGCTTCTGATATGCCACCCCCTCGTCCACCTCCTGGTGAGGGTGGAGGTAGCTCATGTTGACCCTATTTATGTATCATGTACCATTTTTGTAGTGATGTCATTTTAAATACTCTGAGTAGTATCCATTTTTGTATCCTGATACACTGATATTTAGTGATATATATGTTGATTACCTTCTTTTGTTCAAACTTGCGACCGTTCATTGTACTCAGATAGTTTGATTTATATGAGATGCAGCTAGTGTTTTTGATATGATGTGCATTGGTTTACTTGCTATATGTATGATTCTACATGATTTGGTGGTTTAGATGATG
>MU226983.1:311862-341976 GCA_018584345.1 Thuja plicata | reverse complement strand
TATGATTTATCATGTATGCAACTACTATGTTTTTTTCTTTTCTGATGCACTTAAATGGAATGAATGCAATCTATTATGCACAAAATATCTGAGTAATGCATGTGTTAATTAGAAAGAAGTTAGTTTGGATAGATGTGCTTTGAGATTGATCTAATAGAATGGAATGATAGAAAGGATGTTCTTTTTTTTTTTTGATAGATATGAATTGATAGAAAGGATGAGTGTCCCAAGTCGCTGCCCCTGTTTCCAATATTTGTCATCATTGCATCTTTTTTTGTAGTTTCTAAAATTCTGAAGAGCGTCGAATGATCCAGATCACATACTACCTAGATACCGCCACAACCTCTTGATAGAAGGAGTAGAGAGATTGAATAGAAAGAGAACCTAGTGCACCCAAATATTGACCATCTGGGTCCAACTATGTTCCCTGTTTGAAAAGAAAGAGGGCCAAAAGCACCCAGATATTGACCATCTAGATACCACTTGTCCTCTGAATTAATCTAAAAAAAAGAAACCAAGATAGAACTCCTATGCACCCAGAGTCCATCTGGATTACACTGTGAACTCTTGATTTCTGAAAGGGAAAGCCAAGCAAACAAGATAGAACTCCTACGCCCCTAGAGTCCATCTGGATAGCATCGTGAGCTCTTGTTTGCAACATAAAGGGGAAGACCATAGAAACCAAGATAGGACTCCAAAACACTTAGAGTCCATCTGAATAGTGTTGCGAGCTCTTGATTCTATAAACCAAACAAGAAAAATAAAAGAGAAGGAATGTCCAATTCTTTCCCAGGGTTAAGCTCAGATCGTGGAACTGCGTGGCTGCCAGATAAGTGACAATGCCTACCGCATTTATCCTAAATCATAATGGCCCTGAAATTGAAGTGAAAATTTAAAAAATAGCAATCAAAGAAAATAAGTCATGATCTATCATAGCTACTCTGCTCACATGGTGGATCCTAGAGTAGCGTAAGAACATAACCGCGAAATATAGACTGACATCTGACTGATTTGACTAACCTAGTCAACATTTTTGGATGGTTCCTTGATGCAGTTGGATTCTCTTGATTGGCTCAACTCTTTGGATAGGCTTGATTGGCTTGATTGCTTGAGTGTGTCTGGTTTCAGTAATAGATTACTCATATAAGACTGACCTGTCTGGTTTGAGCATATCTATCACTATGTAAGACGATTGATATGATTGATTGATTGATTGTGATTGTGTTGGCGGCTGATCAAGCTGTGTCAGATGGGCCCCATGCTGGTTTGGAAAGCTCATGATTGTGACATTGATTGACTGGGTGTGATCGCCCTTTTCTCTCTTGATAACCGAGTTGGTTTTATTGCTTTGGATTTTGCAATTTTTTGAATGTTTTTGATGAAGATTGATTTTCTCAGGATATTTTGATCTTTTTAGGATTTTTGATAAGTTTTCCAAATTTTTGGCTTTTTTTAGGACATTTAGAATCACCCCCTAGTCTGGTGGACCAGTATTAACCATGGGTAAGTGCTTGGTGCTCAGAGGGGATTGTGTTTCTGGATATAGCTTGGATAATCAGTCTTTCATGTGAAGTGTTTCAAGCTTTTGGTTTTCAAGCTTATTGATGGTGAAGCTGGATTTGAACACTTGGTGCTTGTTTGCCAGGTTTTCACCAAGGTACCTACTCAATAGTGCCTGTTTGCCAGGTTTTCACTGAGAGAGTACTTTTGTTTCTCTTTACATTTTTTTTTTCTTTTTTTGATTTTTTTGTTGTTGCTAAGGCGCCTGATTGCCAGGTTTTTACCAAGGTAACATTTTGTATTTTTTTGATTTTTTTTTTGGTATTTTTTGGATAGTAGATAGGTGCCTTAACCATAGAGTCCTCAAGGGTAGAACCTCTTGAGGTGCATGCTATCGATGTATCCTGGGAGCTGGTCTCATTCTAGTGTTGCTAGTATGAATGCCTCTCTCTGAGTAGAGCTGATAATGACAAATGGTCCCAGCCATTTAGGCTCAAACTTTCTGGGTTTGACTTGCTCTGCTTGGTTCTTTTGATTTTCCACGAGGACAAGGTCTCCTACCTCAAATTTTTGTGGCTTCACCTTCTTGTGATAGTTTCTTCTAAGGTGATTTTGATAGCCTTGTAAGTGGTCAAAGGCATGTTGTCTTCTTTCATCTAGTAACTCCAGTTCACTGAGCCTTTCTACTTTGTAGTCATCATCTGTAATCAGGTTCTTCAATGATATCCTTAGGGATGGGATTTCCACTTTGAGGGGTAATACCACCTTTGATCCATAGGCTAGGGAGAAAGGAGTGGCTCCTTTAGGTGTTCTCACACTAGTTCTATATGCCCATAATGAGGGACTAAGTTGTAAATGCCAGTCTCGCCCTGATTCGTTCACTGTTTTCTTCAAGATTTTCAAGATTGTCTTGTTTGTAGCTTCGGCTTGGTCGTTCCCTTGAGGATAATAGAAGGAAGAGAACCCTTGTTTGATATGGAACTATTCGCATAGCTCTTCAACATCCTTGTTCTAGAAAGGTGTACCATGATCTGTCAGGATAGTTTGAGGGATCCCGTATTGATAGATAATGTGGTTAAGTATGAACATTTCTATTTGCTTTCTAGTGATGTAAGTGAGGGTAATTACTTCCACCCACTTAGTGAAGTACTCTGTTGCTGCTATGATGTATTTATGTCCATTTGCTGAAGAAGGTGTAATTTTTCCCACTAGGTCAAATCCCCATGTGGAAAAAGGAAATGGTGATGTGATAGGATTTAGTTCCTGGGCTGGTGCATGGATGAGGTCTCCATGAATTTGAAACTGTCTACACCTTTGGACATGTTTGTGTGCATCTATCTCTATTGTGGGCCAATAATATCCCATGCAAATGATCTTCTTAGCTAAGTTGTTGCCACCTCCGTGGGTTCCACAAATTCCTTCATGTACCTCATACAAAGATTTCTGGCATTCCATGGAAGTGAGACATCATAGTAGCGTTCTATCTAGATTTCGTCTGTATAAAGTAGTTGAGAGGATGGTATACCTAGAGGTTTGGTAGATGAGAGACTTTCTTTGGTTCCTAGACAAGTTGGGAGGTAAGACACTATTTTGGAGATAGTTATAGGCATCTTGGTACCATGGGGATTCAGGACCAACAAGGACACATGCTGATTCTGTGATAGATGCTTGGTGTGATGGCACCAAGAGTTTCTCTACTAGAAACTAGAATCTTGTTTCATCGCCTAACATATTAATCAATGATGCTATGGTAGCCATCGCATCTGCAACTTTGTTTTGTGCTTGTGGGACTTGCTCGAAGAAGATGTAATGGCACTTGGTGCGTAGTGTTTCCATCTGTACTCTGTATGGTATGAGCTTCTCATCTTTGGTCGTATAATCATTGTTGACTTGACTAATGATCAACTATGAGTCTCCAAAGACTTTTAGGTTCTTGATTCTCCGTTGAATTTCTATTTTTAGACCGATGACCAGTGCTTCATATTCTGCTATGTTGTTTGTGCATGGGAAGTTGAGTCTGAAAGACTTTGGAATTGTATCATGATCTGGAGTGATAAGTACTATCCCTACCACCGCACCATGGTTCATGCATGACCCATCAAAATATAGCTGCCATACCTCGATCACTGGTTGTAGTGTCATAATAGATTCGTCAGGAGAGTCAGAATAATAGGCTGATGGTCCTAAATGGGTGACTCTGCTAGTTGATCCATGATCACTTGTCCTTTGATGGCCTTTTTGTCTATGTACTCAATATCAAACTCACTTAGGATCATTACCCACTTCACAATTCATCCGATGAGTGCTGCTTTGCTTAGGAGGTACTTTAAAGAACCAATATGTGTGATCAAATTTGTTTGGTGACTCAACATATAATGTCTCAGCTTCTAGGAAGTGAAGACAACTGCAAGGCATGAATTTTCAATTGGCATATAGTTGAGCTCATATCCCACCAATGTTCTTCTTAGATAGTCGATGGCCCTTACTTTACCTGCGTCATCATGCTGTGCCAAGAGTACACCTAATGCTGACTCCATTGCTGAGATATACAAAAGAAATGGTCTACCTTGGACTGGTGGCACCAATATAGGAGACTTGAGGAGGTAGTCCTTGAATATTTGGAATGCTTGTTCGCATTGCTTTGTCCATATGAATTTGATGTCTTTGTGCAGTAAATTTTGGAATGGGTGGCACTTGTCTTATAGCTGAGCTATGAAGCGCCTGATTGATTGGAGTCTCCCTTGTAACCCTCTTAGTTGTCTCAGGTTCGATGGTGGAGGCATGTCCAATATTTATTTGACTTTCTTTGGGTCTACTTCTATGCCCCTATGTGACACTATGAACCCCAATAACTTTCCTGCTGTGACACTGAATGCACATTTCTTTGGGTTTAGACAAACTTTAAATTCTTGCATTCTGTCAAAGATTGGTCCCAATACTTGTAGATGATCCTTGTGAATACTTGACTTGGCTAGTATGTCATCCACATAGTCTTCCATTGTTTTGTGGATGAGATCATGAAATATAGTTGTTATAGCCCTCTGATATGTTGCACCCGCATTTTTGAGACCAAATGGCATGACGTTCCAACAGTAAGTGCCCCAAGGACATGTGAAAGCTATTTTATGTTGATCCTCTAGTGTGATCCTTATTTGATTATACCTTGAAAATCCATCCATGAGTGATAGAATTTGATGTCAAGTGGTTAGATTTGCTATCATATCAATGTTTGGTAAGGGAAAGTCATCTTTGGGACAGGTTATGTTGAGATCTCTAAAGTCTGTGCAAATCTATATCTGACCACTGTGCTTTGTAACTGGCACCAAGTTAGATATCCAGTCTGTGTATGGTATAGGTATTATGAACTTAGCATCCAGGAGCTTCTTCAATTATTCTTTGACTAGCAATGCAACATGGGGATGCATCTTTCTCAGCTTTTGTTTGACAGGTTTGGCGTTGGGTAGTAACAGGAGATGGTGTAGTACTAACTCTAGATCTAACACTGGCATATCTGAGTAGGACCATGCAAAATTGATCATCCTTTCTTTAAAGAAGCTGATAAACTATTCTCTCTCCTTAGGGGTGAGTGATTTTGACAAGCATATGTTCTTTGGGTTCTTGTCATCTCCCAAATTGACTTCCTTTGTTTCTTCTACTAGTAATGTTGATTTATCCTCTGTCAAGGGGAGGAGTTCCTTCTTTCCATCTTCTAGCACCTCAGTGAGGTTTTCGCTAGAAGATACGTCTTGTTTTATCTTTTTATCATTCTTTTGTTCTTTTTTCTTTTGTGGACTGGAAAGAGGAGCTACCTCCCCAAAATATGCCACTCTATCAAGGTCAAAGGAGAAGCCTTCCTTGTGGTCTCCTGATGGAATGCCTTCCCTAAGTCCCATGAAATCAGCAATAGCCTTGTCGTTCTCAAAGACATCTAGATCAGGGGGTCCTTGTTGATCCCACTCTATTAACTCCAGGTGTACAAGACAGATGCTCTTATGGTTGTTTGACTCTAGTTGACTGAAAGGGACTACAGATATGGTTCCTACAAAATTGGACTGTGATGTGGACACACTACTTGAGGTTTAAAAAATGACATGCTTATCTATGCAGGGTTGTTCGACAATGGAAAGTTGGTCGAATAAGCCTTCTAGGTTTATGATAGTGTCTAACCTAGGGGAATAATCTAGGATTGATAGTTCAGAGTCATGAAAAGATCTCTACTCATACTCGTGGGAGTCAGTCTCAATAGAATGCTCGTCAGATGTCTCACTTCCTTTGTTATCATTGATTGCTATGTGGAGGTCTATTTGGGTTTGTGTGGTTCCCTCTTCGGTGGGAAACAACTGTGCTAATATGTTGCTTATCAAGACATATTATGTGTTGTGCCCCTGGTGCATCTCTACTATTTGCTCTTGATGGACTTGGATGTCTTGGATCACAAGACTGGTTCTTTTTTTTCTATATCCCAACCCTCTCGTGTTTCTCTGGGTTGGTAGGAGAGAAAATTCCATTATGCCTTGTTGTCTTTCCCCTAGCCTGGTTGTACCATCATACCTAAATCTTTGTAACATTGTGTAACCATTACCATAGTTTGACAGGGGTAGGGGTGGTTGGATTGTCTCTGGTGAGTCCTGGTATAACTAGGTACTAATGTCTTGTTCAAATGGATTTTCTTTTGCTATGTCTCCCCATCTAACAAAGGTTGTGGGCGGACATCAAAATAGAATAGGCTGTGGAGTTTCTGTTATAATAATAGGTTGTGGCATGCCATAAGTTCTCAGGCTCTGAGGCATGTGCATGATGGTAAAAGCCTCTTCATATTTTTATTCACCACAACCCTTGTTAGTAATGGATATCTTGCCTGCTTTCCATGTGATATCTTTAAGATTTGAATCTGAAGAGGAGGGAATACTTGCATCCTGGTTAATGGCTATCTTTCCTACTGTCTGTGTGACATCCTTAGGATTTGAATCTAAAGAGGATGGGATGCTTGCATCTTGGTTTGATGGCACCTGGTTATCAGTGCTGATTTGGACCGCATTATAGTATTGGAAAGGATTGGGATCTCTCTCTATGATGATTTCCTCTCCTTGGTGTGGGAACTTGATGCATTGATGGTATGTCAAAGGTACGGCTTGCATTTCATGTATCCAGGGTCTCCCTAGTAGCATTTTGTATCCCAACTCAAGGTCTAGGATCTGGAAGGGAGTGTTTTTGACCATTGGACCAATACAGACAGGTAGAATGATAATACCTTTAAGGGACCTTTCCTCTTCATCATAAGCTCTGATATTTATTCTCCTTGTGACATCAATTCTTGATTCTGAATAGCCCAGTTGCTTGATTAACTTTAGGGTATAGATGTTTAACCCAACTCCACCAAGGACCCTATAGATAGCACTTTTGTGGACCTGGACAAGTAAGTGCAAAGGATCATTATGCAGGGGTTTATGCGGTGGCACATCACACTCTGTGAATGTGGCATGGTTGTTAGTAGCTATATGGTTAACCATCATTTGGAAGCTCTCAGGTGTTATGTCCCTTTGGACAGTTGCATTATGAAGGGCTTGGTCAAGTGCCAGTTTGTGTTGTGGAGATATGCGCAATAGGTCAAACATGGAGATCTGGGCAAGTGTGCGCTTTAGTTGATCCACTATGCTTGGCTGTGCATCTGAGTTTGCTTTGGGATTGGAAAATATAGTAGATGAGGATGGTACTCCTTGCAAGACAACTCTGGCATGACATGTTACAACACATTTGTTACCTTGGTCTTTGATAGTGATTGTAGCCACATAGCTATCTAAAGGATTGAGGCAATTAATAACATTATCACTGTTGGCATATGTATAGTTAACTTGTTTTGCTTGTCCACCAAACCCGAAGGCTTTTCCCTTGTTGTGATCATGAAAGGTATCATTGAAGATAGTGTGATCAGTTGTGTCTTTGGTTTGGGTATTTGTCACATCAATGGTCCCTATGTCAATTAGGTCTTGGATAGCGTGTTTCAATCGGTAACAGTTGGATGTTTTATGTCCTTTCACTCGATGAAACTCGCAGAAGTCCTTGTCATTATACCACCTTGGTTTGTTTGCATCCTATTCAAAGTCCCTGATTTCAGGGAGAGTGATAGTGTTTGATTGTATCAACTTGCGTAATGCTGATTCTATCGGATCTCCTAATGGTGTGAAATCTCGTTGCTGGAATTGAAACCGTGGTCTGCGTTGATTTTATTGTTGACTGTTTGACATAGCGGCCGCTTGTACAGGGGGAGGTTGGTTTTGGGTGTATGCTTGTTGAGTGGGAATTATGGGTTTTTGATTGGCCACAGGTGCACCTTGCAGTAACACCTTGGGTTGTGCATAGTTGACTATCTTCACATCAATGACACCATCGTTAGTGACATTTTTGTTTTTTTTCCACCACTTAGCTTTGTCCATTGCATTTTTGTTTGTATTCATTTGTGTTGGATCTACAAGGATTCCTCGTTTGACTAAGTTATGCTCACAAAGAACCCCTCGTTTGATGAGTTGTGTGAAGTTCAGAGCTAACTGTAACTCTGTTGTGAATGACATGTCTGGAATTAGATTTTCAACAAACATGACTATTAAGTCTTGTTCGGGCACATCATATGTTATGTGGCTTTCCGTATTCCTCCATCTCTGTAGGAACTTCACAAAAGACTCTCCATCTTTATGTTTGATATCGCAAAGGTCCTTGATGCTGATCTTGCACTCAATGTTATGATGGAAGTGAGCTATGAACTTTTTGGCCAGTTCACCCCAAGACTGAATGCCATGAGGTAAATGCGAGAACCATCCCATTGCTGGTCTAGCCAAGCTTTGTGGGAACAGTCACATTAAATATGTTTCATCATGGGTGACTTCAACGCAACTAGCAAAAAAATCTTAGATATGTTCAATAGGGTTGGTATTGCCCCTATATTTGTCAAATTTGGGTACCGAGAAGTGATTTGGGAATAAAGACATGTGGAGAGAATAGTCAAAGGGGTATGGGTATAAATCCTCTATGGTGTAGGATTTATTTTGCCCTTGATTTTGCATATCCATCATTTGGGTTTGAAGGGTTTGTACTTGTTGTATTAACATGTCCATTTGATATTGAGGTTGATGTGTGAGGATGTTCCTATGTGCTGTAGTGGGTATGAGGCTGTGCCTCTATGTCCCGTAAGTAGGAACATAGGATTTCATCCTAGGGAATTGATATTGATTTCCCACCGAGTGATTTTGAAATGGGGGCACATGAGTAGCCCATGGTGGGTTTTGATGTGTTTGTTGTTGTGATTGAAATGGGGTTGATACTGCTAGGGTTGATATTGTTGCTGATGGGGTTGGGTTTGAGGCAACTGAAGCTAGGTTTGCTATTGTGGGGGTTGGTTTTGAGGTAACTAAAGCTAGGGTTGCTGTTGCTGAGGTTGGATTTGAGGAAACTGAAGCTAGGGTTTCTATTGCGGGGGTTGGAATTGAGGCAACTAAAGCTAAGGTTGCTGTTGTTGAGGTTGGATTTGAGGGAACTGAAGCTGGGGTTTCTATTGCAGGGGTTGATATTGAGGCAACTGAAGTTGGGGTTGTTGTTGCGGGGGTTGGATTGATGTCAGAATGAGCAAAGGTGTAGCCTTGGGAGGGCATTGATTGTAAGTTGTATCTGTAGAGATGGATACCTATGGGCATGAAGTATTGATCCCAAGACTAGTATGAGTTGACTGCAGCAACGACATAGTTTCAGAACAGTTGGTGTTTGATGTAGCTTGAGAGATTGATTGCCCTAGCCATATGACCGAGGGCGGGAACATATTAGTAACCACAGGTGCACTCAGTTGTGAGCTTATCGTGTTTTGAGTGGCAGATGTGTTGGCTTGGTTTGACTAGGTATCGTCTGTGTCAATGTGGGTAATACCAATGATGGAAATATTTGAGAGACAAAAGGCAGTATCTGAGGAGGGTGAGTAGTGTTTTGACCTGCGAGAGGGTTTTCGGTCCATATGGTCGATACACTGAATTCAATGGGGAGTTTGACTCCCTTCTTTATTAGCATGGCTAAGAAGCATTTGAGATTCCTCTCTACAACATCATCAACTACTTGTGTGGAATAAGCATCTTGCTCTATATCCTCTAGTTCTTCTTCTGTGACATTTTGGAAAAGAGATGCTCCACGGGGTTGTTCAAGGAACAGAGTAGAACTGGTATTTATGAAAGGATCATTCTCTTGCTCTGTTTCCCAAGTGGGGAATCAGTTAATATATGACTCATCAGGTTGTGTTCTAGCCTTAGACCTTGTGTAAGGCCCTCCATGAGGTGTTTGAGACATAGTTTGGTCCAAGTTTTGTAACTAAAACAAGTGGTATTAAGAAAACAAAGAAGAATATCCTTTCTAAGGAAGTCTGAGTTATGTTTAGGACAAGGGTAATTCTAGGGACAGATTTTGATATAGCTTGATCTCAAAGTGGTGATGATGTAAAAAGATAAGATTTGCCAACCTTTGTCTTGGACAGAGTCAATTTGATAAGGATGATGATGTTTGATATGATGAGATCAAGGTATTTTGAGTCTGAGCTTTTGAACTAACAATGTTTTTGACAATAATCATGCTTTTCAGAGAAGGGATGATCTTTGATGTTTAGAGATTCACACAATGTTCTTCACATTTTCCTGGGATAGACACTAGTTTTGGACACCAAATGAAGAGGTTTTCAGGGTTTTTAGGTCAAAACAAGAATAAAGTATCTCTGGTCAGTTGTGGTACAACTCCACCGATTGCGGCAAAGTAAATGGTCGATTGCAGTAGTTTATCACTGATTGTGGTAATAAACAAGGTGATTGTGACAAAATTCCTTCAATTGCGGCAGAATGCGGGCAATTGCAGTAAAGGGGAAACAGTCTCAAAAAGACTAAAAGATTGGTATCATTGCTTAACAATTTTGATATTTTTGGAACAATGCTTCTGATTTGCAAGACAATTGACGTTGACAACCCTAGACTTTAACACGTTTGACTCATTTTGACAGTTTGGATATTTTTTTTTGTGTTTTCAGAAATTGATCAAAGAAACAAGCACGACAGACACTGTGTTTTGAAGAATGGAGACTGAGAATGTGTATGTTCTACATCTTTTTCAAGTTGCAAGGTTATCATGAGGTCTCAACATTGAACAGTCAGATTTTATGTAGGTCAATGGATTCAGAATACAATGTTATAGGCCTAATGCTTGAATGTCCGTTAGCTCACACAATAATTGTCACACTACTAGGACACGAAGGTCCATGACGTAGGTGCCCGTGTTTTTGCTGTTTCCAGGTATTGTTGCAATGGAGTGAAGATCTCTTTCACTACACAAATACCATGGGACACATATGTTGGGGATCTTGGGGGGAAATTCTGCAACCCCTTGCACTATAATAAGGTACCTGTTCGGAGGTAAAATGGGTTGGCCTCTAATTAATCAAGGTTGAAGTAAGGGTCAGTGGTGTCTCTCCAACTGGTTTGTACGTGTGTGACTCACTTAAGAGCCTAGTTGATCATGCTAGCTCCTTAGGGATATTCACCCGATCCAGACTATTACCAACACACCTCGCTCGAGCTTGGCTAGATAAGACAAAAATTTGGTTCACTCCTTGTTTATATACTAATAGGAAGGATTACCGGTTTAAGGTCATTCTCTGAGGAAGAAGTGCATTCCCTGGACAGGCCTTTCTAAAAAGTATAAAGGTTTTTAATCTAACAGTTTGTGCAAGTGCACCCAAAACTCAAGACACAAGGTAAATCAATTAAGCTCCGAAAATTTGAAATGTGAACTAAGCTACACCACCATACAAGCACAAATGTTCAATTTTAAGCCCAAAAGTAGGTGTTGATTGCTTGTTTAATTTTAATGCACCAATTTGAGATATTTTTGCCTTGTTCAATTTTAGTGCCCATGTCAATTTTAAGCCCAAATCTGAAGTGTGAAATGTGAGATGTTTGGACAAACACTGTTCTTTTTAAACCTAAATCGACAAGTGAATTCCTTTTAGTTTGCTTTGTTTAATATGTTAGTATCGAAAATGATTTTTGCAAAATGAGAGTATACGTAACTTTGAAATAATGAATGATAGTTACCAACAAATTACTCTTCCTATTCATGGGAATTCGTTGTCCTACAGAAAAATAAAGAAAATATCAGATTTTTAGATAGCAAGATGAATAATTTGGCCCTGATGAGCAATTTTGCAGGTGATTGTGGTAATGCACATGCAATTGCGGTAAATAATAGGTGATTGCGGCTCAAAATTATCGATTGCAGCAAAGAACCTTCAGTTGCGGTAATGCACAATCAATTGCAGTCTGGATCTATCGATTGTGATAGAATTTTTCTAATTGCGGCACGAGTGAATCAATTGTGACAAACTGTAGAAAAGACAGAGACCCAGAAGACGACAGAAAAGAAATGCAAAAACCTAAAATCGATTGCGGTATTAAACTAGTCGATTGCGGCAAAATTGTGTGAATTGCAACAAAATACCAGCAATTGTGAAATAACACAGATATCAAAAAAAGAACAAATTTTGAGATTTGTGACCGTATGGCCGTGGTTGATCATCTCTATTTGTCATCTGCAAGAGATATTTGGGCTGTTTGATTCACGTCGGTTTCACCAAAATGTACGTCTCCTTTGATTGTGATCTGTAGTTCCCAAGCTTTCCAAAGGCAAGGGTTAGTAGCAAGGGTTTCACAAATGATATAAATCAAATACACAATAACTACTAAAATGAATAACTTGAAATGTAACCAATAAAATGTACAAGCAAAGAAAGGAAAACAAATGAATGCAAAGCCCAAAGTGCTTGAAGCTTCTATTGTCTCTCTGTACTCCTTCTGAAATGCTATTTTTGATGCTCAGTATTGGTGTGGCAGCGCGTATGACTTGAGAAGTGTCAAGAATTTGCTAATTGAAATGTGTGTGTGATTGCAAGATGGCTTGAATGCTAGAACCAAACTGATATAGTAATGGTGCACAAGAGCTTGAAATCCTGGATCCTTCAAATGGTTATGAAGGGTTTATTATATAAGAATTGGTGATGCTATGAATGGTTGAGATCAATCCCAGAGATAGGGAGATGAATGGTTGAGATTAAAAGGAACTGGAGAAGCCATCAGTAAACTCCACCTCTTCATTTGGCAAAGAGGAGATAGAGTTTGGTTGACTGAAGAGCTAATGGTGAGTTACCTTTTTGAACTGAATAGGTGGGTGAAGTTACCCATGTGGACTGGAGAGCTGGGTGGAGTTACCCATGTGGACTAGAGAGATGGGTGGAGTAACCCATGTGATCTGATTGGAGTTATCTTTTTGAAGATAAATGAATATTTAATTCATTTATTTAATTAAAGTTTTCAACATGTGAGATAATTGAATTCTTTTTGATTTAGAATTGCTTTATTGAATGAAATTAAATTAATTAATTTGAAATTAGTTTAATTGGAAAAATTTAATTAGTAAGTTTAAATATTTGAATTTAAACTATAGGAAATTGAGTTTAATTAATTAATTAATGGTAATCAATCAATTAAGGTTAATTAATTAAATAAAATTAATTATTTAATTAATTTTAGGAATTTGATTATATGATTTGGGGAATGAATTTAGAAGAAAATAGATGATTAATTAATGATTTTAAAAAAACCATTAATTAATAGATGAAAATTAGTGTTTTTAGTGTAAATTCGCAAGCCTGTCCATTTTCAAGTGTCTACACTAGGTATGGAACCAATGTTACCATCAAGTCTGAATCATTGGCAACACACCATATAAAACCTTATGTGTCCAATGCATTTAATGTAATTTGTCTTGCACTTGACAGTAATGACTTCCCAATCATCAGAGAAACAAAAACTAAGATAGAAGATATCCCAGATATCTATCTGGATGAATTGGAATCAGAGAGAGCTTCACAGGCCCAAGCCAATGTTATTTGGTATGCTAGTTTGAGAAACTATTTGATACAAGAGAATGGATCCATAGAGACAAATCTTTTTAAAGAAGACACTGAATCAGAAGATCAAAGCAATTAGATTTGGGAACTATTCTTTGATGGTGCTAGAAGCAGGCATGGCTCTAGTGGTGGTGCTATGCTAGTCTCTCCCAAGGGGGGAAACTATTATACAACTTTTAGATTCAGCTTCTCTTGCACTACAAACACTTCTGAATACAAAAGTCTAGTAAATGGATTGGAGTGGGATAGAAAAAGAGGGATCAAAGCCCTAAAGGTGCATGGTGATAGTGAGCTGGTAGTCAGCCAAGCAAGAGGGATAAGTCTAACCAAAAATGATACAATGAGAGCATATAAGCATCGAGTTTTGGATGCAATTGAAGATTTCAATGCTTTCAACATTATTGCCATCCCTAGAAAATTTAATCAGAATGAAGATAGATTGGCTGCTGTGGGATCCCAATATGACATTCCTAATAGCATTTCAATGGAAAGGGATCAACAACATATCAAAGTGATTATCAAGCCTTCTATCCCTGATAATAATGTTAATTGGTAAGTATTTGACAATGATGAGCAAATTCTACAGTTCTTGTTTGAAGAGGATGTCTTCTCAGAGCATAATCAAGATAGACTGATGCAGAACTATGGCTAACAAGTGGTACAACTTAAGTCAAATAAGATGCCTAAATGCCTTGTCACCTTGGAGTCTATTTTCAACAGAGATGATCAAACAAAAAAGAAAAAAACTAGCCTGGTAGTTCAACAAGAACACTATGCTGACTTAGAGCTAGAGCTAGGTAAAATTTTGAAGTTTGGAAAGATTAAAACTGATTTAGAAAGATAAGATTATGCCCAATTATTTCAAGAATTCAGTGATATATTTGCCTGGCAGTATGAAGACCTCAAAGGTTTTAATCCAACACTTTCTCAGCATACTATTGAATTAGAGGCACATGGAAAACCAGTTAGATAGAAGCAAATGCCTGACAACCCCAAACTTGAGCCACTCATGCACAAAGAGGTGCTCAAGTTAATTGAAAGTGGTATCATTTACCCCATAAATCATACTAGTTGGGTTTCCAACCTTGTTCCTGTCAGGAAAAAGAATGGGGATTTAAGACTATGTGTTGACTTTAGGGACCTTAATAGGGCATCCCTAAAAGATCGTCATCCATTTCCATCTATGGAGAAAATTCTACAATGTGTCTCTGGATCAGAATGCTTCTCACTATTGGATGGCTATCTAGGCTATAATCAGATCCTGGTTCATGAAGATGATCAATATAAGACTGCATTTACAACCAAGGGGGGAACCATGTCTTATCAAAAGATGCCTTTTGGTCTCTCAAATGTAGGTGCTACTTTTCAAAAGGCAATGGATATGGCCTTTAAAATCCTCATGTACAAGTTTGTATTGGTCTATTTAGATGATATAACTATTTATTCCAAACATGCAGCAGACCACATCAAACATCCGAGGAAGATATTTGAAAGGTGTAGGGAGTTTGGGATCTCTCTTAATCCCAAGAAATGTGTGGTTGTAGTCCATGAAGGGAAACTGTTGGGATATATTGTGTCCAAACAAGGAATTACAATCGACCCTGAAAGGATTGCAACTATTCTAGAATTACCCTTACCACATCACAAGAAAATTCTTCAATCCTTCATTGGAAGGATTAACTTTGTCAGGCATTTTTTGCCTAACATTGCAGATCTTTTGAAGCCTTTGAAAACAATGTTGAAGAAGAATGTAGTCATATGCTGGAGCAAAGAAGGAAAGGATAGTTTTCAAGCCATTAATGAGGCTAAAATAGAGGCTCATGCCTTGTTGAATCCTGATTTCAGCAAGGATTCCATTCTATATGCTTATGAAGGCTCTAATTCCATATCTTTAATATTAACTTAGAAAAACTCTGAAGGATTGGAGCAGCCTATTGCTTTCTTTAGAAAAGGTTTGGAAGAATATGAGAAGAGATATTGTTTTGTGGAGAAACATGTACTTGTTGTTGTAAAGAGCCTAAAAAAATTTAGATATCTATTAACTCACAGTAAGGTACAATTAAGAGTCACTCATCCAAGTGTCAAAGAGTTCTTGCTTTCTAAAGACCTAAATGAGAAAAGAGCTGGTTGGATCACTAGGGTAATGGAATATGATATTGATATCCAATTTACCAAGCTAATCAGAGGAAGAGGTCTTTGTGAGAATTTGATAGAGGATGAGAATCCAAGAAATCCAGAGCAGATGAATGCATCCTTAGTTATGCATTCGACAGAAGAACATGCCAAGGAACCAGGATGGTTGCCTAACATGGTTCATTTCTTAAAGATAGGAGAGTACCATGAAAATTTGGATCTAGCCAAAAGAAGATATTATAGATTATAATCTATCTCCTTTGTGCTAATTTATGAGGTCCTTTTTAGGAAGGATCACAATGGTGTTCTCCTAAGATGCATAGATTTAGAACAAGTAGTAGGTATCCTGAGTGAATTTCATGATGGAACTTCTGGAGGTCACTTTTCTCCTAGGATCACTTCTTTTAAGATAATGAGGGCTAGATAATATTGGCCACCTATCTTCAAGGATAGTTATGATCATGTAAGGAAATGCATAAAGTGTGCCATGTTTGCAGGTAAAGAAAGACTTGCAGCTATGCCCCTTCAACCAATCAGAATAGATCAACCTTTCATGAAGTGGGGAATTGACTTCATAGGCCTTATCAATCCTCCATCTAGTGCGGGCCATAAATGGATAATAACTGCAACTGATTATTAAACCAAATGGACTGAGGCTATTGCACTAAAATAAGAAATTGAGAGTGCTTTCCTAGGCCTTTATGAAGACAAAATTTATAGATTTCGGACTCCAAACTCTTTTATATCAAATAATGCACTTGCATTTACCAGTCTAAGAGTGACTGAATGGGCAGTCAGGAAAGGTATTTATCTGAACACTAGTTCAAACTATTACCCTTAGGGTAATGGTCTAGCAAAGTCCACAAATAAGAATCTGATTAGGATTATCAAAAAAACTTTACAAGAAAATCAGAGGGACTGACATTCTAAGCTCAAGTCTTCCTTGTGGCTAGACAGAATAAACCCAAAGAAAATCATTGGGAATTCTCCCTATATGCTGGTGTATGGAAAAGAGTCTAGATTGCCTATTTTGACAGAGTTGCCAGCTTTAGACCTTGTAACCCAATTTTTCCTCTTTGAAGAAG
This sequence comes from Thuja plicata, assembly GCA_018584345.1. NCBI lineage: Eukaryota > Viridiplantae > Streptophyta > Pinopsida > Cupressales > Cupressaceae > Thuja > Thuja plicata. The sequence goes on along the minus strand of MU226983.1, from coordinate 325,278 downwards.
AAGACCCTCTACAGGTAAGATATGCCCAACTTATGGAGTTGGGAGAGATCAGAGACAAATCTATGCAGACCATGGAAATTCAAAAAATGCAAACTAAGAGAAGCTTTGACAAGAGAGCCAGGGATAAAAATTTCAAATTTGGGGATATAGTCCTCAAATGGGATGAAGACAGATCTAAGCATGGAAGACATACAAAGTTTGATTCCTTTTGGGGAGGACCATTTATAATCACTGAGTGTAATGCATTTCAACTCTCAACTCTTGAAGGAGAGGCCTTTCCAATATCTGTCAATGGTTTTCACCTAAAACCTTGTTTTGAGGTTTTCCCTACTTTATAATTAATTTTCTTTCTTTCTCCTTCTTTCTAGGTTAGTTTCCTGCTTTCCAAAAGTGCTTGTGCACAGCTTGTTGTCCCTCCTCCTAGTTTCAATCCCCCTCCTTTCCTAGAAATTTTTTTTGTGCTCAATGATGACTCCTATGCCCAATGGATGCCAAAAATAGCCACTAGTTTTCCATGTCTAGTAGGCTGACATCGAGCAGAAATTGCCAAAATTTTACCCAAATTTCCCATCTTATGAGAATTCTTGCTGCAAGTGGAGAAAATGTGGCTCCCATGAGGGTAGAGCCCAGCTTGTAATATTTTGCAATTGATTCTAGGTCTTGATCTTGTTCTCTTCTCATTTCTAGGTCTCTGGTTTATCCTTGTTCATAAAAAAGGACCTAAGTGCAAAATCCTAAGCATTTCATGAGAAAACCCTAGTTTTGGTCGCCATGTTCTATTTTCTCATTACCTTTTCAGATGACTTAAGTTTCCTTATAAGTCATGTGCACATTAACCCTTCTTTTTTTATCTCTTAGTCACGCAAAGGAAATAAAATATTTCATTTTACTTAGCGACTTCAATTTGCCTTTAGTCTCGCAATCTCAGAAAGAAAAGAAATATCCTTTCAAGTCATCAAGATTTCAAGCAAGCCATCGATCACGTTCAGATCTTGTGATTGTCGCGTAATATCATATCAAAAGAGAATATGCTTAAATGTTTGTGAGATTAAATGCAAGCCGTGGATCAGTTTAAGTTCAGATTCTGATTGTGTGAATGGCGTTCAGTCTCAAGATAAAATCAGTGGTCAAGGTTTTATTCCGTGACTTTGAGAATCCGTGTATCTCTCAACTCATGGTAAACTTGAGAGTTTAATTCTGGTTAGTATATGTTAAGTTTTGTGGTTGCTGAAGGAGATCCGGGTTAAGTCTTTTCTTCTAAGATTTCATGCCAGTCGTTGATTGCACTCAGATCCTGTGGTCATCTCTAAGTCTCCAAAGAAAGTCAAAAGGTCAACAAAGATAAGAGATTTCACGCAAGCCATCAATGCAAAGATAATCTTATGGTGGTCCCTGAGTCTCGTGATGGAAACATGATTAAGCAGAATGATAAGAGATTGCGAGACTGCTTAGTTGCCAAGTCTCTAGATAAACCATGGTCAAGAAGGTTGAGTAAAGTAAAGCTCAGAGTTTGTAGATGATCTATTCAATGTCCTTGATTAGATTTTAATCTCATGGTTTTCACTTAGTCTCATAAGGAAAAGGAATATTGTCCTGTGGTCTTGAGATTAAACATGGAGTGTAGATCTTGGATTTGATCTTATGGTGGTCGTGCAACCTCATTATAAACTTAGAGTTAATGGAATGATTCAAAGAATCAGTGACATGAAGGATTCAATAATCCAAGGGTTAAAGATGAGTCAGGAATCAGAGCTAGAGATGAAGATCGATGACCGTGTTTCAAATGAGAAATCAAGTACTTTCATAGCCATTGATATAAGTACCCACGCCACCTATGACCCTTAACATTTAAATATTCAAATATTCAAAAGATCTAATCTCAAGGTTCATGGCGGTGGCATGATTTTTCAAGGTGCAGATAGAGGGATGGGTCGAGCCAACTTCTCAAGATCACATTTATGGTGATGGGAAAGATATTCAAGTCTGTATCTGATCAACTCAGATATTTCTACATTGCATTGATGAGCAGACTTGACATTTCTAGGGTTTTAGAATTGTTTATATAGATCTGTTGTAACCCTAATTTATAATATTTAGATTGACTTCTGAGCCTGTGTGCTAGAGGAGCATGTATATAAGTTTTTTGAGAGCTTTTAGAGCTTAGAGTTTTCCAGCTAGTGTAAGATTTTCTGTGGCATTTTTTCTGCCCTCAGGTTTTCACCTTGTTGTAATATTTCATTGAATTCTAGATTTTGTATGAGCTTTTTGTGGCATTTTCTCTTCCCTCAAGTTCTTCCTTGTCTGTATTTCTCTTACTAAAAAATGATATAGTGACTTTTATTAGAGAAATCTTGGAGTTCCTGAGCCTTTCTTCGTTTCAACATCTTTGTGTACTACTGTGTGTGATCTGATTTAGGTAATCCTATGCATTTTGTTCATCCCTGGTTACTTTGTCTCATTCTTGTGCCTATTTGCTGGAGTGAATGTTTGCTTGCAGGTCACAGTCTATGTCTAATCCCTTGGAAAGCTATTGTTTGTGAAATCTTCTCTTTCCTTGAATAGCCTCTTTCCATTTCAGACCTCTCTATGAAATACTTATGCAAGCCTATTCAGAAAAATTGTGTTCTATTAGATCCAAGAATCTTCATGCTAGTTTGGTTACTATGTCATTTTTCATATTACCTTTAGTGTATCACCTAGTAGGATAATTTGCTTTCCAGTTATTTCCTTTCAAGCATTCCTTCTATCCCTTTTCCTTCCAAGTTTACTTTTCATGTCAAAAGAGCAGATTAGGTGATTATCGAAGAGGAACCGACCTAGAACCTGGAGGCTTCACTTCAAGTTAGCAAAGGTCCCACAACCTAGAAGTGATTCCCATGTTATACTAGATTATCAAGACTACGAGAGCTTGAAAATGGTGCAAAATTAAGTGTATAACAGTAAGTATGAAGTAAAGTTACCTTTGAAATGCTTCAATTGTAATAAGATTGATCATATTGCATCTAGACGTCCGAATAGAAACTCCAAGGATTTTAGAAATAAATATAATAAATATCATTCTAAGGGTCATAAAATTTTTTTTGCTAATGAAGAAGGTGTGAGTGATGATGAGTCTATTGCTAGCGAGGAAGAAATTGTGTTTATTTCTATTAAAGAAGATAAACCTATTGAGGAAAAAACATTGGTTTCATGAGTTGTTAAAAGAGATGAATGAGTCATTGATAGTGGATGCTAACATCATATGGCTAGTGATAAGGATAATTTTGTGAAGCTTGAGGACTATGATGGTGGTGTTGTTAGATTTGGTAACTATGATCCTTGTTTGATTAAAGGAAAAAGATCATTTATTCTTGATGGTAAAAAAAAATACCGATGATGTCCTGTATGTTGAAGGTTTAAGTCATAATTTTTTGAGTGTTGGAAAAATATTGGATAAAGGTTAAAAATTGGAATTCAAGATCATTGGAAGTACATGAAATCTTATTGCATCAGGTACACAAACTGGTGGTAATCTATTTCATTTGAAAACTGTTGAGAATAAATGTTTGATTGCTAAGATTGATGACAATTGGTTATAGCATAGAAGATTTTGTCATGTGAACTTTGATAATATGGTGAGAGTTAGCACTACTAATGTTGTAAGAGATTTACCTAAACTGATGAAGCCTAACAACATGTGCAAAGACAGACAATTGGGAAAACCGATTAGATCCACTTTAAAGAATAAGACATACTCTTCAAATGGAGTGTTTGATTTGGTACATACACATCTATGTGGTCCTACTAAGACAAGAAGCTATTATTGTGATAGATATTTTATGCTACTTATGGATGACTATTCAAGGATGATGTGGGTTACATTTTTAAATGAGAAATTATAATATTTTTAGAAATTGTAGATTTTCAAGATGATGGTAGAAACAAAATCTAGAAAAAGATTAAAGTGCCTAAGATCAGACAGAGGTGGATAATTTACATCTGGTGAGTTTTATGCATTTTGTGAAGAACATGGGATAAAGAGACAAACTTCTACTCCACAAACCCCATAGTAGAATGGTGTTGTTGAGCGAAGGAATAGGACTATCCTAGACACAACTAAGACTATGATAATTGAAGGAAAAGTTTCATAGATCTAATGAAGAGAAGAAGTGTACACTGTAGTACATAGGTTGAACCGAGTACAAATTCGGCAGGGAACCGGTAAGACTCCTTATGAACTATGGTATGGTAATAATCCTACAGTTAAATACTTTATAATATTTGGAAATAAATGCTACATTAAGCAAGATGGGGATATTGGAAAGTTCGATCCTAGAAGTGATGAAGGAATATTTCTCGGGTACTCTATAAAGAGAAAATAATATAAATGTTATAACTACAGACTGAAGATGATTGTTGAAAGTGAAAATGTCAAAGTTGATGAGAATATGGAGAGATCATAAAGAACTTGCTGGTATGAAATAGATAAAGAAGACAATCAGATTATGGAAGTGCAAAATCAAAATCAGGATGGGTCGGTAGAGCAGAAAGAACTTCTGGAAAATGAAGTAGATATTGACACCGAAGGGTCTACTACACAACCTACACCAAAAAATCCACAGTATGTGAGGATTAATCATTCCAAAGATGTCATTATTGGTGATAAGAATAGAGGTGTTCAAACTAGAGGAAGAATCGCTAGGGATGAAACATGTTTGTTTTATGAATTTGAGTCTAACGACATAAAGGATGCATGTAATGATGAGAGTTGGATGAAAGAAATGAGAGAAGAACTTGATCAGATTGAGAAGAACAAGATTTGGATTCTTGTTCCCAGACTTATTGACAAAAATGTGATCAATACTAAATGGGTATTCAGAAACAAGTTGAATGAAGATGGTAAAGTGGTTTGGAACAAAGCAATATTGGTATGTAAAGGATATTCACAGATGGATGGTATTGACTTTACAAAGACATTTCCTTATGTATCTAGACTTCAAGTTAGATTACTTGTTACATATGTAGCTTATAAAAAGTTTAAAGTCTATCAAATGGATGTTAAGTCTGCATTCTTAAATGGTGAACTAGAGGAAGATTTTTATATTGAGAATCCTGGTGGTTTTACTCTAACCGAGGAGGGAGATATGGTTTGTAAATTACAGAAAGCTTTGTATGGATTAAAGCAAGCTCCTAGAGCCTAGTATTCCATATTGGATAGGTATTTGACAAAGATTGGTTTCAACAAGGGTACTGCACATAGTAACTTATATTTCAGAATAATTGATAATAATATCTTGATTGTTGAAGTATTTGTTGATGCTATTATATTTGGTGGTAATGATGAGTTGAGCAAAGATTTTACTGATTAAATGCAAAAATAATTTGAGATGTCTATGATAGGTGACATGAAATTATTTCTTGGATTGAAAATTGCATAGTTGGATAAAGGAATTTTTATTATACAGTCTAAGTATGTCAGAGAACTGTTGAAGAAAATCGGTATGGAAGATTAAAAAAGTTGGTAGGAACTCCTATGGTTATTGAATGAAAGTTAACTAAGGATGATGATTCCCCTTGTGCTAATTAGATATTATACAAATCTATGATCGAAGGATTGCAATATCTAACTCATTCTAGACCAAACAAAACAAATCCTGTTGGAATTGCTGCAAGATTTCAAGCTGAAATGAAGGAATCACACATGGTTGCTGTCAAGAGAATTTTAAGATACTTGAAGGGTATAGTTGACCATGGATTATAAAAAATATGATGACTTTAATCTATGTGCATACACTGATGCTGATTGGGTAGGTAATAGGGATGATAGGAAAAGTACTAGTGTAGGTACATTCTTTTAGGGTAAAAGACTAGTTTCTTGGACTAGTAAGAAGCATGATTGTATTTCTCAATCTACTATTGAGGCTGAGTATGTTGCTGCTGTAATAAACTGTAATCATGTTGTTTGGCTGAAGTAAATGATGAAGGATATAAGGATAAACATTGATGAACTTAATGTTATTCATTGTGATAACTCTAGTGCTATAAATATCTCAAAGAATCCTGTGTTACATTCAAAAGAAAAGAATATTTCTATTAAGTATCATGTTTTGAGGGATAAAGTCGGTGAAAAGGAAGTGAAACTAGAATTTGTGTCTACTAAGGAACATATTGCTGATATTTTTACAAAGCCTTTTCTAAAGGATATATTTGTGTATCTCAGGGAGAATCTTGGGGCGATAGCCCCTCCTGATCAGAATTAATGATGCTACGAATGACATCAGTCCAGAAAAATCTATCAGAATATCATTCACTAGATTGATGAGTTTGGGGATAATTTCTTAATTAGGGTAGCAGTATTATGGTCATTATGGCTTTCTTATTTTTTCCTTTTGAGGCGAGTTTAGTTATTTTTGATGTCTTTGGTCCTTTGCTATTGACGTCAAAAGGGGAGAGATCATGTGAAAAATATAGGTGATTATTCTTGGGTGAGATTGTGTTGAAGCTGGAAAGTTAGAGTGATCAAGTGGATATATTGTGACTATACTTTCAGAGTGATTAGTTGGATATATTAATATCTTTGTGCATTGATAAGTTTTTCACTTTGCATATTGCCATCAATGCGAAAGGGGGAGATTGTTGGAAGATTGTTTTCAATCATGGTAAAAGTAGATTGTTGGAAGATAGTTGAGCATGTCAGATTTTTCTATTTGGGTGTGCTGACTTTTATATTTTGTCATTGATGGAAACATACTAGTTGTTGTTTCAAACAATGTGTTCAGTATGTTCAGTTAAGAGGATTTCAATTGTTCTGGTGCTATATTGAAGATCTTGAGTTCTGATTGTGAGGTATTTTTCAAAGGTATCTATAGATGGTCTACATAGGTTTTTAGAAGTTTGGATGATAGTTTGACTGAGGTATGATGGAGTTGTTGGTTGTTGTTGTTACAGTGTTTTTGTGTACAATGGATGAGTATTTGGATCTGTATGCCTTGGATTTGATGTTTTAGAGGTTACAAAGCTGGTGGTTACATGTCACCTTATCATTGTGTTCACAACTAGTGTTGTTCATGTTTCAGAGTACGACAAACTCTTTTTTATTGTGACAGAGTTCGATATTTTAGTGTTCTTTTGTATCAGAGATGAAGATGAGATGATGCGAATGTTCTAGATGGTATTCATGCTACTTGTTGGTGTTCTTGGATCGTGTGATGACCATGTTGTTGGATTGCATTATTTTAGGTGATCGGATTTGATGTTTTGGTAGCATGTTGGTATTCCTTCATTTAGGTCATAACCAACTTAATGGAGTAATATTTTGCGATTCTTGATGCTGCTTTGGTGACACACAATTGTGTTCATGGTTGAAGATTTGGGTCCTATCTAAGTCTTAGCTGACTTGATTTAGATCACTTTGGAGATTGAGCATAATATTTATATATTTTATTGTAATAGGTCGTTGCCAACCTAGTGGTTGATTATTCTTTGTAATCGGTATAATGAGAGATTATTTTGTAATTGTGAGAGGTATGAGAGAGAGACTTCTATTATGCATTTAAGGCAGAGTTTGGGCTTCATTGGAACTGTATTGGCATTGGTGATGCTATTTGTTAGTTTAGTTGTAATGGACTATATGTCCACCTTGTTGTAATTGAAGACAGATCAGTGAACCTGACTGAGGTCCAGATCTGTGGTTGTATTATGAGAAGTGAGCTCTGGGCAGTGAGCCTACATATTGGGTTGTAAGTCTGTGGTTTCTTGTGCATCCTTTGTTCTCTATCTTCTCTTAGCCGGGCAGTACTTTTAGTAGATTACATTCATCTTGTGGGTTTGATTCCTATCAGTGTTTTCCCTTAACCGAGTTTCCTCGAGAAAAATCTTGGTGTTCTGTGTTATATGTTATGGATCTTGCATTACTATTTATCTTTCAGATCTAAGTGGCTAAAGTGAAATTAAATTATTATTAGGTGTGTACAACTAATTCACCCCCCCTCTCATTTGTGCTTGCCTCCTTTTGGGCCTAACTGAACAACCATCCAACATAATACTATGGAAGCACTAAACAAGGTACATGAACTACAAAGTGTGGAAGCACAAAAGGAGGTGCATGAACTGTCAAATAGAATACCTCTAGAGAATGTGATCTCAGGTGATGCTATTATTGGAAGACATGCACTGAAATAGATTTAATAAATGACATTTAAGGAAAATACATTAAAGGTAGGTGCAAGGCCAAATTATCCTTCAATGTTCTCTTTCTCACTTCAACACCCAAAACCTTCTTTATCTAATGACTAGCCTCCTTCCCACAGACCACCCCGACAACTGATGTTATAATCACCTTTCCTCTGTTTGAAAACTGCAGTTTTTGTAATACTTCGCCTTTTCCTAAAATACAAGGGTTACCATATTTTTTTGAGATGATGGGCACCATACTTCTTAATGTCATGGTTGCCCCTCTCCTAGTGTCCTTGGTTTGACAAGGCAACAGGTTGTCTTAATGGTGTTTTCGTGCCCATCTACCCATGCCACTCACCATACCTGATCTATACTTCATAAATATAATTGGTCTCTGAGTTGAATGGAGGAAATTGACTCCATTAATTGCCTATGTTTCCCTTAATTGCCAGACTCACCCAATTAATGGGTGCCCATGCCTAATAAATGCTTCTTATCTCTTGTACATTGATTCATTCCATTTTAATCCTTTCATGTTTTGGCTATTTTTATCTATATAATTTATTTAAGACCCCCATCAGCTTGGACTGACATGGGGATGTGACATCTTGCATATCAAGGTCATCACACTCTCCATGTATTAAAACCTAACCATTATTGATGGTCTATCAACTAGAAAGAGTAATGTTATCACCTTCCTTTAGATTCTCATGAGATTAGTTTTACACATTCCTTGACTATGATAGTACAATAGCTAAGTAATTGATTCTTCCCCTATTGAGATGGGCTCATCCACACAAATGAGAGAATCTAGAAGAGTGACAAGGAGGAGACTACCCACCTTAGTAGTTGAAAGCTGAGGGTGGTGATGGGGTCCAACTAGAGTGTTGTCTAGTTAGTAGTGGTGGAGGAGTGATGGTTACATGGGGGTGTCGAGAAGATTCAATCATTTCATCACTAGTCCTAGTGGTTGGATCTAGCATGAGAAAACAAGCAATGTAAAAACTTAGCCACAGTGTAAGGAGCATTTTCCTAATGATCTAGGAGGGTTTAGACATGCTAGAAATATAGTGCTACCTTACTAGCTTGAACTTGAATTCGCATGAGCACATTATTGACCACTATTTGTTTGGAGTGAATGTAAAAGTTAGAATAGACAAGAAAATGAATGAAAATTACAGAATTTTTATCTTTTTGAATTAAAAAAAATAAATTTTCGATATGAAAGTGTGTCATAGCTTGGAAAATTTTGTAGACAACTTGGCTCCATCACCAAGAACATTGTGCTAACTAAAGGGATCGAGAACATGCTAGAAGAACTCACATATCCATAACCAAGCATCTTGTGCATGAGCACAAAACTAGAAAAGGTGAAGGAGGTTTTATGGTTGACCACATAACAAACATCTTGGATAATTAGAAAGGCCAAGATGGATAAAATATGTGTCAATAGAAGACCCTAGTATAATAAATAGTAGGCGAATGAGCAATTTTGGGCTCCGCAAAAGCTTTGTAGACTATTTGAAAGTACTTAGTACAAATTAAATTAGGTGATTGAATAGACCACTTGACATTCAATTTTTGTACTATGAGAGGGTTGGGTGAAGCCACTTGTATCCTTTCTTTGGAGTGTAATCATAAAAATAAGTATTAACATATCATTTCCAAACAAACCAACCAAGAGAGTAGGAAAATACTTGCTTGTAGTATTATGTCTTATTGCATTTGGATTTTGAATTTACTTATTTTCACCTTCACTGATCCTGAGAAATCATCCACAAGAGTAGGAAAATACTTGCTTGTAGTATTATGTCTTATTGCATTTGGATTTTGAATTTACTTATTTTCACCTTCACTGATCGTGAGAAGTCATCCACAAAATGCCCATTGACCAATTATTAAGAGAGCAGCTGTAAAAATGAATATTCCTTTAATCAAATACTATGAAATGACAATAAGATAGCCAAATCCTTCAACAATCAATCCATAAAGTAAGGGTCTAGGAGGGTAACTTTACCTTACAGAATGAAAGAGGTGAACTACTTAGATCAACAACATTAAAATGATAATTAGAAGCATCTGTAAAAAGCATTTGGATGATCAAATGAAGATGATACAAAAGCCGAAAGCCTTGAACATCAATAATATGGAGGAATATTCATTCAACTTTATCATAGACATTTTTAAAGTCACTTTTAATTAAGAGAGTTTAGTGATGGATTTATGTGTTCATTTTATATCCTTCTCAAGAATATATCTACTTTGAATAAATCGAATCTTCTCAAGTATCTTATGCAATTACAATTGTATAATGTTTTCTGCTTACTCAAAGCATACAGTTGTTTTTTCTTAATAAAAAATAGTCAGCTCTAGTTATTTACTGTTTTGTCTAGTTAGAAGGTATTAATGTAGCCATATGACAGATTTGAGACTAAAGAATAGCTGTACAAGTTCAGCAATAGCCATTTACTGTTTTGTCTTAGAAGGTAAATGGGTGAATTAATGGCACAGTCCTTGAGGACTTAGAATAGGGTCTTATGCACAAAACTACCATTACACTCATGGTTCAGTAGAGCTAATGAAAAATCAAAATAATTACAATTTTTAAATGTAAATTTTTAAGAAATGAAAATGGAGCACATATCACTTTATTATTATATACAAGAGTAAGATTGTTGATAAGGTGAAGTTAAATTATTGGGAATGAATTCATTAGAGATTAACTATTTTTCAGTACAAGATTCTGACATTATAAGAAATGAGGTCAGAATGGTGTCCATACTTTCAGTGGTAGAGAATTCAACTTAAGGCGTGTATTTCTATATCAAATATAAAAAACAATCATTTCATGATCTAAAGTATTAGGACTTTCAGCAAAAGAGATTTCAATTTAAGACTTGTTTTCTTATATCAAATAACCAAACAATTCTACTATGATTTCTAACATTAAGACTTTCAGTAGAAGACGTTTCAACCTAAGACTCTACTCCCATATCAAACAACAAAACAGTCCTATCATAATATAAAAGCATTAAGAAAGTAAATGTAAGAAAAACAAGAAAACCCCAGTGAAAATAAAGTGAATGTAAGAAAAGCAAGAAAACCCCAATGAAAAATAAGATAACAGAAGATCCAAGAGATCTATTTTTATCATGGAAAACACAGTAAACATAAAGATTGAAAAGCAAAGTTCTTTTTGGCTTTTTCTCTGCTTCCTACAACATTATTTATAAATGAAGCTCTTATGGAATCATCCTCGCTGTTGGAGGACTTAAACACAGTATAAATGCAGCTCTTAACTTTGATGTATTGCTGATTACAATCTGAAACGTTGGTTCACAAAAAAACTTCTATAATCGATCATGAAAAATATGATCAAACCTTTTTAATATTGAAGGGACTACAACCTGCAAAAGAGATTTTCCTGGACTTGCTTCTAATCTGCTTATTCTTTTTATACAACTTTTGCTCACTTGGTGAGCTGAAGAAGGAGGGAGGAGGGCTGAGAGGCAGAGCATTAACACCATGGTGTTCATGATCAGTCTTGGGCTTCCCTGGCTGTGCTTCCCATTGGAATGGAACTCCTTCACCCACATTCACATTTGATCTGTAATACACTCTAGAGGAATACCCAAATGGATCTTCCCCCAAAACATTACTGCAAACCAAGAATTTGTTGTCCAAATCCAGGAATCTTCTACTGTCCATAGCACAAGAATTTCTTCTACTGTCCATGGCACAAGAATTTGTTCTAACAGAGGTTTCCCTGCTTAGTTTGGAGCTCTCTAGGGACTCTTTTCTATGGAAGAAAGTCCCTGCGGAAAGGCTCTGACCCATTGTAGAAAAACACAAACTTTCAGTCCATTCAAACAGTACAACGCACTTCATATATTGCAGAAGGAAGGCGTGGTAGATTGGCAATCTTAAAACATGAGATGGGCCCTTTGAATAGACGAACAATTCTCAGCTGTCATGTGGGTGGAGAGAATTAATATTACTGTTGTATTCATTAACCGTTGCAAAAGCAGATTTTATCCCTACTTCTAATATAACATTATAAATATTTGGATTACAATAATCAAAATGCTATACTATATTCAGAATCTTGATTGTTCTTTTGGGCAGGTAGGTATACTTGTCAATTGGGATCACTATATTAGGTGAAATTTTTATCAATGGATTACAATTTTGGTATTCATAATCTTTGTTAGGTTTCTTTGACAGGTGGGCATATTTATGTATTATTTGGAAGTAATTTTAGGTGATTTTTTAGGTTGTAATTATTCTCCATACAAAATAGTATTTTTGTATACAATCGTATGAAAACTCAATTTTGTATATCACGACGGATTTTCATACAATCTTTACTGGTTTCCTTATAAACGGCCTACAAAATGTTGTAGAAATGCAAAAAAATTAGATAAAAACACATTGATTTATACCAATTTCTATCTTTCATGACATGTCATTTTAGGTGGAGAATAATATAATGTAGAATTATATAACCTTGAGATCAATAAAGTTGTAGTTTATCATTAAGACATTTTTTCCAATAATTTCAAGTGAGTCATTTATCTATTTTAATATTGGTTGTTTTCATGAACTGTTAGTATTTGGATGAATTCTTTTACTTTTACTTTTTTTTTTGTTGTGCTTTCAATTGGGTTGATACACCTATTTATTGAATTCTTGACTTTTGAGTTCGATGTACTGAAATTTAAATTGAATTATCATTGTTTCATTGAAATGACAATAGTGTGGTAAGGTGGGGGCATTTACCAAAATGTAAGGTATAGATTTATTAGAAGACAATCTTGGAAAATATGTTTCTTGAATTTAAAGTTCATGTACAATTTACATAGTAGTTTTTTAAAAGAAATTAAAGTATGTACAACTTTATCACTTTCGTATTGCTTACTATAGAATCTATTTATTGTCCATTAGCTCACATTTATAAGGATTTTTGTGGGGTATTGAAAAGGAAAACTTTATAGATTTCATTATATGGACCTCATTGATACTAGAGATTAAAAATGAACAAAAACAATAGTATGTAGAAATGCCTTCTATACTAAACTATGAAAGGAGATATATGAAAAAATTAAATGATTTTTACATCTATAAAACCAAGCAACACATTTCCATACTCTATTTCCAAGCACCAATAAATAGGAAATTTTGTAACCACAAACCATAAGCAATTTTATGTAACAACTGCCCTTAGTTGGACACACACACACACACACACACACACACACACAC
>MU226983.1:298490-311850 GCA_018584345.1 Thuja plicata | reverse complement strand
ATATATATATATATATAACTTAACATTAATTATTAACATAATCAACCAATCATCTTCCATTTAGTTTAGAAGTGGTGATTTTAAAACTCCTTTGTTCACCATGGTGGCGACAACTCAAAATTACACCATATGCCTAAACTTGATAGTGTTTAGCTTTTATAAATAGGGTCATCCCTAGACCTAGACCTAACCCTTGAGGATTCACTCTTGATGACCCTTCCTATGTATCCTCTTGTGGGAAGTCAGAAGCTTCGTAGTTCACACTCAAAGGGAGTTTACTCTTTCCACTTGATGAGATCTCTAATCTCTCTTTAATCTTGACTATTAACTAAGGTATTCTATGAACTTGGTCCCATCACAATAAAATGTATCCATTTCCATTAGGTGTTGGCTCTATACCCATCATTATCAATCATTAGTTTTACCAACTTACACATACACACAAGGGTCATATCACAAATTTTACACAGTGATTCTTTCAAGCATACATCACATTTACAAAGGACTGTCTCATGCACATCACAAGTACACAACAGACTAGCATTACCACACATCACATACATAGTGAGTAGCCCCAACATGCATCACAAAAACAATAGTGGCTGTCTCATAAATGAGTCACAAAGATAACAGTTACTGGTTCATACAAACAACAAAAATAAAATAGTGATAGACTCATATACAATTGTTAATCATCCCCCCTCCCCAGTGCATCCTAGAGAGAGATAATGTCAGTGCAATACACACTACATCATGGATCCCATTCCTTTCCCCAGTCTTTTGTACCAACAGATACTTGGGAAGATGATTTGGTGCATCTCATACTACATTAGGGGTTTGTCATCAACCCAATAGGGTGAATTATAACATTTCTTGTTGATACTATGACAATGAACAACTAAGGGGGGTGAATTAGTTGTTCCTTTAAACTCTTCAAACCTCAAACCATTAAAGCCCAAAACCCTTAAACTTGTTAACCTTAAATCTGATATGATCAAATAAAATAACGAACATGCAAGTACACACAATTAGAATCACATCCACACAAGTTTACACAAGATTTTTATTGTGGAAGCCTTGTTAGGAGAAAAATCACGATGGGGTTGATTACCCATAGTAAGAAAATACCTTGTTAGAAGTATAACTTATTACAATGTATATGGGGATTTCACATGCAATCAGGTTCACTACCTAGAGGTCACTACTCAAATAAAAAGCCTCGGGCAACAACCCTGAGGAAGGCTCACTGCCTTACAATTTTGATCACTACAATGATCGATCAAACTACAATCTGATAGGATTTTGTGAGCTGTTGAGAATGATAAATCCAATGTCTGATTATAGTTCCTTATAAGCTCACCTTGCAGATCTCTATTCAATTTTCTTGTTGAACACACTTCTGATTTCACTAAATCAGGCTCTCCCTCTATTATCCACCTCTGACATCTGCATCCACGATCTATAGCTTGAATTTTTCCTAATTCATCATCTTATACCAAGAACTAGGTTGGCAAGACCTAATTCATCATCTCTTTCAATATACGAGCTAAGTCTCTTAATTTAAATTCATCTATGACAGCTTAATCTTGACCACATACTATAACCACCTTCTCAAGATTGTAAATCTCCTAGATAACACATTTTGTAGTTGCGAAACATGATTTATCAACTAGGTTAGCCAAGAACAAATGATAATATAAAGAATAATACATTTGACCAAAAGTTCAACCGACTAGGTCCTTTTGATCTTAAGTATTACCAAATCATCAAATACATACTTCAAGAACATCTTCCAGCATCATGAAAAACACTCATCCATTCAAATCTATCACAACCATTGGATTTGACAACCCTTTTCCATCAAGCCTTGAATAACACTGTCATCAAGCAACTAAGATAATAAGATTATGCCTTGTAGACCTCTGAAGTATAAATAATTTGAGCTGAACAAATCTCAGCATGTCCCAGACACACTCCTAAATGAGGTCCTTTAAATTGTTACTTTGTTGAGCACACCAGACCTTTTATTGGCTTCTTGTTGACACTGACTATTACCTTTTCTGCCACTCATCTTTTGTAACATGTTTACCTGTCCAAATCTTCAAGTAACACTCTAAAAATTTGGGTGAACGAAGTAAAAATTGTCAACAACCTTCTTCTACATGTGTGACTCTATATGTGTTATTTTTTCTTCTCACCAGACCTTAGAGCACACTACTCCACTAGTTAACCTGCAGAACTCTAGTTTATGGGGGGGGTAGGGCTCAGGCTTTGAAAGGTTGATCCAAATAATTAAGTTAACACTAACCACTCTAATCTTCTGATCACTTCTTCTGAATAGTTTCTCTACTATGTTGACATCAATTTCAAAACATTCATCTTCCAAATTTTCCATTATGCCAACATTTCCACATCAAGCTATGTCCAAAATCATACAATGAGGTTGGTCCAATTATTAACTACCTCTCCTTATGTAGCGATGGGTGTCCTCGACCAATCACATATTCTCTAAAGTTCCTTGAGATTTCTCAACAAATCCAATTTTGTGCATATCATTGCAGCTTCTACAATGCATAAAACCATGGTTCTTTGAGGAATTTTTTCCAACCTAAGCATTCATTTTTCTAACCCTCTACATGTTCTCTGTAAATGTTGCTCCTTTTTCATTGTTTATTCGATATTCAAACCCTTAGGCTCCATTTTTTTTTGGGTTTCTCTACATCTAATGTCTATCATTTTGCATCGATGGAATCTATAACCTATTCATGGCCTCTCTTTTAAGTATGGGATAGGAGGAGGATAGCATCATACGTGTCCATTTGCATTTTCTTAAAGACCTCTATCAACAATTCCCCATGATGTCCCTCTTCTCTACAGATTTATGCTTCCCATTGATCATTTATTCCAACCCCCAAACTATGGGTTCCATGGGTGTTTTGTTTATTCCCATTCTACACACCATTCTCTTGGATCATTATGTAAAAAAAATCTTCAAAATGGTGAAGGTTTTCCATGTAGTCTTTGTTTCTTGTCTCTCCCAATTATTGTTGGGAAACGTATTTGAACCTTGCATTTACATGGGGTTACTATGTTTAGTAAATTTTAATTTCAACATGGATTTTCTCTATTATTTTCCAGAAGGTTCTAAACTATTAGATAAGCATTTTGGTAAATTTTCGTTGCAAGATCATGTCCATTTTTGAAGATATTAAAGTTTCTATTTTTGGAAATTGCTAGAAAAATATTGCAAATACAATTACAAAGGCTTTAGAAGAATCAAATAGGCTCAAATTTTGGCTAAGTGGTGTAGTATATAGCACATTATAGTTCATGTCATGATCTTTCCAACACTTCAAACGGTTCATTAACCAGACACCTAGTTCAAAAGTTATGGCCTCCCGAAGTCAGGTCTCTTGAAATAAGAAATGTAAAAATGTGTCAAACATGTAAACGAGTTGTAAAAGGGAGTTACACATGTTAGAGTGTGTGTTGAAACATCATAGGACATATTTAATTGGAGATAGGGGGCACCACTTTATAAGTAGTTTTCAACCCATGATTTTGTAATATTGTTTGACAATTTATTGTATTGTATCTCCTATTTATTAGGTGTGTGAGATGAAGGGTAAGTGTAAGAGTGTTATAGATTTTTAGTTACCTCTAGATCTCTGGTTGGTGATACTCCTAAGAAAATATTTCTCTTAAAGTATATTGTGATATGTTATTTATTTCATAATAATATATTGGGCGATTTTTGGAGTATGAAGTTTTTCACCCGAAAGGGTTTTCCCCACGTAAATCACTAAGTTGTGGTATGCATGTTGTTTTATGTCATTTCTATTAAGTTTTTGTAACTGTTTTAAATATCTGAGAAAGTTTTTACATTATCCTCTCCTCAAGTTTAGTGCAGATCATTGTTCTTCTCCTTAACTTCCTTACAAGTGGTATTAGAGAATGATCACCTTTAGTTTTTGTTGTGAGTTGTTGAGTTTTTTGAACTAATTAGGTTTGAGTGGGAGCTTGTGATGTAGAAGATACTTTGTGATCTTATTGTAGGAATTTTAATATGGCTAGTTTGTAAGGGAGAATAGAGGTGGATAAATTTTCTAGAAACAATTTTAAAATATGGAAGTTGAATATGGAGGATCTACTAATAGATCATGATTTGTGGGATGTTGTTGATAAGAATTTCATGAAACCTATGAATATAGATGAGGTTGCTAGATATGTTGTTATGAACTATAAAGCCAAGGGTCTAATCAAATTGTGCCTTGCAAACTCTATTTTAATCAATGGGTAAAAGTACAAAGCTATGTCACAATTTTATAAAGGAAATGATCAACATTGATTCAAATTTTTAAATTCAATCACTAAAAAGTTCCCCATACTCCTTAGTAGAATGGAGTTGCTGAGAGAAAGAACAAAACATTGTGGGAGATGGCCAATTGTATGATACAATCTTGAGATATGAAACCTTTTTTTTGGACATAGTCATTGAATTGTGCCAACTACATTCAGAATCAGATGCCTCATAAGGTATTATGACATTTGACTCCTGAGGAGGCTTGATCCCATGTCAAGCCTGATGTTTCTACATTTTGAGTGTTTGGTAGTGAGGCTTGGGCATTTATTCCAGATTCTCAGAGGAAAACCATGGAGAGGAAAAGCTGACTACTCATATTTTTTGGCTACTGTGAGGATATGAAGGCATACAGGTTGTTTGATCCTAATTGTAGAGAGGTTTTGTTTCGGCGAGATGCCCAGTTTGATGAGTGCTTTCCTCAGATGGAGCCTCCATCACCAGCTTCTCCATCATTGCCTAGTACTTCCTCTTCTCCTCTTTAGGATTCTATATCCTTTGAGGATGATTTAGATGATGATCTACCTTGCCCTCCTCCACCAGATACTCTATGATTTCCCAAGTGGGCTCATGATACTGTCAATGCTGCTGGTTCTTTGGCAGGAGATCCTTTAGATACCCGTCATACTTGTGCTCAATGATCTGGTACTGGTTTTTTGAGTCATGATGTTTTAGGTGATCCTCAGAAGTTTTTGGAGGAAACAACACATCTTGAGTGGGATATGGATATGGATGAGGAGTACTCTTCTTTGATGAAGAATCACACTTAGGATCTTTGTACTCTTCTGAAAGGAAGAAAGCTGGTTTGGTGCAAGTGGGTGTACCATACCAAGTATGTTGTAGATGGTTCTATTGATCGGTATAAGGCACATCTTGTTGCAAAGGGATTTTCATAGGTGGAGGGTATTGATTACTTCGAGACCTTTTCTCCTATCACCAAGATGAATTCTATTATTCTGGTACTTTCTCTTGTAGCTTCATAGGGTTGGACAATGTATCAGATAGATGTGAAGAGTGTGTTCTTACACGAGGATCTACTTGAGGAGATCTATATGGACTAGCCTCAGGGTTTTGTGCAGGAATCTCCTCTTGTGTGTAGACTTTAGAGGTTATTATATGGTCTCAAACAAGCCCCTCGGGCTTGGTATGAGAAGATGGACTCTTTCTTGCTAGCCTCACACTTCACCTGCTGTCATTCTGATCCTATAGTGTATATTTAGTGTCATGGGACAGATCTTGTGATATTTGTGTTATATGTTGATGATATCATCATCAAAGGTAGCTCATCTTCTATGATTCAGAGTATTCAGAGAGCATTGATGGAGCAGCTTGAGATGATAGATCTTGGACTTCTGCATTAATTTTTGGGCCTGCAGTTTATCCAGTCTTCGGATGGGATTTCCATACACCAACAAAAGTATGCTCTTGACATGCTTCAGAGATCAAGCATGCTTGATTGCAAGCCTTCTCCCACACCTTTTCAGTCAGGTGTTCTTTTGTCTACCACTTTCTCTACTCCTTTAGTGGACTCCACCTTATATAGGCAGCTTGTGGGTAGTTTGTTGTACCTGACACACACTCGTCCTGACATTTCCTTTGCGGTTGGAATTGTCCCTTG
Organism: Thuja plicata; assembly: GCA_018584345.1. Classification (NCBI taxonomy): domain Eukaryota; kingdom Viridiplantae; phylum Streptophyta; class Pinopsida; order Cupressales; family Cupressaceae; genus Thuja; species Thuja plicata. The sequence goes on along the minus strand of MU226983.1, from coordinate 305,872 downwards.
ATTCTCCCATGATCCTCATGAGAGTAATTGACAAGCTGCCAAACATATTTTGAGGTACATTCAGGGCACTACTTCATATGGTATTTATTATACATCAGGAGCTCCTCACATTGTTGGTTTAACAAACGCTGATTGGAGTGGTGATATAGATGGTTGGAAGTCTACTTATAGATTTTATTTTTGTCCTGGTTCTAGTCCTATCACATGGTCTTGCAAGAAGTAGATTGTTGTTGCATTATCATCTACAAAGGTAGAGTATCAAGCAGTTGTGCTGGCTATTCAGGAGGTTTTATGGCTTTGAAAATTGATGACAAAGTTTGGGTTTCCTCCTGATAGTCCCACTCTTCTTTGGTGTGACAATCAAAGTGCCATTCATATTTCCAACAACCCAGTTTAGCATCAATGGACCAAGCACATTGATATCCATATGCATTTCATCAGGCAGTTGATTTAGGATGGTTCTCTCAGCTTGGAGTATGTTCCCACTTCGGAGCAAGTTGCTGACATCTTCACTAAGCCTTTTGTATCCCCGCAGTATCTTCAGTTGCATTATATGCTTGGGGGGAAGGAAGTTGTCCTTGGGGGGTCTCAGTGAGGCCTACCTTCATTTTTTTTCCACTTTCTGCATCTTTCTATCTCTTTTTGGAGGAGGGGTTTTCCCATGTGGTTTTCTCTGTTTCTCTATTTCATACAGATTTGGTTGTGATTGGGTACCTCATCAGGCCGTGTTGTCGGGACCCAAATTTGCTTTCAGCATTGTACAGTAAAGAATTAATTTAATTAACTTGATTAAATTAACTTTACTACCTATTAAGATTTCACTTTATGCACTTGCATTAGTCATTTGATAATTAAATCTAATTATTAAATGCCGATTTACCTATTACGGTTTCCTATTAGGTTTTACGATCTCCTTCTATAAGGATTGATCCTTTGTATATTTTTATTCATTCTTTTGGCTGATAATAAACTTTCACATTGTCAAAGAAAAACCATTGTTTGTTTCCTACAAATTTCATCCTTGTGATAGGTTTTTGCATGCAGGTTTCTTGGGCTTAATAGATTTGTTTTTCATTAAATCTTACAGATATATGTTGAGAAATTTTAAATGAGGCAAACTAATGAAATGTTTAAATTTTTATTTATTTTATGTTTGTAATTTTTGTAACAAATTAAAAAATTAAATAAATATACTTTTTAATAAAATAAAAATAAAAATTTAGTTGCTGATAAAATGTTGAAATCGAAGTTACATCTCCTGTCAACATATATATAGTATTTTTTTTCTTTTCTTATTCAATAGTTTTTATGTGTATAGATAACTTGAAACTTTAGTGCATGAATATACCATTTCACTACTTTTATAAATATATATTTAAATATAAAATTAAAAATTTACATGTACTGAAATATATCACTTTTAATTCAATGTCACCTTTTGTCTTAACTAATCATCCAAATAGAAATAAATTATATCCTCTTGATATGGATTCTTTCCTCTACTACATCATACTTTTTTCCAAATTTTTTAAATAAGTTATACTATTTTTCCATGACAAGATAATCAACTGTATAATTTTGTGTTGATGACTTCTTTGAATAAAAATTAAAGATAAAATATAAAAATTAATTAAAATATTAAAAAGATATATTTTTAGAAAAGTTCACTTATAGATCTATAAAATGGTATTTTATATTTTTATAAAATATCATTAAAAGGAGTGGGAGATGTTGAAACATCACTTTCTAGAAATAATTTTATTTATTTGGTAATTCAACCCAAAGTTGTCTAAAATATGCACTCCATATGCACTTCCAATTAGAAAAGTTGAGACACATATCTAACTTAGCTAGAGTGAATATAGTTAGACCAAAACTAATTTTGGTTAGAAATACTTAAATTCAGTTGTGTTGATAAGATAGCCTAAAGTGTGACACAACTTTTTCATTTTACCCCAATGTTCATGAAGAGTCATTTGCAAAGAATCTATGGAAGAAGTTTGGTGAGATGTATCAAGCGAAATATTTAGTAAATAATATTTTATTGAATAAGAAGCTATAGTCCTTGAGAATGGAGGAGGGTGGAAAAATTACAAACCATTTAAAATAATTCAATATTGTTGGTGGCTCAATTAGATTTTGTTGGTGTCAAGATGGATGAGGAGGAGAAATGTCAGATCTTTCTTTGTTCTTTCCTTGATACGGGTGATTCACTAGTTATGGCCATCGATAATACTTTTTTTTAAGGATGAAAGATGTAGTTGGTTCTTAACATTTTAAAGAGATGAGGAGAAAATTTATCCATCAGTGCCAAGGAAGCCCTAGTTGATCATGGAAGACCTAAAGGAAAGACAAGAAGAATGAGAAGAAAAATAAATCCAAATCCAAGGGGAGATCCAAATCTCCTAGAAAGTCCAAAGTTATTTGCTAAAATTGCGATAAGCCTAGACACACTCATAAGGACTAAAAAGAAAAAAGAAGGAAAAAAATAAATTTAATTTTGATTTTGAGTTTGAGAAGGAAGATGGTAATGTGTGATCAACTAATGAATAGTTGATGGAGATGATGAAGACTGAGTGATACTAAGTATCATGATTGTAGAAATGGTTAGATTAGTTATTGTTTTTTCATTGATGTCAAGAAATTGATTAATTGATTTTTATTATGTTACCATATCTTAAGAGGAGAATTTAAATGGGTGACAAATACAGATCAGACAATGATGAAGTAATGATGTTATAGTTTTTTTCTACTATATATATATATATGATCTGTAACATATGATTTATATTAATTTCAAATAGTAAGTACATAAAGATATTACGTTTAGCATTCTAGCTATTTCGCTCCCAATTTTAACCAACTACTATCACTATAATCTTCTGCTAAGAATCATAGAATATCCTGAGTTTTTACAATAATCAAAGCCTATTCTATAAATCTATATGGACCTATTCATCTCCTTTTCACACTTGCAAGTGATCCATGATTCAACCTTCATTGTTTCCAAAACCTCCATCATCGAACATTTTCCCAATTTTACACACCTTCCATCATTTTATAACAACATCCAAAATGTTATCCCGGTGGTGCCCATCTACCAAAATTTTGCATTTATCTGGGTCTGCATGTCAAAATTCAAAATTGCCCTATGTTGGGCTTTGTTAATCTTTTCCCACCTTCTTTCCTCCTCTCGACCCTCTTTTCATCCTTGGCACGACCACATAGAATACACATTGCCTTTCCTCCATTCAAGTCTTGGTCTGCTCAACAACCTCCTTCATTCATTGCCATTTTCCTCTAATATCCATTTGATAGGCAATTTTGTCCACTTTTCCCCACCATTGCATGAATGACACTCTTCCATATTTGTTTCCATCACTTGCATTCTCAAAGCATTCACTTTAGTTGAAACCAGCTCTGGGTTCCATCCATTCAAGAATCAAATCCAGGTCGAGGAGTAGCTCCTTATCAAACATGAATTTCACAAGCAGCTTCACATCACGTTCCTTCTCTCCCAACTACAATCCCCACACAATTATCATTAAAATTACATCCATACTGGATCTTCCCTTTGCATGGTGCTCTTGGAATTGTCTTTGTAAAACTCCCATTGTAGCCAGCGCAATGTCTTCATCCTTCACATTGAGCAGATCCATCATTCTCTCTTTTCTCATAGGCCCTTCAAAGGAATTCTACTATTTCCAGGTTGTGAACCAAAAATGTAGCCTCCATTCTCTGCTTTGATTTTTTCTCTCTACTTTGTTTGATTGTGAGGATAGAATGTTGTAAGCATTTCACAATAAATGGGATTTATTTCCCAATGAAACCAGATTTCTTGGGAAAACCAACTGTCTTTACACAACTTGCCTTCACCATGCAGTTTCATCATTACCATAAAAGGCGTCATCACCTTTCTATTATCTCTCTATCCTATCATTAAAAGCGCTTAAATTATGTCCCATCTCAAACTATGATCACGCCATTTATAGATTGTCATAATCCAGCTGACATCATCTAGGGTGCATGTTGTGTATGAAAGAATCCATCTCGACAAATGGTTAGAATTCAAAAGACCATTGGAAGAGCCCACACCTAGACCAAGGAAACACCACAAACACTTCCACAATATCATATATCTAAGTATAACTCCCCTCCTGTGAAGCTTTCATAGTGAATTCCATTGAGATTATCCATATTAACAACCCATTTTGACAATGTGTCAGCTTCCTTATTTCCTTCATGTCTTATGTGGCTAATTTTAAAATCTTCAAAGGATTGAAAAAGGATAATAATTTCATTCACAATGCTAACCATTTTCCAAGCATGAATGGACCCATTTTGGATTGAATTCACAATGACCTGTGAATCACCCTCCAGATGTAGTTTTAGGCCTAATTGAATTGCAAGCAAAGCCGCTCTAACTTCAGCCACATTGTTTGTCCCTTCATTTATCTTTTGAGAAGCTATGGCCAAGGTCTCACCTTTCCAATTTCGAGCAATAGCCCTAGCCCCTGGGGGCTCTGGATTACCCTGTGATGCCCCATCAAAGTTGAATTTCGTCCATTCCCTGTCATGTTTCTCCCATTCTACCACCTTATCTATGGAATTTACCCTCTTTGCACACCCAAAATTTCTTGATTGGATCCTCAAGCACGACCACTCATCATGAAGCCTTCTGTCACTTGTTGTGTAGGCCAATGCACCTCTCTGTTTAAACAATTTTTTCTTCATTACTTCCTCTATTGAATAAATAATTCTTCTCTGAACTCTCTCCACTAATTCTTCTTTCCCTTGAAAGATTCGCCTATTTCTCTCCTTCCAGATCTCCCATATAATGATTGAAGGACTCAAGTTCCATAGAGGAGACATAACCGATGGTTTAGCAGTAGTAGGCCAACATTCAAAGACCCGTAATAATGTCCTAAGCATTGGGCACATCCAGTTGAGTTTATTTTTGTGTGTGTGATTTTTGTACCTATTTAAGAAAGACACAACACTTCAATAGATCATTGCATTAGCTGAAAAGGGGTTAGATGAGCATATAAAACCAACTAATATCGACCTATTACTTTTAAACTAAGAAGAGTGTGATTAATAACATGATAGTCCTCAAATTATGCTACTATCAGTGACATATATGACTTAGCATGAAAGATTTGAATTAAAACAAGCTATTTAATCATTTAAGCAATGCATTCTAGCTCTAAAAAATCCAAACATTATAACAATGCATGGTAATGAAACTATGAGATGAAAATGAAGCTATCTAAATCTTAACAACATAACAATGTATTTTCAATATGAGATGAAGGCTTATTTGCTCTCAAAAATGCCTCCTATTTATAGAAGAATGGGAGAGAGAGGGGGGACAAGGTGCTTTAATGAGTTGAAGAACTCATTAATGGTGTGTAAGAGCAATAAATGCCTTGGGCATTCAATAGGCATGAGAGAGACATTGGCTTAAGAAATTTTCATTGATGAGGCATTAATGAGAGCCTTAAAGAAGCATGGGAAGGGTGTAAGAGGGTGGCTTGAGAAAGTGGACTTGAGGAAAGGAATCTTGAGATTCCTTGACTTTTTCAAGTGGGTGGAGTTGTTAATCATTCCTTAATGGAATGTGACAACATTAGGAGGTGGGTTATGATAGAATTAGGATTAGAATTAGATTAGCATGGGTGAATAGGTTGGGATGGGTTAGATCCCAGGGTAGAAGTGGTTGAGATAGGTTAGGTTAGGGTTTAGGGGAATATAACTGAAATGAATTAAATTTATTTAATTCATTCAAAAATAGGGTATTAATTATTTAAACAATTAATTTCTTTTTAATAATCAATATGACTATAGCCATTTTAATTAAATTAATTAGGCTAGGGGAATGGGTTCATTTGCAAGTGAGCAATTGATTTAGGGATTATTTAATTACTTTATAATTAAATACTATAGCCACGTTTGAATTTGATTTGATTTGATTTAATTGGTTAAAATTGATTTGAATTGTATGGCTATAATAAGTAATATAATTTAGTGATAAAAATCACCTAGGACATTAAATTTGATTAAAAATGAATTATGCCAAAGTAACATTGTCATGACATAATTGGGGGTATGATCACACTTAGGGAAAATAGGGTTTATAGTTGGAGCATACCAAATCCATGTGGTTATATTTGCCCCTCTTTGAATAGATGTGCAAGCAGCGCATTGATTCAAAGAAATTTTTTGATTTTGACTTCAGAAAGATTGAGAATTTCACTCATGATTGAATGAAATGCCTGATGAGATCAGTCTCACACTTGATTGAACTAAACTGATAGAATTGACTTTGAACTTGGTTTTTGTACAAAGGTCAATAAAAGATCTTAAAAGATACCGATCCTGAACTTGGTTGTCGTCCAAAGATTGATAATATTGATTCTAAACTTGGTTGTCATTCAAAAATCTAGTATGAAGCTGCTAGGAGCTTAATAAGAATATTTTAAAATGAAGAAACACAAGATATCCAGCTTATGAGAACCAAATATTTCTATCCAACAGTTTTGAATTAGTCAAGGAAACCGTCATGCCCCTAGTTTGTTTGATAACGAAGTCATTTTAATGTTGTTTTGAGAAAAAAATTAATTCATGATAGTGTAATCATGCCCCCTCGAGAACGAAATTGAAGAAAAAGAAATAAAATCCCTTGATTGAAAGAATGTTTCACATGTAGGAAGCAGTTAGGGAAAGAAAGAAAAGAGTAGAAGTGAAGAAACGAGGGTGTGTTAAGAGTAAACACATGAGTACCAAGTTAATCACATTTTTAAAAAGGTGAGTTTGATTTTGTTCCCGATAGATCAGAGATTTCAGGAAGCATGGGTATGTAAATATCTTGGATTTTAGATGAATTAAAAATAGAAAGGAGTTTGAGCTTAAATTCTTATGTTGTTCTTTCAAAATGCATCATTCAATCTCTAAATGCAGCTATATGAAAACTCTTAGGACTGTCACTGATTTGCAGATATTGGAATATTTTATCATCATTGGGCACTTTTGGAATGGATACCACTGAATAGTACAAAAATCAATAATACCCATTGATATTATGAAAGGATGAATACTATGTTTTATTGAAATGTCAGAAATAGACTTAGGTATCAAGGCATAGAAGCCAGGATGACAAGATAGTCAACTTCCTTTTACTATATCAGATTGAAAGAATGTTTCACATGTAGGAAGTAGTTAGGGAAAGAAAGAAAAGAGTAGAAGTGAAGAAACAAGGGTGTGTTAAGAGTAAACACATGAGTACCAAGTTAATCACATTTTTAAAAAGGTGAGTTTGATTTTGTTCCCGATAGATCAGAGATTTCAGGAAGCATGGGTATGTAAATATCTTGGATTTTAGA
>MU226983.1:273133-298440 GCA_018584345.1 Thuja plicata | reverse complement strand
CTTGGATTTTAGATGAATTAAAAATAGAAAGGAGTTTGAGCTTAAATTCTTATGTTGTTCTTTCAAAATGCATCATTCAATCTCTAAATGCAGCTATATGAAAACTCTTAGGACTGTCACTGATTTGTAGATATTGGAATATTTTATCATCATTGGGCACTTTTGGAATGGATACCACTGAATAGTACAAAAATCAATAATAACCATTGATATTATGAAAGGATGAATACTATGTTTTATTGAAATGTCAGAAATAGACTTAGGTATCAAGGCATAGAAGCCAGGATGACAAGATAGTCAACTTCCTTTTACTATATCAGAATCTGAGTAAGGCAAGGTATTGGACCCGCAATGACCTTGAAAATTCATATCCTTGGGTACATTATACTTTGTATACCTTAGTGAGAATCTGAGTTAGAAAATAGAAAAGGAAATTGTTTCAACCTCACTGTAGTTTACACATAACAAAGATCGAGATATATGTGGCTATCCATTTATGATGGCAACTCTTACCACAAACATCCAAGTTAGGTGAAATTTATAGGATTACTTGGAACAATCACCATACATAAAAAGCCAAGAGAATGTTATGCCCCCTATCCTTGTGACTCTTTGTATTTGTGCAGACGTCATGGGGTAACTTAGAAGGTATAACAACATCAATTGAGAATCAATAAAAATTCATAACTACTTATATGCCCCTAGTTAAACATCATTAGGACATAAAAGAGTTATGATCAATCCAAGACCAAACTGTGATTTAAGTAGTACTACTGAATTATTTTTCAGGCACAGTATAGATTCATCAATCAAAAAGTTTGGAATTCAAGCAAATATGGCATCCATTTTCCTATATACAATCTTTTTGTTGTTTGGAATCCAACGTAGGTCTTAGGAACACCGTTCATGTTAGTGCAATGTTTGTGTCACCTTGTTTTGTGAATGTGATAGTGGTAGTGAAAGTATCAGAAAGAATCATATCATAAGACAAACCATCTATGATGACCTAGCAGATGCAACCCATTAGACTGGAAAAGATGCCCCCAGTGCAGAATGACTTGTTCCCTAGAACTGAAAAAGAAAGACAAATCCCAAGCAAGGATAAGGTAGTTGGAAGGAAACAAAGTCATCATTTTAGCCCAGGTGAAACTGTGAAGGATTAGAATTAGTGATGCTTTGATAGATGGAGTGCAGAACACAAGTGATGCCTGATTTCTAGGTTCTCACCACTTGGCAAGATATTTTCTTTCTTTTTGCTACCAAAATGCCTGTTTTACCAGGTGCTCATCAAGGCACTTTTCTCTTTTTCAAATTTTTTGCTATTTTTTATTTTTTGAATGTTTTTGTAGTATCAAGGTACCTATTTACTAGGTTTTCACCAAGGATACCCTTTCTTCAGAAGTTTTTCTATTGTTTTTGGATGTCTTGAGGATCAATTTTCTGAATGTTTTTGAAATTTTCTGAAAACTTTTTGCTGTACAGGCTCTTCTAGCTGAACATTAAGCGTAGAACCACTTCAAATGTAAAGTATTGATAGTATTTGTAAGAACATTTCCCTCAGGTGTAGCTAGCTAATATGCTTCAGTCCCAAAATTAGTAGTGATAACATAAGGTCCTAGCCAGTTAGGTTCAAATTTTCCTTTCTATTCTTTGTTGGGCTAGTTTTTAGGATTCTCCGTGAGGACGAGATCTCCCACTTCAAACTTTTGTGGTTTGAACTTCTTGTTGTAGCCTTTGGACATACATGCTTGGTAAACTTTGAGGTGATCGAATGCTTGTTTCCTGCGCTCATCAATTAGGTCTAAAGAATTCACCCTATCGATGCGGTATTGATCATCAGTAACAAGACCTTGTAAAGATATCCACAAAGATGGTATTTCAACCTCAATAGGTAGTACTACCTCGATGCCATAGACTAGGAAAAATGGTGTGGCTCCAGTTGGTGTTTTGATGCTTGTTCTGTAGGCCCATAGTGCTGGATTCAGTTGTAGATGCCAGTCTCTGCCAGATTTACTTATAGTTTGGTGTAGGATTTTCAAAATATTTTTATTGGATGCCTCACCCTGTCCATTACCTTGAGGATAATAGATTGAGGAGCAATGTTGAGTGATATGGAACTATTCACAAAGGTCATCAATGTCTTGATTTTTATATTGGTCCCCATTGTCTGTTACAATTGAAGAGGGTATCCCATATCTACAAATATTGTAGTTCAAAATGAACATAGCCACCTATTTTCCAGTGGCTTGAATTAGCGGCATGGCCTTGACCCACTTTGTGAAATAATTAGTGGCTGTAATGATGAATTTGTGTCCATTTGAAGAATTGGGATATATTTGTCCAACCAAGTCAAAGACCCATTACTGAAATGACCAATGTTTTATGAAAGGTATAAGTTCTCTAGCAGGAGCATGGATGAGATTTCCATGTGTCTAGCATTTATGATAGGTTTTTGAAAATTGAATAGCATCTTTTTCCATGGTAGGCCAGTAATAGCCTACTCTAAGTAGTTTCTTTGCCAATGAAAAGCCGTCCGAGTGTGATCCACATACACCTTCATGGACTTCTTTTAATGCGAGATCAGACTCTTTGAGTTCTAAACACCTAAGAAGTGTACCATCAAGACCTCATCGATATAAGTTATTAGTTATGAGTACATAACGTGATGTTGTCCTAATCAGGGCTCTCTTCTTATTTCTAGATAGATTAGCAGGAGTGGTTTGGTCAGTGAGATAGGCAAGGATATTGGTATACCAGGATTGGTCTGGGGTGTTTAAAGCATAAATTACTTGGTATTCAGGGGTATCAAAGGCAGGGTAGGAGAGTTCTTCCACCAAGAAGTCATAGAAGAATTGATGTTCTTCCAGTTGTAACATGGATGCCAATGTGGCCATGGCATCTGCAGCTTTATTTTTTTGTTCTGGGTACTTGTTGGAATGTGATGAAGACAAAATATTTCTTTAAATCATCAACCAAATGCTTATAGGGCATCAAATTCTCATCTTTCATTTGATACTCGCCATTGACTTGATTGATAATTAGTTGGGAGTCACCATATATGTGTAACTCTACAATATTCCACTCCATAGCTAGCTTAAGACTATTTACCAATGCTTCATATTCTGAAATATTGTTGGTGCATGGAAACATCAATTTGTAGGATTTGGGAATCTTGTAACCCTAAGGAGTTATGAATAGGACCCCTACTCTAGAGCCTTGTTGAGTGAATGAATCATCAAAGTACATCTTCCATGGATACTTAGTTAGATGCATGATTATTTCATTTGGGAATTCAATCTTTAATGGTTCATTATCCTAGAGTGGTGAATCAGCCAATTTATCTCCAAGGACCTATCCTTTAATAGCTCTCCTTTCTACATATTCAATGTCAAACTCACTTAGAATCAGGACCCATTTTTCCAAATGCCCTATTAATGCTATTCTACTTAGGAGATATTTTAAAGGATCTATCTTAGCAATGAGTCTTACTGTATGTGATAGCATGTAGTATCTCAAATTTTGTGATGTGAAGACAATTGCTAAGCATGCTTTCTCAATAATGTTGTAATTGAGCTCATAGGAGACTAGTGTTCTACAAATATAGTAGACGGCTCTTTCTTTTTTTGTTTCATCCTCTTGTGCTAGAAATACTCCTAAGGACGTAGCTATAGCTGAAATGTACAAGAGTAATGGCTTCCATGAATAGGCACCATAAGAATAGGAGGAGTAGCCAAGTATCCTTTTAATTCTCTAAAGTTGGCTTCACAGTGTTCATCCCATCTGAAAGTGACCACTTTGTGTATTAGTTTGGTAAAGGGTTGTGCTCTATCAGCAAGTTGGGACATGAATCTCCTAATTGACTAGAGTCTCACTTGTAGTGTCCTCATTTGACTGATGTTGCATGGAGGAGCCATCTCTAGTATAGATTTAACTTTAGCGGGATCTACCTCAATTCCTTTCGCTGAGACAATGGACCCTAGGAGCTTCCCTAATTAGACCCCAAAGGCACAGTTATTTGGGTTGAGCCTGAGTTGGAACTACTCCATATGATCCAATATCTTTCTTAAGTCATCAATGTGAGTATGTCTTTCTTTGGATTTAGCCAAGGTATCATCTACGTAATCTTCCATGTTTTTATGCATTATGTCATGGACTACAGTAGTCATCACTTGTTGATATGTTGCACCTGCATTATTTAACCCAAATGGCATGAAGTTCTAGCAAAAGGTGCCCCATGAGCATGTGAATGCAATTTTCTCTTGATCCTCAGGAGCAATTTTGATTTGATTATAGCCCAAGAATCCATCCATTAATGAATACATCTGGTAGCCTACAATGAGGTCTATGATCATGTCAATGTTAGGTAGTGGTAAGTCATCTTTCATACATGCTTTATTTAAGTCTCTGAAGTTTGTATAGATCCTAATAGATTTATCAGATTTAGACACAGGGACCACATTAGAGATCCATCCAGCATAGGCAATGACTCTGATAAATTTGACTTTCAAAATTTTCTCTAGCTCTACTTTTACCAGTAATGCAACATGAGGATGCATTTTTCTAAGTTTTTTTTTTACAGGCTTGATCCCGAGAGCTATAGATAAGTGGTGCATGATTAGATTAGGATCTAGTCCAGGCATATCTGTATAAGACCATGCAAAGTTGATCTTCTTTTCCCTCAGGAACTCTATAAACTGTGTCTTCTCTGCTTCTGACAAAGATTGTGCAAGGTAGACTATTTGAGGATCTTCAACGGTGCCTAAATTTATTGGCTATGTTGGTTCAATCAAAAATGAAGACCTTTCCTAAAAGTGCTTGGGGAGGATATCAAGAATCCCATCTTTCAGCACCTCTGAGAGGTTTTCACCATCAGATGTGTCTTTTCTCTTTACTATTTTATGATCTGATACTGCCAAAAAGTGGTTTTCACCATCAGTTCCCTTTTGCTTTTTATTTTTCAATTTTTGACTGAGAAACTTGATATCCTCCCGTGACATGTTCTCACTCCTTGTATTGGTGGAAGAAGGGTAAGGTTCACAAGCATTGAGATAGAAAGCTAGGGTATAGTCATTGGGAAAGTTGAGGATAGGCATAGGATCTGTGTTAGTCTAATCAATGAGGTCTGCGTGTATCAAAGACAAGGAATCAGACTATGGGAAGGACAACATTGTGTTAGCATCAAGACCATTAACTGACATGACATGCTCCATTAAGTTAATTTCTTCCATGTTTAGATCAATAAGAGTTAGATCATCATAAAAAGGGTCATTGTTAGTCATATTTGGACCAAACTCTAGTGACTCATCAGTAGAAATCTCATCATTATCTCTCTGTAAAAGGAGGCCTCTTTCTTGTAGCCTCTAAAATTCTTCTAGACTTATGAGAACACCAGTCTCTTCATCAATGATTGGGGGAAGGAACTCTTCTTCTCCTTCAGGATTATCAGTGTCATTGGGAGTAGTGTTAGACTATTCACAAGGATCTAAGGGAGCTGCAAACATGTGAATTGTATCTATTCCAATATCTTTAGTGATGACAGATAACTCATCCCATTCATAATCATGAGAGTTGATGACCTCATCATCAGATCTATTTAAGTATTCAGCAATGGTTATTTGATGTACCTGGTTAGCTACCTGTGGATCAAAGTGTGGTAGATCAAGGACATGTGAAACCATGACCAATTTACCCTAGTTTGGATGTAAATCCTATCATTGGGATATTCTTGTTGTAGCTGTTGCTATCAATGACATCTCTGAACCATCTGTTATGGAGTCTCCTACCTCTTGAATGGGAGGTTGTGCTAACAAAGGAGTGTGAAGATCTTGTGGTACCTCAAAGATGGGTACATAGAACTCTCCTTGATAGTTGGGATTATCAATGTCAACATGTAATAACCTTTCATAGGACCACTACTCTAGTTCATCTATTTCATCACTCCCTTTGTCTGATGTTGGACTGTCTTTTGAAGCAGGTTTATCAGTTTTAGTATTAAAACCCAATCTTGTTTTGTCTCTAGTATTCTGGAACTCCATGGGTATAGGCTCAATAAGCCCCCATCTTGTGTCATTTAGAGGCCCCTTTCCTTTGTATCCCATCTATTTGAGGAAATCATATCCCTTTCTATACTGTTTGGGGGATATCTCTACATGTTTGATCTTAGTTTCCACTGGTTCTCCTTTGTAAAGCCAGTCCAAGACTGCCTTTTCTTCTGTGTTATCTAAAGAATATGTGGATGTGTTTATCATGCTAGTTGCTTTGTGTACTTCTAGCTCCTTGGATACAGTAGGTGTGAATGTTGAGGAAGGTTTTCTGTAGGATCTTCGTGATACCAAAAGTTTTGTCAGTGATGGAGTCAGGTCTAGCTTGTATTCTCCCATACCTGTTTTTCAAGTTTTAAGGTTTTTCCAAAACTATTCATAACCATGTCATTGGTAGTTTCAGGAGAAATTGCATCTATAGCCTCCTTGTTATGCGGGATCATACTACTTTCTCTAATATTATTACAAGTATAGTTAGCATCTACAGGAATCGTCACTTCCACTCTATTATGTGGGAACTTTATACACTAGTGGTAAGTGGATGGCACAACTTGCATTTTGTGAATCCATGGTCTTCCCAATAGTATATTGTAGGATAGGGGTAGATCCAAAACTTGACATACGATATTCCTTTCAATTGGTCCAACTCTGATAGGTAGAACAATAAGACCTTTAGAGGATCTTTCTTCCTCATCATAAGCTTTGATGGTTATCTTGCTTCTAGAGTCAATGGTTAGTTTTGAAAGACCCAGTTTCTTGATCATATTAAGTGTACAAATATTCAATCCTGCACCTCCATCTATCAACATGTAGCTAACATGAGATTTATGAATGAGGACTTTGATATGGAGGGGTTGATTTTGTGTATGTGTCAATGACTTATCATCCTCTTCAGAAAAGGAGAGATAATGTGGTGCTGAGATGTGATTGACAATTTCTTGGAATTTGTCTATATTAATATCCTTTGGGACATTAGCAACATGTAGAGCTTGTTCTAGGATTTCCCTATGTACTGTGGATATCTTGAGAAAATAAAAAAATGGAAATTTTGGCAGAGGTTCATTGCAATTGGTCTACCAAGTCATACTTTGCTCCAGGAATAGTAACTATGTGCTTTGTTGTTGGTTTAGGAATAGTAATGATAGGAACCTTGGACGTTGATGTAGGTTTTGGGGGTCCTTTGATTGTGACCTACACTTGGCTCCGTGTTACGACATTTGAGTGGAATGAAACACCTTTGATTTTGACCATATTAATTGATTCAGTCTTAATGTCTAGCATATTGATCACATTGTCATTAGGAAATGGTTTATTAAATGATGTATGATCCTCATTGGTAGTGTGTCCATCCACTTTGATCTTACTGCCTTCAATGAGGTCTTGAATGACATGTTTAAGTTTAAGGAAATTATTAGTTTTGTGCCCTTTGTTCTTGTGGAAGACACAATAAGAATTTTCATCCCACCATCTTGGTTTGACTGCTGGTTCCTAGGGTTTTGAATCAGGAATTTTGAGAAGCTTGTTATCCAATAGAGTCTTCAAAATGGTCTCAAGGGGTTCTCCCAAATGAGTAAATGTTCTTTGATTTTTTGAAGTCCATGACCATCCTTTACCATTATCATTGTTTGTTTTGGGTATGGGGGTCGTGACCTTGGTGTCTTTGCTTGCCTACATGCTATTAGTCAGATTGAACACCTCAGGTTTAGGGTTAATGTAAGAGGCATCAACTACTCTGTCATTGACAACAATCTTTTTTTTCTTCCACCATTTAGGCTTGGAGTTGGAGTTGTTGGTTTTGTTTTCATTTTGAAGGGTGATCTCCCCCCTTTTGACCATGACTTCCTCGACACAGAGGGCATTCTTTATCATTCTGTCGAAGCTTGGTGAGTCTTGCATTTGTAATGCGTAGTTCAATTCAGGAAATAGGTTATTAATGAAGATTTCCATCTTCTCCGATTTGGGAATGACCCATGAATATCATGCAAATATCTTCCTCCATCTTTGTAGTAAGTGTGTAAATGATTCACCAGTCTTCTGTTTAGTGTTACATAGATCCACCATGGTCACATCATGTTGTATGTTATAGGAGTAATGCTGGATAAAACGTTGAATTAGCTCCTCAAATGTTTTGACCTTAGGGTTCATCTTTGAGAACCACTCCAGGGCATTACCTCCTAGACTTCCTGGAAATAGTCACATGAGGTATGTAGGTTCGTGCATGTATTCTATGCTCAAAGCATAGAATTCCCTTACATGATCATGTGGGTCAGTTTCTCCTGTGTACTTGTCATACTTCGGTCTTGCTATATTAGGAGGAAATGGGATCATAGTAATACTTTTATCAAAGGGGAATGGACAAATGGAATCCAAAGAGTATGGTGATTTTGATTTAGCTTTCTCTTGTTTGAGATTTGTAAGCTCTGTTTGCATCAATGTTAGCTGTTTGGCAAGAATAGATATAAGAGTTGGTACCTCCTTTTCTTTGAGTTGTTCCACATCATAATCCCTAGGTAATTTGACACCCGTGGAGGCTAGATGGAGGAAGTATTTCTCTTTATCCTCGTCAATCATATTTTCCATTATTTTATGGAACCTCTTGCTTTGTTTGAGTTTTATCATATTCTTCTTCAGTGATTTTTTTCTCACTACCAGACTCAAATAAAGGACGGTCAAATGTGGGTTCTTCTTCCTCATCAGTATCTTCAGGCTTTTGGTGTTTTCCATTGTTATATTCCTCAAAAGCCTCACTCCATCTGCGAGTGTCGCTATCCATTTGTGGAGAGTATAGATCGAGTAGGGAACTACAAGATGTTTCCCCTTGAAAAATGGTGTTTTAGGAGGCACTTTTGATCCTTTAAACATGTACTTGTTGCGTCTTATGTTAACCATGAAGTTGTGTCTCAACTTTTGTCAACATTTCCCAAGAGTGTTAGGTAGAGTCTCAAATAGTTCAAGTGAGTGTGTCTAGGTGGAAGTATTGTTTGATTTTTGGTGGAAGTAAATGATTCCAATGTTAGAGGGTTATAATGCCCTGATAGTGAGCTAGGAACCAAGTGTTTTTAAAAAGTGGATAGACCACACGTATTGCAATGGATTACAAGGAATTGATAGGATATGCAAGGTGGGCGTCTAAAAAATAGTTTTGAAATAATGATAGGGAGACCATAAAAGACAACAGGGACATACTAAAGAGCCAAAAGGGTATCCAAAACAACTGAGACTTTCTGAGAAGCTATCTTGCAAATGCCCACTATCCTATATGTGAGCTCCTAGATGCGATCCTAGAAATATTGGATGTGAGCTACTGATGACCCTAGATGTGAGATTATGTACTAGATGCGACTATGTGCTGACTAGATATGATCTAGAATACCAGATGTGAGCCTAAATACTGCATGCAATTTGGGAAATCTAGGATGTGATTTTGTCTTTGTCAATTTTAATCTATTTTGAAAAGTTCATTTTGGAAGTGCGTGAAGCTCGTCTGACTTGTAGTTTGATTTTTGAGACCTGTTGGTGAGTGAAAAATGCATGTGTTTATCTAGGATTGAATTTTTTTGTTTGTTTGAAGATGTTATCTTTTTAATGATTTTTAAAACTTGTCAAATAGATTTGCATTGTTAGGAGGGTGAAATAGACACACATCTTTTCCCTATTTTCTAGGTGGAGGATGAAAATATTTTCTCATTGACTTAGGCACACACTCAAATGCTAATTAGAATACAACCATCACTAAGAATGTAATGGCTCCAATCATGATGATGTATTAGCCAACTCCAAATGCAAGTGAGGGCATGATATGATGAGTGTCTTGGGGCAATTACTTTTTTCCTTGCACAAAGATTATCACCCTTTCAGGGGTGAATCAGGAATTCTTTTAGTTGAAATTGTTGTCTATCATTGGGCGATCCATTCAAAATCATCTCCCATAGAATTGCACAAGGAAAAATTGAGGCATATAGCCCTATGAGTACCTGAATATGTGTGGTCTCACAAGAAAGATTCAAGTGGCTCTGCTCTACACATACCCAAGCATGTTCAAGGAATGATGTCAAAATTCCATGAACAAAACTAGCTCCGTCTTCTGAGGCTTTAGCATACGAGGAAGCAACTATTTATAGTGAATTGGAAGGGTTGGTGTAAAACATGTCCTCACTTGGGTCATTTTTGAGAGATTTTTTCCTCAACTGGCAGACCCTCTACTATTAAATATGAGTACAAAGGATTGGCGAGTGTAAGACATCTAGATTTCTGATTCTTTCGAAGAAGAAGAGCATACTCTCCTAATCCATGCCGTTTTATCCCAAAATAAAGTCAAGCAAATAGTACATTCCCTCAAGAAATGTTGTGCCTAATTTAGATGTTCCTATTTTAATGAAAATAAGATGCTTGAAAATAGCTCTACCTTGTTCATTTAACCACAATATTTAATGAGTAGCCTGTTCAATTTCTGATCCAAAATTAGACAATGAAACTTGTTCAAATTTCCCACAATATTAAGTGCTTTGTTTTTGTTCAATTACTGATCCAAAAGAGATTATATGATGAGCATTTTCTTGTTCATTTATCCCCAAATTATTTTCAACCCATAAACTGAGGTGTGAGTTTCTGATTTTCCTAAAAAGGAAAAGAGCATAGTCCTTTAGTCAGTTTAGTGGTAGATTGGAAAATGTTATTAGTTATGGAAAGAAAGTAAATAGAGGTCAAGCTGGGGGGTTAGCAACTTAAAAAACCAAGTTAGTATCCTTTATTTCATTTCCCATGAAAAACCCTCTATAACAACCTGCAAACAATTGTTAAGCTGCAAAAATGTCAAAAACACAACTGGTCAAGATGTTAGGGTTAGGCAAACAAAGTGTGCAAATTTTCTAACCATATGCGAGCCTAAAATAATTGAATGTGATACCTTGTACCAGATGCAACCCCTTTCACCAGATGTGATAGTATGTTTACCAGATGCATTCTCAAACCTGAAACAATTTGGGAAATCCTGGATGCAAGTCTCATTTTCTGCGGTGTGACAACGTATTCCAGATGCGATTCCTTGTCACCAGAAATGACTCTGAACCTAAAAAATGGGTGGATAGATTAGTGGAAAATGATGTCAAATCTCAATTCAAGCCCCATGGTGGGCGCCAAAAATGTGTGTGTGTGATTTTTGTACCTATTTAAGAAAGACAACACTTCAATAGATCATCACATTAACTAAAAAGGGATTAGCTGAGTATATAAAACCAACTAATATTGACCTATTGCTTTCTAACTAAGAAGAGTGTGATTAATAACATAATATCCCTTAGATTATGCTACTATCAATGACATATACGACTTAGCATGAAAGATTTGAATTAAAACATGCTATTTAATCATTTAAGCAATGCATTCTAGCTCTAAAAAATGGACATTATAATAGTGCATGGTAATGAAACTATGAGATGAAAATGAAGCTATCTAAATCTTAACAACATAAAAATGTATTTTCAATATGAGATGAAGGCTTATTTGCTCTCAAAAATGCCTCCTATTTATAGAAGAATAGGGAGAGAGAGGGGGGACAAGGTGCATTAATGAGTTGAAGAACTCATTAATGGTGTATAAGAGCAATAAATGCCTTGGGAATTCAATAGGCATGAGAGAGACATGGGCTTAAGGAATCTTCATTAATGACGCATTAATAAGAGCCTTAAAGAAGCATGTGAAGGGTTTAAGAGGGTGGCTTGAGAAAGTGGACTTGAGGGAAGGATTCTTGAGATTCCTTGACTTTATCAAGTGGGTGGAGTTGTTAATCATTCCTCAATGGAATGTGACAACATTAGGAGGTGGGTTACGATAGAATTAGGATTAGAATTAGATTAGCATGGAGTGAATAGGTTGGGATGGGTTAGAACCCAGGGTAGAAGTGGTTGAGATAGGTTAGGTTAGGGTTTAGGGGAATATAAATGAAATGAATTAAATTTATTTAATTCATTCAAAAATAGGGTATTAATTATTTAAACAATTAATTGTTTTTTAATAATCAATAGGACTATAGCCATTTTAATTAAATTAATTAGGCTAGGGGAATGGGTTTATTTGCAAGTGAGTAATTGATTTAGGGATTATTTAATTCCTTTATAATTAAATACGATAGTCATGTTTGAATTTGATTTGATTTAATTGGTTTAAATTGATTTGAATTGTATGGCTATAATAATTAATATAATTTAGTGATAAAAATCACCTAGGACATTAAATTTGATAAATGAATTATGCCAAAGTAACATTGCCATGACATAATTGGGGGTATGATCAGACTTAGGGAAAATAGGGTCTATAGTTGGAAAAAACCAAATCCATGTGGTTACAATTTTTAACAGTCTTCCATCACTCACTAGCAAAGGGGCATTGCAGTAAAAGATGATCAACATATTCTATGGCTGAGTTGCACAACACACATTTAGTAGGCCCATGGTATCCAAATCTTTTCCTTCAAATCGCAGTCAATATTCTACCTTGCATTACAATCCATACAAATGGTCCCAACTTCGAGAGGGAGTGTTTGTTCCAACACAACTTGGTTGCCATCCCCATTTTTCCTCTCCAAGTTCTAAGACTCTATACCCTAGCTTCACAGAGTAGGATCCGTTGGAGGCTGCACACCATATTAACTTGTCTACAATCCCAAGGAGTCTTACATTTCTCAATGGGAATATCACCGCCATAAGAGCTTTGTTTTGATCAGATAACCCAGTAGGGGCTAAGCTCTTCCATGCCTACTGGGGCCCTAGAGGGGTTTCACATACCTCCATATAGTCTGATACTTTATCCCTGCATTGAGCCTTTAGAGTTCTGCTTACCTCTATAAATCTGTCCTCAATTTTTAGTGGTTCCAAACCATTCCATGGATCATTCCAGAAAGAGGCCCTGGTGTCATCCCAAGTTTTCCATAAAAGGTGATCTGTGACGATGCTTTTGCATTCCAACAAAAAATTCCATATGGCAGATCCCTTAGTGGGGTTTCTAATAGTAAAAATTCTTTCATTATCATTAGTGTCAAGATATTTGGCTTTCAATATTTTCACCCATAATTTATGAGGATCCTTATATAAATTTCACACTAATTTATCACCTAGGGCTAAGTTCATTCTCCTCCAATTTTTCGATCAAAATCCTCCTTTGTTTTTAAATTATTGCATATTTGTCCCATGCCAGCAATGGCCATTTATCCTCACTATTGCCACTCCAAAAAAATTTCCTCATCCTTTTTTCAATGAAACCTAGGACTTTATTGGGGATTTTAAGGAAGCTCATAGAGTATATGGGAATCATAGATATAACAGTTTGTAGAAGGAGAATTATTCCAGTCAAAGTTAACCATTTTCTTTTCCACGCTTCCATCCTTTTGATGCATCTGTCCAATAGGTCTTTCCATAAAGTTGGCTCACACACCTTAGAAAATAGTGGCACCCCTAAATATTTCCTGGGAAATCTGCCCTATTTAATTTCTAGAATATTACAAAGCTTTCTTTGGAGATTCCCATCTGTATTAAAAAAAATTCTAATTTACTCCAGTTGACATGCTAACTTGAAGCAACACTAAAACTTTCTAAAGTTGATTTGATCACCCTTTCTTCCCTTGCCATGGCATATCCATAAGATAATTTTCATCCACATACTATAGGTGAGTAGTAGGCTCTAGACCCACAACTATAGTAATACCTTTCCAGACCCCCTCACATCTTTTGATGGTTATTAATCTACCTACAACTTCTGCCATGATTATGAAAAGGAAAGGGGAGAGGGGGTCCTATTATCGCAAGACCCTTGAAGTCTCAAAGAACCCCTGCAGGATTCCATTAACCCAAATGGAGATTCTAGGTGTATTAATGCAGCTTGAGATCCATTTTAACCATCCATCCCCAAACCCAAACCTCCTTAGCACATCCAGCAATAAAGATTTGTTCACATGATCATATGCCTTCTTGATGTCCAGCTTTATCATCATTTTGGCCACTTTTTCTTGTCTCACTATATGGATAGATTCATGGGCAATAATGATGCCTCAAAAAATGGACCTTTTTGGTGCAAGCCCACTTTTCTTTGGAGATATTAATGTGTCAAGCAATGGTTTAAGTATGTTAACAAAAAGTTTTACAATTACTTTGTAGATTGTGTTACACAAAGAAATTGGCCTAAAATCATCAAAGGATAGGAAATCTCCCTTCTTAGGAATTAAAGATATGAAAGTTTTATTGAAATATTTAAGGATGAAGCCACCTAACCTGGAGTCTTCAACAACCTCCCACAAGTCTTCACCTAGAACTTCCCAAGTTTTGTGAAAGAATAGGGCTGGGAATCCATCTGGCCCTGGGGTTTTATCCCTTCTCATTCCATTTATTGCTGCCTTTACTTCCTCTTTCAGAATTGGGACCATTAAACCTTCATTTTGGGCAGCAGAGATTTTTTTTTGGGATGAAATATAAGAGGTCCTTTGAACCTCTTAGTCCCTATGATTTATTAGCATATATATTTTGAAAATAATCCACTGTAGTCTGATTAATTTGCTGACTATTAGTGTTTAAAACCCCCTATGCATTCTTGTTTGAAAATATCCCATTCCTCGCTCTCTTAACTTTAACATATTTGTGAAAAAACTTAGTATTCCTATCTCCTTCTTGGAGCCATATTTATCTCAATTTTTGTCTCCAAAAGGTTTCTTCCCTGGCCAAAATTTCTTTCTAATTTCTGTGGAGCACTTGTTCTTCCTCAAAATTTTGTTCATTCATCCCCTCAGCAATGATGATATCATTAAGAGCAGCTAATTTTTTTTTTTCCATATTGAGCTTTTCCACCAAAATATTTTTAAAGGAATCCCTATTCCAAACTTTCAATTGATCTTTTAGGAATTGCATCTTTTTGAAAAAAATAAAGACTTGTTACCTCTCTAGATAGGGGCATTTATCCACCATTCTGCTATCAAAGAAAAAAAATTGGTATCTCACATCCACATTGCTTCAAACTTGAATGGTGATCATTTAGGAGTGCAATCCTCTTGAATGTTGCAGCAAATTGGAAAATGATTAGACCCAGTTATAGGAAGAATATCTGCATTGCAAAGCCAATTGCTCTGGTCCCACTATCCAGCCTACAAAAATCTATTTAACCTTTCATAAATATTGAGGAATCCCTTCCTCCTATTAGGCCATGTGAAGTTGCCCAGTCTAAAATCTATATCAATCAACCCATTACTCATGAAAAAATCAAAGAAGTCTCTTTGATTGACTCCAGACCATCCTTTACATCATTTTTTCTCCATAGGACTCAAAATGGTATTAAAGTCCCCTCCAAGAAAAAATATCTCATCTTTATTCAATGCTAGAATCTCAGTGATGAATCTCCATAACTCCTTTTTTGTCCTGTGGTGCTAGTAAGGCCATATATGTTTATAACATAGAACTTGGATAAGAGTTGTTTTGAAGATATTTCCACCCATTTCCAATTTTAAAACTAGTTTAAGATTAAAATATCTACCACATTCCTATCCCAAAACATACATAGCCCCCCTAATTCTCCTCTTAAATCTAAGAAAGCCCCTTCCCATCTACTGAACCTTTTCCTAAAAACCTCTATATCACTATCTTTCACTTTTGCTTCTTGCATTAATACTACATCAGCCCTTTCCTAATCAAGACCTCTCTTGATCATGTAGATCTATTGAGGGGCATTGCATCCCCTGACATTCCACTAAAGGATACTCATTGCTTCTGGGAAAAGGAAATGGCCTTTCCCGATCTCAGAAGTTTAGCTTGGCCTGCTGCACACCCTGCCTTAGCTATTTTCTCCTTGTTTGTTCTCACCCCTCTTCTCCATTTCTCCCCTATCCTGGGTTTGCTGAGCCTTGAGATTTTTTGTTCTACCCCTCTTGTGTCTAGAACATTAGGTGTGGCAAAGAAACCCAGGTCATATTCCTCCCCTTCATCACTTACAAAGCTGTAAAGCGAGTCAAAGTCTAATGGGTTCCCCCACTATCTCGGGCTTCCTCAAAGGAACCCTCCAAGTTTCTGATAGGGGAGATTCTGTCATCATTTTCTACAATTTTTCTTCACCCTCTTCTACCATGGCACTATTATTTTCCTCTGGGCTCACCCTAAGATCCTCCTCTTGGGGGTTGGCACCTTGGATTTTTGTCAAAATGGGCATATCCTTTGTTATTTTATCCCAGGTTGGGAAAGTATCAAGAATGTCTACAAATCTTTCTGAGCTTTGTGCAGAGCTGACTTATTTGATAATGCATTGAAGAAATGTATCCTCCCCTAAATTTTGTAGTACTTCCTGACTATTGAGCAAAGATGCGTCTACCTGACCCTCAAAACCTTTACCTTTGAATCTATTTTGAGAAAGGCCAAATGGGGTCTCACACACCAATTGAGTGGAGATTTCCTCAAGGAGTTAATATTTCCATAAGTGTGATTCCCTCTAGAACCCTTTATCAATTTCCATCACTTGGATTCTCTCCACTGCTTCTTTCCTGTCAGCCAATCTACAATCTGCATACTTAAAAGCTTCCGTTTCTAAAGAGGCTGAATTACTAGGCTCCATATTTTTAGTCAAGGCTTTAATAGTATTTTCTAAATATTTATCCATTGTGGATTTCCCTTTTTCCTTACCTACCTCTTGGTTAGCAACCTCATCATAGTTTTTTTTTTCAACCTTCAAAGGTTTCCACCAATCACCATCCTCAGTATGGATGATGATATGTGAAGACAAACCATAACAAGTCTGACACCACACAAGAATCCTTAGAGAGACAACATAGTTTTGTGGATTAACAACCTCCTCAGATTTCACAAATTTCTTCAATGATTCTCCCATTATCCTCAGTGTTTCCTCCCTCAAATATTGTTGTGTTAGATTCTCCAATTTGAACCAGACTAGGGATTATTTTACTTGTTCCTTCTTTGGGTTAAAATTTGCATTCCATTTCTTTAGAGATGCCCATTCCATCCATCATATATGATCCATTCCTTAATATCCACTCTTTTTCCTCCTTTTTGGAGTAGATAATCATGTAGAAACCATTAGAGATAGGATTTAGAGAGATAAAAGATCCCTTCCATTGAATCTCACACCAATGTTTAACCTTACTATAAGATGGCCAGGGGCCTATCCATTTAAGGAAAAAAGATTTCTCCTCCAATAAAGCCCTGTTCTCAATCCATTGGGTGTTTGTAAGTATAAATTTAGCATAAGAGGTAGCTATATGGGTGTTGTCACTAACCTGCAATGTGTTTTTTTTGTTTTTCCCCAGACATTACTGAGATCCTCATCCTCTATGGCTTTCTTCCTCTAGAATTTATTTTCTATATTTCAAAACTTGAATCCCTTTTTCACGGGTGTCAATCCAAATGGTCTACCTGATGAGTTGTTTCTATTCTCCCACCTCCTTTCATTCCTCTTTTTCCCTATCCATTCATTATTATGTGTTATGTGATTGGTGCCTACATGGATTACATTGCGATATGAATCCTGCCCTTGCCAATTGAAAGGTCATCTCTGTGACTAAGAGTAACTAGGCTGGGGTCGATCTATCATTCTAAAACCTCTATTTCCCACCCATGGTATTCTATTCAATCGTTGTAGAGCCATATTGTTTTCCATAAGATTTCAAGTCCCTTAGAAGAACATTGTTGAGGAGAAGGATTTTTTAATTTTCTACTATATGTTTTATGTTATCAAATTGGTACAATTGATTAATCAAGTCAGAAATTGCAAAGAGTTAAAGTTATGATTGAGAGAGTTACTTTACCAAGATAGATAGAGTCATTTAGTAGAATGATATGTGAGTCTATTACAGTTATCAAATATTGAGTGAAATTAAAGCACCGAGCACCAAAGATGAGTTAGACACCGAGTAGTGAATGAAGTTAGTTACCGAGTTGCAAAGCAAGTTTTACCAAGTACAAGATATTGATTTTTCTAATTCACCGCCCCTCTCAGTGCACCAACAATTGGTATCAGAGCTTGTTACTATGAAGTGATAAGTTTAAAAGGAATTGAGTTAATATCTAAAGATATATAAGTGGGAAGCACCAAAGCTGAATAAGGATTAGTTCTCTAGAGTAGGAGAATATGGAATTCACTTTCCTATTAATGAATATGTAGCACCAACTACTACACCTTTGACCATGAGTGAGAAAAGATAGAAACAAGAACAAAAACAAGTAATGATTGAGATTGCTTCTACACTTACCAACCAAGAATATGATGAACTTGATGGTTGCACTACTTAAAAATAGATGTGGGATAATCTTATTTTGATCTATGGTGGAGATCAACATGTTCAGAAGGCTAAAGAAAAATGTTTGAGAGGAAAATTTGACTCTATTAGGATGAAAAAAGGAGAGAACATAATACAGTATGGTACAAGACTTAAGGAGACTACTAATTCTATCAGAGGAGATGGTGGGACCATAATAGAGGATAATGTTACAAGAAAGGTGTTGAGAGCCCTGCTATCAAGTTATGTTATTTGTGTATCTGCTATACAAGAGCTAAGTTCTATTCCCTAGATGAATGTTTCACTGGATGCTATTGTTGGTAAGTTAAATGCATTTGAGTTAAATGATTTTGACAATAGTTTTCCTTCTACATCTAAGATTGAATTTGAATTTATGTCTGGTTTAAAGATTAGAAAGGCTAGGAAAGCCGTAGCCAGAGATGGATATTTGAGCAATGCTAGTGATAAATTTTATAGTTGTATTGAAGGTCTTGAAGATTTATTTACTGAATGTGATGAGAATGAAAGAGAATTTGAAGCTTTGTTGGCTAGAAGGCTATAAAGAGGCAAAGGAAAATACTGAGGTAAGTTACCCTTGAAATGTTTTAATTGTGATAAAATTGGTCACTTTTCATCTAATTGTCTTGAGAAAGATAAAGTGAAAAAGAAAGATAATAGAGATAATGATAAAATAGAAAACAGATTCAGGAGATACAGAGACTAAAAAAACAAAGGTAATAAATATTTTCATATTGCTAATGAAGGACTAAGTGATGATGATTATTTTGATAGTGATGATGGAAAATAAGTTGTTTATGTTGCTATTAAAGAGTAGTCTGATGAAGAAGAACCAAGAGCCCTAATATCACAAGTAAGTAAGAATGAAAAATGGATTATAGATAGTGGTTGTTCACATCACATGATGGGTGACACACTTAATTTTATATCCTTGGAAAATCATGATGGAGGATTTGTTTGAATAGGTAATGATGCTCCATATTCTGCGAAAGGAAAAGGTTCTATAATTCTACTGAACAACACTAGATGTGATGATTTCTATTGGGTTGAAGGATTAAAGTATCATCTATTTTAAGTGTTGTACAACTAAACAATATAGGTCATCAACTGGAATTTCAATATGGAAAGGTGAAAGTATTTGATGAGAAGGATAGTGTGATTGCTACCGGAAAACAATCTAAAGGTAATTTATTTTATCTTGATACTTCTATGAAGATTTGCCTGTTTGCTAAAGTTGAAGATGTTTGGTTATGGAACAAAAGGCTTTGTCATTTTAATTTTGATAGCTTAATCAAAGTGAGTAAGAAGAATAGATTAAGAGGACTACCAAGATTAGAGAAACTTGAGAATGCTATGTGCATAGAATGTCAGATGGGTAAGATGACTAAATCTAGTTTTTCAAGCAAAACTTATGTTACACAAGGAATTTTGGATATAGTGCATACTGATTTTTGTGGACCCATGAGAACTCAAAGTTATTATGGATACAAATATTTTATTTTGTTTATGGATGATTATTATAGAATGATGTCTGTAATTTTTTTAAAAGAAAAATATGATGCATTTAAAATGTTTAAGTGGTATCAGGCCCGAGTTGAAAAAGAAACTGGAAGACAATTGAAATGTATGAGATTTGACAAAGGAGGTGAGTTTACTTCTGATGAGTTTACATTATTTTGTAATGAGAATGAAATTAAGAGATAGTTGTCATCATTGAGGACACCACTATAGAATGGGATTGTTGAGATAAGAAACAAATATATTGTTGATTGTGCTAAGACACTGATGATTGAAAAAGGAGTTTCACATAAATTTTGGTGAGAAGTTGTGAGTACTGTTGTTTATACATTGAACCGAGTACAAATGAAGAAAGGTACCAACAAGAAATCTTATGAAATATGGTATGAACACAAACCTAATGTTAGTTAATTTAGATTTTTTGGGAGAAAATGCTATATTCTAAAAGATTCTAGTGAAGGAAAGTTTGATTCAAAAGGAGAAGAAGGGATATTATTAGGATATTCTACAAGGAGTAAATTTTACAAATGTTTGAATAAAGTTACTAACAAAATGGTGGAAAGTGAAAATGTAAGAGTTGGTGAATTTGCAGAAAGGAATGATGAAGATAGCAAGAAGGAACCATAAGATTATGAGAAGTTTGTATATGTTCAACTTTATGTTCCTGATACCTTATTGAGAGCACCTACCGAGGAGAAAGATGAACAAGGAGTTCTACAATCGAATGTTGATATTGAAGAACCAAGAGCTACCAAGCCTATTTTATCAAAGTATATGAGAAATCACCATTCCCCAAGCAAGATTATTGGAAATAAGGATGCTAGAGTGATGGCCAGAAGCAAGGTAAGAGAAAATACATGTTTGATATCTACATTTGAGGCTAAGAAAGTTAAAGAGGCACTACATAATGAATATTGGATGAAAGAAATGAAAGAAGAGTATGATAAAATTGAGAAGAACAAGACATGGACATTAGTACATAGGCCTAAAGACAAAAATATTATAGGTACTAAATGGATTTTAAAAAAAAAACTGAATGAGCATGGAGAATTTATCAAAAATAAAGCTAGATTAGTTTGCAAAGGTTATGCACAAGAAGAAGGTATTGATTATGGAGAGACTTTTGCACTTATTTCTAGATTGGAAGGATTTAGAATAATTCTAGCTTATGCTACTTAAAAAGGATTCAAGGTATATCAGATGGATGTTAAGTTTGTATTTCTTAATGGGATACTTGAAGAAGAAGTATACATTGAACAACCTAAAGGACTTATTGAGAACACAAACAAGAACAAGGTATGTAAGTTAAATAAAGCTTTATACGGTTTAAAACAAGCATCCCAAGCATGGTATGAGAGATTTCAATCTTATCTAATCAAAATAGGATATCAAAGAACAAGTGATAACAATGATGTTTACTTGAAATGTGACAGTGATAATCAAGTTTTCATTGCTGAAATTTTTGTTGATGATATTATATTTGGAGGCAATGACACATTATGTAAAAGATTTTCTGATGAAATGAGAAAAGAGTTTGAAATGTCAATGATTGGAGAGATTAAGTTCTTTCTAGGTCTACAGATATAGCAAGTTACTGGAGGGATCTACATTACACAAGCCAAGTATATCAAAGAGATCATTAAAACCTTTGGTATGGAAGATTCCAAGCTTGTTGGAATACCTATGTTACTGGATGTAAGTTATCTAGAGAGGACAAAACACAAGAGGTGGATAATACTCTTTACCGATCTATGATTGGTAAATTACACTATGTTGTTCACAACAGACCTGATATATCACACATTGCTGGAATTGTTGCAATATTTTCTTCTTATTCAAAGGAAACACATATGTCTACAGTAAAAAGATTCTTGAAATATCTGAAAGGCACAAAAGAATTTGCTTTATTGTACAAAAAATGAGGTTTTTTTGATCTACAAGTCTACAATAATGCAGATTGGGCTGAAAATGTTGATGATAGAAAAAATACTAGTGGAGGCACATTATTTCTAGGTGAAAGATTGGTTACATGGTTGAGCAAGAAATAAAGTTGTATTTTATAGTCTACTGTCGAGGTTGAATATGTTGCTGGTGCTATGAATTTTACAAATATATTATGGATTAAGAAATTACTTGAAGGTATGCAAGAAGAGATTAGCGATTTGGTTACTATTTTTTGTGATAATACAAGTGCTATTAATATATCAAAGAACCCGGTTATGCATTCAAAGACCAAGCACATTTCTATCAAGTATCACTACTTGAGAGAACAAGTTCAAGAAAAGAATGTGAGATTGGAATATGTGAATTCAAATGAACAATTGGCTGATATATTTACAAAGACACTACCTAAAGATGATTTTGAGTATCTCAGAGGTAAATTAGGGGTTCTTCCCCTTTCCAATGTTACTAAAGAGAATGAGGCATGCTGCATCAATTCTATATTTCATTAGAATATCTATTTCTAAATTGATGTTAGTATGACACACTTTCGGTGATTCCTAGAGTTGTGAAAATATTTTTGTATGCAATGATTTATGAGTACATGTCAGGTATAATTCACTACCTGGAACAAGTTTTCAGGAGTATGACTTTTTGGAATCATTTTCAAAGAGGGAGAAGAATGAATTGATGACATTTATCCTTAAGGGAGATATTGATAGATTGAGAGAATTAATTGTTGTATAGTCAAAAAATGGAAGCACTTCCATTGTAGACTGGTTTAGCCTTTCAAGTATGTGGTTTGGGGTCATGTCAAGTTCCTTGAATGGGTCTCTGACTTGGATATGACTTTTTCCCATGTTCTACCCCATTTCCCACTTTTCTCCAGCTTGTTTCTGACACCCTAAACTGTAAACTAAGATTTTTCACCTTAGGGTCAAAATTGACCTTTTTGGGTCAAGGTTGACCTTGCCCTTGACCTAGGTCAAAATCAAACTTTTTCTGACCCAAGGTCCAGATTTCAATTTTTCAGGGTTTCCAGATGTCGGGCTTCGGAAAGAATTAATTCCTGCTTCCAAGTCGGTTGTTTGGTCTTCGGAGAAACAATTCTTAAATTATATTTAATATAGGTCCTCTTCTAG
Source organism: Thuja plicata (assembly GCA_018584345.1). Lineage (NCBI taxonomy): Eukaryota > Viridiplantae > Streptophyta > Pinopsida > Cupressales > Cupressaceae > Thuja > Thuja plicata. The sequence continues at coordinate 275,524 of MU226983.1, read as the reverse complement.
GGGTATAGGTCTAATTGGAATTTAATTCTTCTATGTAGGCCTCTTTAGAAGATTGTTCCCTAGATTTATATATAAGGAAGCCTTCTCCTCTCATTTTCTCTAAGACTTGAAGCATAAGGACAAACCATCTAAGACAACTCTATAAATGATCTATTGTAGCAAGCATCTACTATCAAGAATTCAAGAATTCAATGAAATTCAAGAATTCAATTCATAAAGGAGATCCATTGGTAGCAATTGAAGGATTCAAGATCTATGGAGCCCTCTTGTTGAAGATTTCTCCATCCACATTCCTCCAAGCCTCCTACTATTCAAAGATCCATTCAAGATTGGTGTTGAAGATCTACAAGTAATTGATTTGAGAAATCCTACATTCTACATCCATTTGGTGCATATCTACTTGTGGATTCACAGATTCAAATCTGCCACAAGGGTTTCCAAACAAGCAAGGTGAATTTTTTCATTTACATTGTTTTACTTATGAAATTTCTATTATACTTTGAGGTTAATTCCAAAACTGGGGTTTGACCAAGGCAAAACCCTCCCCTGAAAAAAAAAAAAACCATTTTTCTTAGAGGGATATGTTCGGAATAGAAAATTCGATTGCAGGTTCAAATACCATTTTCGACAAACTATCAGGATCTAGAAATAGATTTTCTGTCAGAGATTTTAGGTCAGAATCAGAGGTCGATTCTTCCCTAGGTCAGAATTAGAAAATCTGGGTCAAAGGTGACATTGACTTGAGTGTCAAAATTGAAACTATGCTAGATCAGAAAAATATTTATGGGTTTTGTCCGTCTCTGCGTTTTTGTTCCAGATCTAGTTACAGATTTTCTAGAAACTCAGTGAAGACCCCCAAAAATAGTATTTTTCAGATCTGTAACATTTTGAGGTTAGTACTTTTCTCCTATTCATTTCAATTAAATTTATTCATCTTTTTAAATATATCACACATTATTTTCTATAAAACAGAATCTAAGGTCTTCCTCTTTGCTCTCATTTCCAATAGATTGATTCATTTATGCATTGATCCTTCCTTTGGGGTTAATCAAGTTGGATCCTTCCTTTGTGTATTTGAGGTTAAAAGGAACATCTTATCTTCCCCACACATTTCTTATCTTATATTACATATTTACCTCTTACATTTCAATAAACATTCTAATTTCAAATGTAACAACACAATTTTATCTTACATTAAGGTAACCTATATTTCTTATGTTACATTTTGGTGAACCCGCAATAGAAAACTCTTTCTCTTTGGTGTTAGATTTACATTTTTATGTTAGATCTTTCATGTATATTAGATTAGCTTTCTTTTATGTTCTTGCATTTACATTTCAAAAATTAAAAATCAAAATCTTGTGTTTCCTAAATTAGTTCATTTGCATTGCATTGGTGTATGAGCTTAATTTACCACTTATACTCATACTTATAGTATCCCAGTTAGAAGAAGCTGTAGACTTATGGGTTCCTTTGATCCTGAGTCTTCCTCTCCTTTCCTTAGGATCCTGGATGACAATTTGACTACCCATGATTCCAATCCTTCTATGGAACATAACTCTTCTCACTCATCTCATGATGATGATGATGCTTTAAGAGTTCCTCCTGAACAAGTCCAAAAAATTTCAATAGAACTTGATAAAATGGGAAATTGGCTTATTCAAGAGAACCATAATCAAGATTCCATCCAAGCTATAGAGGCTCTTAAGAAAGTCCTTTGTGATAGTGATTAAGGTGTTAATCTCTTGCGTGGTATCACTCATCTTGTGCATTTGAATGTTAAACCTTTAGCTCAAGAGACTCAAGATCTAGGATTCACTCCTCTTGTCACTAGTGAGGGACCTTCTTTCATTCCTTTTCCTAGCATTCCTACTTACACTCCTCCTTTAATGACTACATCTTTTCCAATTTCATTTATTCATGTGAGTGTTCCACCGGTATCTCTACCTACCTCACAACCTTCATATCATAGTGTTCCTTTTAATTATTTCAATCCCCTTCCAACTGTGGTTCTTGTAGACGTCCAAAATCGTCCTTATATTAATTTAATTAATATTTCCATAACATTATAGTTAATTTTAATTAATTATATTTGTTATATTCTTCTATCTATTTAATTAAATATGATTCATTCTCCTTAGTATTTAAATTTAATTTAAATACTCCCCCTTTTAATGTATTAAATCTTATTTAATACATTATCCTTCATTGATTCCCTTTAAATAAATTTTTAATTTATTTATTCCTTCACATGACCTAAATTCTACTAAACCATAATTAATCTAAATTAATTTAGATTAAGCTAATTTGAACCTAGATCCTACCCTACCTCACATCACTCTCACCAAATAAACCTATTCATTAATTAACTAAGGTTAATTAAGCTAATTT
>MU226983.1:231652-251976 GCA_018584345.1 Thuja plicata | reverse complement strand
GTAATTCTAAAAGTTTGTAATTCCACATTTGTGGAGATAATAAGAAGCCCATTTTTTGTTCTTGCAAATTGTTGTTGCTTCTCTATTTTTGTTATGTGTTTGTGGCATTAAGGGGAGCACCCTTCATCAGGTGGTATCAGAGCAGGAGTTCCTGAGTGTGTAAATAGATTGCTGAATATGAGGCAGTTTGCACTAGGACTATGGGTTAGGGTTTTTGTGTAAATAGATTGCTGATTGTGGTCATGCCTGTAGAGAACTTCGTGACCTTTCTAGATTGGGGTCATAATAGTCAATCGGGTCAATTGGCGATGACTTATGGTCTTCAAAAGTTGGGTCACCTGAAATGGTAGAAAATAATTTTTCTTCAAAATTTATGTTCGGGTTTCAAAAGTTATTTTGAGCTGACTATGATGTAATAAATTGTAATATAAAATAATTCTAAGTTTGGTCAGCCCTATGGGCTAAATTTCTGGAACCTTCTCGGGCGGTGGAAATTGCCTATATAAAGAAGGCCTGTAGTGTTGTCTAGGGCAGTTCTGGGTAGATCTAGGTAATAATTAGAGGCTTTGTTCTACAAAATATTGTAAGGGGAATGCCCATGTGGCTTTGCATATTATAATTCTGAAAGTTTGTAATTCTACATTTGTGGAGATAATAAGAAGCCTATTTTCTGTTCTTGCAAATTGTTATTGCTTCTATGTTTTTGTTATGTGTTTGTGTCATTAAGGGGAGCACCCTTCATCAGGTGGTATCAGAGAAAGAGTTCCTGAGTGTGTAAATAGATCACCGACTATGAGGTAGTCTGCACCAGGACTATGGGATAGGGTTTTTTTGTAAATAGATCGCCGACTGTGATGTAGTTTACACCAGGATCATGGTTAGGGTTTCAGCGTGCATTGCAAAAATGCCTCCACAAAGGGAACGTGGTAGAAGAGCTGGTATTGTGACACCTGAGGTTAGAGAGCTCCAGAGACAAGTGAAAGCATTGCAAGAAGAGATTCACAGAGGAATGAATCTTAATGGTAGAAATGAAAGTGAGGATGAAGCCGAAGAAACAAATGATGATCAAGAAGAAGTTGAAGTTTTGAATCCAAAAGATGAAAGGATTTTTTGAGCCATTTTCAAGATTGGGAAAAGACCTACGATTGAGGTTTGTACATTTTTAGAGAATCTTAACCTAGAGGATTTGATTGACTAGATCAACGAATGTGAAGAATATTTTGAGTATGAAGATATTGAGGATCCTGATCGGGTCAAGTTTGCGAAGGCCAGACTGAAGGGTCATGCGAAGATCTGGTGGCAGGAGATCTAATTGGAGTGAAATCAAAGGGAAAAGGATAAAATAAAAAGATGGGATTGGATGGTGGATAAGTTGAAGCAACAGTTCATTCTTTTTGATTATGAGCTTGACCTGCTGAAGAAAATGCAAAGTTTGAAGCAAGCAGGAAGATCTATTCGGGAGTATACAGAGGAGTTCTATCGAATCCTCATAAGAATAGGATATGCAGAAGCTGATAAAGAGCAAGTTTCCCATTACCTTAATGGGTTGAGGCCAAGCATTCAAGAGGAGTTGAATCTAGTTTTAATGAACAGTATTGAGGAGGCATACCAGTTTGCTCTGAAAGTAGAAGAAAAGCTGAACAAGAAGTTTGAGAGCAGACAAAATGGAAGAGGTCATGGTGGAAGATCTGGTGGATGGTCATATGGTGGCCTAAATGAAGATCCAAAAAAGAAGGATGAGGCCAGTAATAGTTAGAATCAGCGAGGAAAAAATTCTAATCATTTCCAAGATCAGAATAATAGAGATCAGAGAGGAAGAGGAAGAGGAAGAGGACAAGGATCTGGAAGAGGAGGCTTCCGTGGAACATTTTTTCACTATGGAGAAGAAGGTCATAGGGAATTTGAATTTCCTCAGCGCCAAGGAAGAATAGATAGGAGAAATGAAGGCCAGGCCAGAGTTGCACATGTAGATGAAGATGCGAGATCTTCACATTCTGAAGATGCTGAAAGAGGAGAAACGCTGATTAATAGAAGAGTCCTACTGAGTGGTGAGATTGAACCTGAATAAAGGAGGAGCCTATTTCGCACTAGGTGCAAGTGTGAGGGTAAGTGTTGTGATATGATTATTGATAGTGGAAGCACTAAAAATTTGGTGTCAGAAGAGATGGTGACAAAGTTGAAGCTCAAGAGATAGAAACACCCACATCCATATCGGATTTCCTGGGTACAGGATGACCACAAGGTCATGGTCAATGAACAATGCCTTGTGAAGTTCAAGATTGGCGGATACCATGATGAGGTACTATGTGATATCATATCTATGGATGTATGTCATATGTTGTTGGATAGACCATGGCAGTTTGACAGATGTGTTGTACATGATAGTCGTGCGAATACCTATTCTGTGATAAAGGATGGAATGCGACATAAGCTAAAGCCATTGAATGACACAAAAGAAAAGGTATGTGGTAGTGCAAGAATAACTTTATGGAAGAAAGTTCCTAGATGGTATGAGGCATGAGCATGTGTGTTTTGATTTAATTCCAAAATTTGGTAAGGAGGAAGTAGAAGATGTTTCTGTAGAAGTTGCAGATTTGTTGAATGAGTTTCAGGATATTGTATCTGATAATGTACCTGATGGATTACCACCAGTCAGGAAGATCAGTCATCAGATAGACTTGATTCCAAGAGTGAGTTTGCTGAATAAGGTAGCACACAAAATGACACATGCAGAAAGTGAGGAGTTGAACAGACAAGTACATGAGTTGTTGTAGAAAGGATTGATCCATGAGAGTCTGAGTCCCTGTGCTATACCAGCGGTATTAGCACCAAAGAAGAATGGAGAGTGGAGGATGTGTATAGACTCCAAGGCAATAAACAAGATCACAATCAAGTACATGTTTCCATTGCCACAAATGGATGATATTATGGACTATTTGAGTGGAGCTGTGTATTTCTCAAAGATAGATCTAAAGATTGGATATCATTAGATTTGAATCAGAGAAGGGGATGAATGGAAGACTGCCTTCAAGACAAAGGAAGGATTGTACGAGTGGTTATTCATGCCTTTTAGGCTAACCAATGCACCGAGCACTTTCATGCGGCTCATGAACAAGGTTCTAAAAGAATTTTTGGGTAAGTTTGTCATTGTATACCTAGATGATATTTTGATCTTTAGTAAGACATTGGAGGAGCATTTGATGCATATTCATATGGTATTTGAGAAGCTGAGAGAAGAGAAGTTGTTGATAAATTTGAAGAAGTGCAGTTTTTTGAAGGAGTTAACATATTTAGGATTTGTAGTTTCAGCAAAAGGTCTAAAAATGGACCCAGAGAAGGTACAGGCTATCCTTGAATGGCCTACTCCAAGGAGTGCTACTAAGGTAAGATCTTTTCATGGTCTTGCTAGCTTTTACAGAAAGTTTATTAGAAATTTTAGCAGTATTTGTGGACCCTTGATTGAAACAATGAGAGGGGATAGAAAAGAGTTTAAGTGGACTAATGGGGCAGAAAAGAGTTTTCAATTGTTGAAAAAAAAAGTTATAGAACAACCTATTTTAACACTCCCATATTTTAATAAGGTGTTTCAAGTAGATTGTGATGCTAGTGGCACTGCAATAGGAGCTGTTATGAGCCAAGAAGGTAAACCTGTTGCTTATTTCATTGAGAAGTTAAATGATGCCAAGAGAAAGTATTTTGTTTATGATCAAGAATTTTATGCTATAGTTCAGGCATTAAAGAAGTGGAGACATTATCTGCTTCCTAAAGATTTTGTTTTGTATACTGATCATCAAGCTTTGCAATATTTGAATAGTCAAGGAAAGTTGAATCAAAGGCATTTGAAATGGGTTGAATTTTTGCAGAGTTATACATTTGTTTTCAAACACCGAAGTGGAACATCTAACAGGGTTGCAGATGCCCTTAGAAAAAGGCAACCATTACTGAATGAGATGCAGATTGAGGTGGTTAGGTTCAATCAACTCAAGAATTTGTATCCAAAGGATCTTGATTTTGGTGAAGCTTGAAAAGCTTGTACAGAACCTGTTACTATAGACAGGAAAAAATGGTTGGATTTCATCATCCAGGATGGTATGCTATTCAAAGGGAGTCAATTGTGCATTCCGCAAAGTTTTATGAGGGAGAATCTCATCAAGGAGAAGCATAGCAAAGGATTGACCGGACATTTTGGTCATGATAAAACCCTTGCTTTGGTTAGTGAGAATTATTATCAGCCACAGTTGCAGCAAGATGTAAAGAAGTTTGTACAGAGTTGTAGAGTATGTCAGATGGTGAAAGGAGTGAAGAAGAATACAGGGTTGTATCAGCCATTACCTATACCAGAGAATCCTTTGGAGGATATTAGTATGAACTTTATTCTTGGTTTACCAAGGACTTAGCCCGGACATGATTCAATCTTTGTGGTGGTTGACAGATTTTTAAAGATGACACATTTCATTCCCTGCAAGAAGACTAATGATGTTGTTAATGTAGCAAAATTATTTTTCAGAGAAGTGGTGAGGCTACATGGTTTGCCAAAGACCATAGTTTGAGATCGAGACACTAAGTTTGTTGGATATTTCTGGCATACATTGTGGAAGAAGTTGAAGATACATTTGAAGTTTAGTTCATCACATCATCCACAGATTGATGGATAGATAGAGGTGGTGAATAGGAGTTTGGGGAATTTGCTGAGATGTTTGGTTGGAGATAAGCCAACAAGATGGGATTTGATTTTACCACAGACAAAATTTGCATACAATAATTCTGTCAATAGGAGCACTGGTAAATCACCATTCCAGAATGTATATGGAAGTAGTCCAAGAAATGCATCTGAATTGAGGAAGATAGATAAAGGAGAAATAAGTAGTGCCGAAGCTGAGGATTTTGCAGAACACTTGAAGAACATCCATGAGGATGTGAGGAAGCACAATACCAAAATAAATGCACAGTATAAGGCTAAGGTAAATAAGAAAAGGAGACATAAGGAATTTTAGGTTAGGGATGAAGTCATGGTTCACTTATGGAAGGAGCGGTTTCCAGTTGGTACATATAACAAGCAGAAAATGAAGAAGTTTGGACCATGTAAGATATTGAAGAAGCATGATTTAGGAAATGCATATGAGGTAGAATTTCCTAGTGAGCTAAATATTTCACCAGTGTTTAACATTTAAGATTTGACAGAGTATCATGAAGGAGGTGTTGAAGATGAGATCACAGCGGCATAGTGGAGTATTCCAGCAAGTAGTTTAGATACCAAGGAGATTGAAGACATACTGGACAAGCGTGTTGGTAGAAGCACAAGGAACAGAACATATGAAGAATATCTGGTCAAGTGGAAAGGATGACCTATTGAAGATTTATCATGGCTGACAAGGGAGGAGGTTAACCATCTTGGTTTTCCTCTACAAACCTGAGTCATGATAGGGTCACTTTGCAAATTACCCTGGGCGTCTGATGCAGGAGCATCCTGGGTGTAAGGGCAATCTTGCATCACCCAAAAATATTTCTATTTTCTTTTCAATAAGGTATATCTTGTGCAGAGCTATTATTTATGGAAACTTGCAATTTTTAGTAAGTTGGTCATACAATCTCAAAATATTCCGATTTCACGTGTGGAGGTTCATCTTAGTCTTATCAGCCTGCCAGTAAAGTTTCATGGCTAGATCAGGTCTAGTTTTGAAGATATTAAAGATTTTCAGTATTGGCAGCAGGGTACAGAAACTTTGAACTCAGTTTTGAAGACTTTAGAGGCCTTGAATGAGGTCCAAAATTTGGGTGACAGGTGCTTGCATCAATCAATCTTGTAGAGCGCTTCATGGCCTTTCTATATTGGGGTCATAATAGTCAATCGGGTCAACTGGCGATGACTTATGGTCTTCGAAAGTTGGGTCACCTGAAATGGCAAAAAATAATTTTTCTTCAAAATTTTTGTTTGGGTTTCAAAAGTTATTTTGAGCTGACTATGATGTAATAAATTATAAAATAAAATAATTCTAAGTTTGGTCAGCCCTATGGGCTAAATTTCTGGAACCTTCTTAGGTGGTGGAAATTGCCTATATAAAGAAGGCCTATAGTGTTTTCTAGGGCAGTTCTTGGTAGATCTAGGTAATAATTCGAGGTTTTGTCCTACAGAATATTATAAGGGGAATGCCCATGTGGCTTTTCATATTGTAATTCTGAAAGTTTGTAATTCCACACTTGTGGAGATAATAAGAAGCCCATTTTCTGTTCTTACAAATTATTGTTGCTTCTCTGTTTCTGTTATGTGTTTGTGGCATTAAGGGGAGCACCCTTCATCAGGTGGTATCAGAGCAGGAGTTCCTGAGTGTGTAACAAATCGCCGACTGTGAGGCAGTTTGCACCAGGACCATGGCTAGGGTTTCAACGTGCATTACAAAAATGCCTCTAGGAAGGGAACGTGGTGGAAGAGCTGGTGTTGTGACACCTAAGGTTAGAGAGCTCCAGAGACAAGTGCGAACATTGCAAGAAGAGATTCACAGAGGAATGAATCTTAATATTAGAAACAAAAGTGAGGATGAAGCCGAAGAAGGAAATGATGATCAAGAATAAGTTGAAGTTTTGAATCCAGAAGAAGAATGGATTTTCTGAGCCATTTCCAAGATTGGGAAAATACCTAAGATTAAGGTTCCTACATTTTTAGGTAATCTTAACCCAGAGGAGTTGATTGACTAGATCAACGAATGTGAAGAATATTTTGACTATGAAGATATTGAGGATCCTGATCGGGTCAAGTTTGTGAAGGCTAGACTGAAGGGTCATGCAAAGATCTGGTGGCAGGAGATCCAATTAGAGAGAAATCAAAGGGGAAATGATAAAATCAAAAGATGGGATTGGATGTTGGATAAGTTGAAGTGACAGTTCATTCCTGTTGATTATGAGCTTGACTTGCTAAAGAAAATGCAAAGTTTGAAGCAAGTAGGAAGATATGTTCAGGAGTATACAGAGGAGTTCTATCAAATCCTCATCACAATAGGCCATGCAGAAGCTAATAAGGAGAAAGTTGCCCGTTACCTTAATCAGTTGAGGCCAAGCATTTAGGAGGAGTTGAATCTGGTTTGAATGAATAGTATTGAGGAGGCATACCAGTTTGCCCTAAAAGTAGAAGAAAAGTTGAACAAGAAGTTTGAGAATAGACAAAATGGAAGGGGTCATGGTGGAAGATCTAGTGGACAATCATATGGTGGCCAAAATGAAGATCTAGAAAGAAGGATGAGGCCAGTAATAGTCAGAATTAGGGAGGAAACAATTCCAATCATTTCCAAGATCAAAATGATAGAGATCAGAGAGGAAGAGGAAGAGGACAAGGATCTGGAAGAGGAGGCTTTCATGGAACATGTTTTCACTATGGAGAAGAAGGTCATAGGGCATTTGAATGTCCTTAGTGCCAAGGAAGAATGGAAAGGCTAAATGAAGGCTAGGCCAGAGTTGCACATGTAGATGAAGATGCCAGATTGTCACATTCTAAAGATGCTGAAAGAGGAGAAACGCTGATTAACAAAAGAGTCCTGCTGGTTGGTGAGAATAAACCTTAACAAAGGAGGAGCATGTTTTGCACCAGGTGCAAGTGTGAGGGTAAGTGTTGTGATGTAATTATTGATAGTGGAAGCACTAACAATTTGGTGTCAGAAGAGATGGTGACAAAGTTGAAGCTCAAGAGAAAGAAACACCCACATCCATATTGGATTTCCTGGGTACAGGATGACCACAAGGTCATGGTCAATGAATAATGCCTCGTGAAGTTCAAGATTGGTAGATACCATGATGAGGTACTCTATGATATCATATCTATGGATGTATGTCATATGTTATTGGGTAGACCATGGCAGTTTGACAGATGTGTTGTACATGATGGTCATGTGAATACCTATTCTGTGATAAAGGATGGAGTGTGACATAAGCTAAAGCCATTAAATGACACAGAAGAAAAGGTATGTGGTAGTGCAAGAATAAATTTTATTGATGGAAGAAAGTTCTTAGATGGTATGAGGCATGAGCATGTGTGTTTTTCTTTAATTACAAAAGTTGGTAAGGAGGAAGTAGAAGATGTTCCTGTAGAAGTTGCAGATTTGTTGAATGAGTTTCAGGATATTGTATCCGATAATGTGCCTGATAGATTACCACCAGTCAGGAAGATTAGTCATCAGATGGACTTGATTCTAGGAGTGAGTTTTCCGAATAAGGCAGCACACAGAATGACACCTACAGAAAGTGAGGAGTTGAACAGACAATTACATGAGTTGTTGTAGAAAGGATTGATCTATGAGAGTTTGAGTCCCTGTGCTGTACCAGCGGTATTAGGACCAAAGAAGAATGGAGAGTGGAGGATGTGTATAGACTCCAAGGAAATAAACAAGATCAAAATCAAGTATAGTTTTCCATTTCCATGAATGGATGATATTATGGACTATTTGAGTGGAGCTGTGTATTTCTCAAAGATAGATATCAAGAGTGGATATCATCAAATTTGGATCAGAGAAGGGGATGAATGGAAGACTACCTTCAAGACAAAGGAAGGATTGTATGAGTGGTTAGTCATGCCTTTTGGGCTAACCAATGCACTAAGCACTTTCATGCGGCTCATTAACGAGGTTATGAAAGAATTTTTGGGTAAGTTTGTCATTGTTTACCTAGATGATATTTTGATCTTTAGTAAGACATTGGAGGAGCATTTGATGCATATTCATATGGTATTTGAGAAGCTAAGAGAAGAGAAATTGTTGATAAATTTGAAGAAGTGCAGTTTTGTGAAGGAGTTAGTGTATTTGGGATTTGTCACTAATACATTTGGTACCAAATTGCAACGGCAGTGCCGTTGCAGTTTTTTCGTCACAACCTTGTCATTGTCGCAATTATGACGATAGACCGTTGCAATTGCGACGACGACAAGGTTGTGACGGAAAAACTGCAATGGCACTGCCGTTGCAATTTGGTACCAAATGTATTAGTGTGTAGTTTTAGCAGAAGGTCTAAAAATGGACCAAGAGAAGGTATAGGGTATCCTTGAATGGCCTACTCCAAGGAGTGCTACTAAGGTAAGATATTTTCATGGTCTAGCTAGCTTTTATAGAAAGTTTATCAGAAATTTTAGTAGTATTTTTGGACCCTTGACTGAAATAATGAGAGGGGATAGAAAAGAGTTTAAGTGGACTAATGGGGCAGAAAAGAGTTTTCAATTGTTGAAACAAAAAGTTATAGAACAACCTGTTTTAGCACTCCCATATTTTAATAAGGTGTTTCAAGTAGATTGTGATGCTAGTGGTACTGCAATAGGAGCTATTATGAGCCAAGAAGGTAAACCTGTTGCTTATTTCAGTGAGAAGTTAAATGATGCCAAGAGAAAGTATTATATTTATGATCAAGAATTTTATGCTATAGTTCAGGCATTAAAGAAGTGGAGACATTATCTGCTTCCTAAGGAGTTTGTTTTGTATACTGATCATCAAGCTTTGCAATATTTCAATAGTCAAGGAAAGTTGAATCAAAGGCATTTGAAATGGGTTGAATTTTTGCAGAGTTATACATTTGTTTTGAAACAAAGGAGTGAAAAGTCTAACAAGGTTGTAGATGCCCTTAGCAGAAGGCAACTATTTCTGACAAAGATGCAGATTGAGATGGTTGGGTTCAATGAACTCAAGAATTTGTATCCAAAGGATCCTGATTTTGGTGAAGCTTGGAAAGCTTGTACAGAACCTATTACTATAGATAGGATGAAATGGCTGGATTTGATCATCCAGGATGGTATGCTATTCAAAGGGAGTTAGTTGTGCATCAAGGAGAAGCATAGCAGAGGATTGGCCGTCCATTTTGTTTATGATAAAACCCTTGCTTTGGTTAGTGAGAATTATTATTGGCCACAGTTGTAGCAAGATGTGAAGAAGTTTGTACAAAGTTGCAGAGTATGTCAGATGGCAAAAGGAGTGAAGTAGAATACAGGGTTGTATCCACCATTACCTATACCACAAAATCCTTGGGAGGATATCAGTATGGTCTTTGTTCTTAGTTTACTGAGAACTCAGTGGGGACATGATTCAATCTTTCTGGTGGTTGACAGATTTTTGAAGATGGCACATTTGATTCCTTGTAAGAAGACTAATGATGATATTCATGTAGCAGAATTATTTATTAGAGAAGTGGTGAGGCTACATGGTTTTCCAAAGACCATAGTTTTAGATCGAGACACTAAGTTTGTTGGATATTTCTGGTGTAAGTTGTGGAAGAAGTTGAAGACAGATTTGAAGTTTAGTTCATGACATCATCCACAGACTGATGGACAGACAGAGGTGGTGAATAGGAGTTTGGGGAATTTGCTGAGATGTTTGGTTGGAGATAAGCCAATAGGATGGGATTTGATTTTACCACAGGCAGAATTTGCATACAATAATTTTGTCAACAGGAGCACTGGTAAATCACCATTCTAGATTGTATATGGAAGTAGTCCAAGAAATGCATCTGAATTGAGAAAGATAGATAAAGGAGAAAGAAGTAGTGCTGAAGTTGAGGATTTTGCAGAACACTTGAAGAACATCCATGAGGAAGTGAGGAAGCATATAACCAAAATGAATGCATAGTATAAGGCTAAGGTAGATAAGAAAAGGAGACATAAGGAATTCCAGGTTGGGGATGAAGTTATGGTTCACTTATGGAAGGAGCAGTTTCCAGTTGGTACATATAACAAGCTGAAAATGAAGAAGTTTGGACCATGTAAGATACTGAAGAAGCATGATTTAGAAAAGGTAGAATTGCCTAGTGAGCTGAATATTTCACCAGTGTTTAACATTTTAGATTGGACAGAGTATCATGAAGGAGGTGTTCAAGATGAGATCACAGTGGCACAGTGGAGTATTCTAGCAAGTAGTTCAGATACCAAGGAGATTGAAGACATATTGGACAGTCGTGTTGGTAGAAGCACAAGGAACATGACATATGAAGAATATCTGGTCAAGTGGAAAGGATGACCTGTTGCAGATTCATCATGGCTGACAAGGGAGGAGGTTAACCGTCTTGGTTTTCCTCTTCACACCTAAGTCATGACAGGGTCACTTCTCAAATTACCCTGGGTGTCTAATGCAAGAGCATTCTGGGTGTAAGGGCAATCTTGTATCACCCAAAAATATTTTTGTTTGCTTTTCAATAAGGGCTATCTTCTGCAGAGCTACTATCTATGACAACTTGCTATTTTTAGTAAGTTGGTCATACAATCTTAGAATATTCTAATTTCACATGTGGAGGTTCATCTCAGTCTTATCAGCCTACCAGTAAAGTTTCATGGCTAGATCAGGTCTAGTTTTGAAGATATTAAAGATTTTCGGTATTGGCAGCAGTGTACAGAAACTTTGAACTCAGTTTTGAAGGCTTTAAAGGCCCCGGATGAGGTCAAAAATTTGGGTGATGGGCGATTGCACCATCTATACTTGTAGAGTGCTTTGTGGCCTTTCCAGATTGGTGTCATAATAGTCAATCAGGTCAACTGGCGATGACTTATGTTCTTCGGAAGTTGGGTCACCTGAAATGGTAGAAAATAATTTTTCTTCAAAATTTTTGTTCGGGTTTCAAAAGTTATTTTGAGTCGACTATGATGTAATAAATTGTAAAATAAAATAATTCTAAGTTTGGTCGGCCCTATGGGATAAATTTATAGAACCTTCTCGGGTGGTCGAAATTGCCTATATAAAGAAGGCCCGTAGTGTTGTCTAGGGCTGTTTTGGGTAATAATTTGAGGCTTTGTGCTAGAAAATATTGTAAGGGGAATGCCCATGTGGCTTTGCATACTATAATTCTGAAAGTTTATAATTCCACATTTGTGGAGATAATAAGAAACCCATTTTTTGTTCTTGCAAATTGTTGTTGCTTCTTTATTTTTGTTATGTGTTTGTGGCATTAAGGGGAGCACCCTTCATTAGATTAATAGGTGTCAAGGTTGGGTTTAGATTATAATTCAAATTAGATTTGAATAAATCATGGTTTAGAAGAAATAGGGATATGGAAGATTTTTTAATAAATATGAATTTATTAAAAAGGGATTTTGTGAGGAAAATGTATTTAAATAAAATAAATTAGGATAGTATTTAGATTATTGATAAATACCAATAATGAAACTATTTAATTGATTAAATTAAATAGTTAGATGAATAAAAGGAAATTTAATATTAATAATAATATTAATATTTTTGGACGTCTACATTTTACCCCTCTTTGATGTGGCATCATAAGTGACGTTGCATCAAAGACAAGAAAATAAGTTGCCCCAGAGGAAGAGGGTTTCTAGGAGTCATGCTGAAGTGATGACGATATAGGGTTGTACCCCCTCAAGAAAAAACACAAGGACAATGCTGTGGGATTTTCTCAAAAAAAGCTGCTATGGGAAGGAGGAAGGGAGAGGAGTTAATAAATAGAAGCCTTCTGAAATGAAAGAATGAATGCAACTAAGAATTCAAATGCAATGATGAAAGTAAATGTAACTAACGAGCTTTGGGGATCCATTTGTGTGAAAAATATGGAGAGCACATCCAATATCGATATTGCAAAAGGAGGTATGTATCAGGTGTTAGAAAATAGAGATGATAATATTCCTTTGCATGGACTAGACACTCAAACAAAGCACACTACAAAAGGCGCATGCATACCTAGCCACCAGTCACAATGCACCAAGATATAGCAGATCAAGGTAGTGGTGAGTAGGTTTCAACTGACATAAAAAGATAAAATCAATAAAGAAGGCCTCATGAACAAGAATTCATTCACTATGAATTTCTTGTCATGAACAGGATTATGTGATGAAGGATTTGATAAGCCGACCCCGGAAGGATGCATCTGGACAGGCAAGGATTGGATTTGATTTGATTGAATGCATAGTCGCTGGAAAAAGCTGTGAACAGAATGAGGAGCAAGGATAGTTGGTCACAGGACTGATTGGTGAAAAACATGATCACAGTCACAGGAGTCAAAGTGTCACTAAAATAAAAAAACTGAGTGATCCAGAAGGAAGGAATGGTTTACTGCAATTTTCTGAATGATTTTTTATTTTTATTTTTATTTTTTTGAAATTTTTACTCATTTAAGCTGTACAATGGGAAGAAGAAGATGCTCAGGAGAATAATTGCATGATGCACAAGCAATTTAGATGATGGATGGGATGATGGGGATGCACATGATGTTGCCCCAGTCAAGCTAAAAAGCCAAGATGGATGAATGGTGGATGAGGTGTTCTTGAGGATAAATGGATAAATGGATTGGATGTCAGAAGAAAGAAAGTGATTTTATTGATATGAAAGGATTGGATGCATAGATAGAATATACTGAATTAGATAGGAAGGAAGAATAAATGGATTGGAAAAATAGATGAAGGATAAAATGGAATTAAATTAGAAGATAGATGCATTGGAAAAAGAGAATATGAATGGATTAGAAAATAAATGGATTGGATAGAATTGAATTGGAAGATGGATGTTGGGACCAATGAGAAGGGAGCACCAAGGAATGGTGGAGATGGGGAGATGGCTCAAATGGGAGTTAGATGGATGGAATGGATGGATAGGTAATGTGGGATTAAAGGATGGAGATTAAATAACTGTAGTAAAGGAATGAAATTCCCTACACTAGCAATAGGAAAAGGAAGGATGGGAAGATGGGGGACAAAGGATACATAAAATGGAAGGATGGTATGTAAGGGATGTGAGTGGAGGGAAAAAGTGGATTGGGATCCAAGGAATATGTGGAAAAGGATTCCCCCATACTAGAGGATGAAGGATGGAGAGATGGCTTTGATGGAAGATAGATGGATGGAATGGATAGGAAATGAATGAGTGGGGAAAGACAAGATTTGGGAGGTAAAAGGTGGATATGATAAGGTCTCTAAGGACTATGTAACCAAGGGATAATATCCTCCCACTTAGGATAGGTCATTCATAATGAGGAATTAGTGGGGGTACGATAGGTCCACAAGAGGATGAGGGAGGTAGATGGGAGCTAGGATGAAAGGTGGATGAGGGAGGAAAATAATGTATAAAATTATGGGTGGATGAGGTTAACATAGGTAGGTGTAGAAAAATATATTGAAGGAAGGATGTGTGGATAAATGATAGGTGGATAAAAAAGGGGGATGCGGAAATGGATGCCAAGAGGTGTCCAAAAGCATGTATACAGTTCAATTTTTTATTTTTTATTTTACCAAGATCCAAAGGAGGATGGAGGAGGGGAAATGGAAAAAAAACATGATAGGTATGGTAGATGACTGGGATGAAGGGAGTGATGGAAGAGAAACTGGATGGAGGGATTACACATGACATTTTTTTACCAGGTTTTCATCATGGTACTTGTCCAAGGTGCTTCTTCGCCAAGTTTTCACCATTGGATGCTTATTTCTATTTATTTTTATTTATTTTTTGACTTTTTGACTTTGTTGGATTTTTTGGGAATTTTGGGAGGGAGTTTATGGATGGAATGACAAGGAGAAGATGGAGGGATGACTCAAGCATCATTTTTATGTTAGTAATAACTGAGAGGGGGGGTGAATCAGTGGCCTCAAAAATTTATCCTTTAAGCTTTAATCCACCAATCAATACACCTCAGATTATTAAGTCCCTACAAGATGTATGCCTTTGAAATGCTTGAAATAATTAACTATCTGTCGGTTTACCTTGTCTTTTCTTATTCTCCTTGATTATCGATAAGCAGTAAAACTTATTTACCAAAGCTCAGTAAATATGTAGAGTAAACCAATCAATCCAGAAATGCATATGTGAAATGTAAAACAATAAAGTAAAAAACCATACACACATAAAACATGGATTTTAATGTGGAAACCCTGTTAAGGGAAAAATCACTGGGACCGGTACCCCAAATTTTCACTCTTCTCAAGTGAGCCCTGTTAGGAGCCAACCCTGTTAAAGGTTACAAACACATGGTTAAGTGCGACCTTGTTAGATGATTTTTATACATAGGTTGTCACTTAGTATCTGGCATCTACGCTACCATCCTTGAATCAACCTTTAGACTATCAATAGGCTTTATGTTAATCTTACTACCATCCTTGAATCAACCTCCTTCTTAGACTGTCAATAGGCTTTAGGTAAGACTGATGCTACAATCATGAATCAACCTTTTTGGTAATCTGTTAGGATATACCTCAATTGTAGAAGACAGTTAAGTCCTGCTATGTTAAGAGACTTAATGCTTCAATGGTTAAACTGAAACACAATGACCTTTTTCTAATGCAACTTTGAATTATAGATATTCAAATCTATTTATGTACAATACCTCTCTAATCAATGTATCAATTCAATTCCTTTGTGCTTCACACTTTCTGCTTTTTGATGTTGTGCTTCACTGTTCGTCGGTGTCTACAGAATTTTTTAGCTCTCCCTTAGCTTGATTGATCAGGACTGTATGAAGTTTATCCTTCACCAGTTTCTCTTCAACATCTTCTTTCAATTCACTCCCCCATGTATCTGATTGCTTTTGGAAATGACTTATTCTTGTCTCTTATATAGACATGATATTCCTTTATTTTTGATTCTTGATTCTTGATTGTTGGCGTGAAAAACAATCCAGCCAATTTGATTTACAGCTTTAACTCCTGATTTATCTCATAGTCATCTTCTTGCCAACTGTATAAATCAATTTCTTAACTATGGTTGAATAAAACAATTAAAAAAATCATTTAAGTTTATCCTTAAGCTCTGCTAGCTAGATTTTTTGTCATTTTTTGATCTCTCTGTTCTGTCGGTCAATTCTGTAGTTTGTCGTCGGTGACAACTACCAGTTCCATCAGTGTAACTTCAGTTAGCTTGAGGATCGCCATCTATCAGGCATCATTGGATCTTTCTCATCGAGCAACTCTATTTTCAGCTCATCAGGCATCCTGTGATTCTACTTCGTTAGGCAACAATGTCTTCTGCTCGTCGGGCATCACTGTGACTTTATCTCTGTCTTTACCAATGGTGTGCACTCTGTCGGTGTGGTCTGTCACTTAGTGAATACTTGAATTTTATGCATTAATAAAATAATAATCATTGTTCCATTAATTCTCTAAAGTCTTTGGCATTATGTACATGACCGTACAGATGATATCAAGTTGACATCAATGACAATACAAACCATTAACTTATTTAATGTCTTGCATCATCTTCAACTTAACATTATCAAACATTCAATCAGTTACATGTCATCAATCTCTCCCTTTGGCATTGATGGCAACATGCTATATTATCACACTATACTATTTCTAATACAACATGAAATACAATTTTTGAGATTCGTCAAATTACCAAACAGTTTGTTTTGATAACTGATAAAAATGTCTGACCGCTGGTAAGCTCTGTGTTAGCTTAGATTCAATTCTTGAAGATTTTTGTGTTTCTTCTTCTAATGTGTTGAGTCCTTTGTTAGTGTCAATTTCTCTCTCTTCTGACTATTCTTCTTCTTTGATGTTTCTATCTTTTATACAAATTCTTTCCCTATGGATATGATCTCTCCCTATTTGGAGTAATCTGATAATGAATAGTTTTTGATGATAATATGGATACATTCTCTCCCTTTGACAATAATGCCAAAAAAATATTTGTCAAATATATGACATTCTATCAAATAATTTCTTCTATACATAATATATTCCTTGAATTTCCTTTATCCATCATCAATATAACAATAAGTTATGGTGCTTTGTTTTGATATATACCTTTCTTTATATAGATGTAGCTTTGAAGTTCATTTTCTGCTTGCATCAATCATGAATGATATTCTGATAATATATGGCTGATGCAGCCTTCAATCCTTTTACAGACTGGTAGACATGGGTTTGACCCCTAGTCTTTTTCTCAGGTACTCAAATGTATCCTTGGGAAGTGGCTTGGTGAAGATATCAACCAATTGTTCTTTTGATTGTACATATTCAAGTATGACCTCTTTTTCTTGAACTTGTTCTCTTAAATAATTATACTTGATGGCAATGTGTTTAGTCTTTGCATGCATGACTAGATTCTTGGAAATATTTATTGCACTAGTGTTATCACAATAGATAATTACTGGTTCTATGACCTTCATATGCACACCTTCCAGCAACTATTTGATTCATGCAATATTTGAGTAGTTTGCAGCAGCAACAACATATTCTACTTCTGCAGTAGACTGAGAGATGCATCCTTGCTTCTTGCTAATCCATGTGACAAGTCTGTCACCTATAAAGAATGCTCCTTTAGTTGTGCTCTTTCGGTCATCAAGATTTCCAGCCCAATCAATGTCGGTAAACACTTTCAGTTTAAATTTTCCTTCTCTTCTATACCATAAGCCAAATTCCTCAGTATTCTTCAGATATCTTATAATTATTTTCAAAGCATTTATATGTGATTCCCTGGGGTTAGCAAAAAATCAAGCAACAATTCCTACTGCATGTGCAATATCTAGTCTAGTGTGTACAACATACATGAGTTTTCCTATCATTGATCTATATAGAGTCTAATTTACCTCTATTATCTTGTCTTCCTTTTTTAATTTTCATCCAGTATCCATTGGTGTTTCAACAGTTTTAGAATCTTCCGTCTTGAATATTTTCAGGACTTCTTTGATGTATTTGGACTGTGTAATGAAAATACCTTCACTTTATTGAATGATCTATAGACCAAGAAAAAACTTGATCTCTCCAAACATAGACATCTCAAATTCTTTTCTCATCTCATCAGCAAACAATTTTCATAGCATATCATTGCCTCCAAATATGATTTCATCAACAAATATTTCAGCAATCAAAGTGTTAGCATTAGTATCTTCTTTCAAATAAAGATTATTATTTTCACTAGTCCTTATGAATCCAATACTTATTAGATAGGAATGAATTCATTCATACCAAGCTCTGGGAGCTTGTTTCAATCCATACAAGGCTTTGTGAATTCTACATATAGTGTTCCTCTTGTCTGGATCCACAAACCCTTCTGGTTGCTCAATGTATACCTCTTCTTTAAGTATTCCATTTAGGAATGCTGACTTGACATCCATTTGATATACTTTGAATCCTTTGTATACAGCATAAGCAAGTAGAATTCTTACTCCTTCTAGCCTAGCAATGGGTGCAAAGGTTTCTCCATAGTCTATACCTTCCTCTTTTGCATACCCCTTTCATACTAGTCTTGCTTTGTTCCTTGTGACTTCTCCATTCTCGTTCAGTTTGTTCCCGAATATCCATTTTGTATTGATGACATTCTTTTCATCTGGTCTTGGTACAAGTGACCATGTCTTGTTCTTCTCAATCTGTTCAATCTCATCATTCATAGCACTTATCCATTCTTCATTATCTAGTGCAGCATTGACAAATTTTGGTTCACACTCACAAATTAAGCAATTTGAGTTTAAAGACTTGCTTCTTGTTCTTGTACCAACTTTTTTATCTCCTATAATCTGGTCCTCTGGATGGTTCCTTCTTACATATCTTGCAAGTATAGGTACAACTCTTTGTATATCGGCTTGATCTTCATTACCTTGCACATTATCTTGACCATTAGTAACAACATTCTGACCGTCGGTTGCAACATTCTATTGTTTTGGATTTAAGCACTGTTGCTCAGGTAGAGTTATGGGCTCTTCACAGTATACAAACTTGTAGTCCTCTGGTTCTTTTGTGCTTTCTAGTTCATTCTTTTTTGCAAATTCATCAATCTTCACATTTGCACTTTCAACTATTTTGTTAGAAGCCTTGAGTAGACATTTAAAAGATTTTCTTTTGGTAGAATACCCCAGAAAAATACCTTCATCACTTTTGGCATCGAGCTTTCCATTTCTATAATCTTTTAAGACATAACATTGACTACCAAATATTTTGAAGTAACTTACATTGGGTGTTTTACCATACCATAGCTCATAAGGAGTCTTCTTTGAGTCCTTCAATTGTACTCTGTTAAGTGTATAGCCAGTAGTGCTAACAACTTCTCTCCACAAGATCTGGGTGATGTCCTTCTCTATCATCAGTGTTCTTGCATAGTCAACTATTGATCTGTTCCTTCTCTCAGCAATCCCATTTTGCTGTGGTGTTCTTGGTGCAAAAACCTATCTTTTTATACCATGCTCATTAAATAAATTAGTGAATTCATCTGATATAAATTATCCTCCTCTATCTGATCTCAAACATTTTAGATCCTTACCACTTTGTTTCTCTACCATAGCCTTATACCATTTAAACCTCTTGAATGCTTCATATTTTTCTTTTAGAAACATGACTACCATCATTCTAGAGTAATCATCAACAAAGAGAATAAAATATCTATCTCCATAATAGCTCTCTGTGCTCATAGGTCCACATAAATCAGTATGGACTAATTCTAGAATATCATCAGATGTATGGGTTTTTCTTTTGAAACTAGACTTTGTCATTTTACCTTTTTGACAATTTTTGCACATGATGTTGTCTGGCTTTGTCATCGTCGATAAGCCTCTTACACTTCTTTTCCTGCTTATTTTCATCATGCTGTCAAAATTCACATGACACGGTCTTTTGTGCCACAACCATATGTCTTTGTTTCTAGTCATCAGGAAAGTGGGGTTAGTATCATTCAGATAGAATAAGTTACCTTTGGTTTGTTCACCGGTACCAATAAGTTTTCCTGATTCATTAAAGATCTTTTCCTTCTTGTTCTCAAATTCTACTTTGTGACCTAAATTATTCAGCTGAGAAACACTCAACAGATTATAATTCAATCCTTTTACCCAATAATAATTTTCCCATTTAATTAGGTTATTCAACATTACTGTTCCTTTACCTTCAATTTGAAAAGGTATATCATTTCCCATTCTTACTGTACCACCTTTATAGTATTCAAAAGTATTAAAATGTTCTTTGTCACCAGTCATATGGTGAGTGCAGCCACTATCTATAATCTAGATATCATTCTTACTAATCTTAGATATGAGTGCAGTTTCTTCATACCTTTCATCTTCATCTAAATCATCCTTTACAGATACAAATACTATCTCGATATCATCATCCAGTTCGGTGTCAGTATCTTCATCTTTGCAAGTAGCTAGATAGCTAGCCTTCTTGCCTTTATCCTTGTAATCTCGGGTATCATTTCTTTCTGATCATCGGTAACCTCTGTAATCTTTATCACCTTTGTCATATTTCTTCTCAAAAGGTCTGTTATCACTTTTGTCATATTTTCTTTTGTTAGGACATCTTGCAAAAAAGTTTCCAATATCTTTATAATTGAAACATACAAGTGGTAACTTGCCTTTGTATTTACCTTTGCCTCTTTGCATTCTTCTCACCATGAGTGCTTCTATTTCATCTAGATCTTCTTCTTCACTTTCACTTTCACTGTCTC
>MU226983.1:213201-231459 GCA_018584345.1 Thuja plicata | reverse complement strand
TTACTTACCACTGTCTCCTCTTCAAGTGTACCTCCAACGCCTCGTATAGCATTGACTACTTCTTTTATTCTTGTGTTGTACTGAGTGATATTTTCACCTTCTTTCATTCTGAGATCATCAAAATTTCATCTAAGGCTTTCTGCCTTGGCTCTCAGAACATTTGTATCACCTCCATGTACAGGTTTTAGCTTGTCCCACATTGTCTTTGCATTTTTTCAATCTTTGACATCCTCAAATTCAGCATCAAAGAGCAAGAAAGAAAGCTCTATAACCATGCAGTTATGTTCAAGCTTTACTCTCAATTGATCTACTGTCAATGGTCCTATAGGCAACACATATTCAGTATCTAAGTATTGAGTAATATCATTGCCAATACCTGATAAGTGGATTCTTATTCTGATTTTCCATGAAGCAAAGTTGTCTTTGTTCAACTTGGGCACATCTCGTTTGATCATCTTGTGATCTTTACTTAGGTCTTGAAACCTTCCTTCTAAACACACAAGCTCTGATACCAATTGTTAGTAATAACTGAGAGGGGCAAGGGGGGGGGGTGAATCAGTGGCCTCAATAATTTATCCTTTAATCTTTAATCCACCTATCAATACACCTCAGATTATTAAGTCCCTACAAGATGCATGCCTTTGAAATACTTGAAATAATTAACTATCTGTTAGTTTACATTGTCTGTCCTTATTCTCCTTGATTACTGATAAGTAGTAAAACTTATTTACCAAATCTTAGTAAATATGTAGAGTAAACCAATCAATCCAGAAATGCATATGTGAAATATAAAACAATAAAGTAATAAACCATACACACATAACACAAGGATTTTAACGTGGAAACCCTTTTAAGGGAAAAACCACTGGGACCGGTACACCAAATTTTCACTTTTCTAAAGTGAGCCCTATTAGGAACCAACCCTGTTAAAGGTTACAAACACATGGTTAAGTGTGACCTTGTTAGAGGATTTTTATACATAGGTTGTCACTTAGTATTTGGCATCTACGCTACCATCATTGAATCATCCTTTAGACTATCAATAGGATTTATGCTAATCTTACTACCATCTTTGAATCAGCCTCCTTCTTAGACTGTTAATAGGCTTTAGGTAAGACCAATGCTACAATCATGAATCAACCTTTTTGGTAATCTATTAGGATATACCTCAATTGTAGAAGACGGTTAAGTCCTGCTCTATTAAGAGACTTAAGGCTTCAATGGTTAAACTGAAACACAATGACCTTTTTCTAATGCAACTTTGAATTGCAGATATTCAGATCTATTTATGTACAATACCTCTTTGATCAATGTATCAATTCAATTCCTTTGTGCTTCACACTTTCTTCTTTGTGATGTTGTTCTTCACTATTCATTAGTGTCTGTAGAATTCTTTAGCTCTCCCTTAGCTTGATTGATCAGGACTGTATGAAGTTTATCCTTCACCAGTTTCTCTTTAGCATCTTATTTCAATTCACTCCCTCGTGTATCTGATTGCTTTTGGAAATGAATTGTTCTTGTCTCTTATATAGACATGATATTCCTTTATTTCTTATTCTTGATTCTTGATTCTTGCCGTGAAAAACAATCCAGCCAATTTGATTTACGACTTTAACTCCTGATTTATCTCGTAGTTATCTTCTTGCCAATTGTATAAATCAATTGCTTAACTGTGGTTGAATAAAACAAATAAAAAAATCAGTTAGGTTTATTCTTAAGCTCTGGTAGCTAGATTTTTTGTCATTTTCTGATCTCTCTGTTCTTTCGGTCAATTCTATAGTTTGTCATTTGTGACAACTGCCAGTTTTGTCAGTGTAACTTTAGTTATCTTCAGGATCTCTATCCGTCGGGAATCATTGGTTCTTGCTCATTGGGCATCTCTATTTTCAGCTCGTCGGCCATCCTATGATTCTGCTTCATTAGGCAACACTATCTTTTTCTCATTGGGCATCACTGT
Source organism: Thuja plicata (assembly GCA_018584345.1). Classification (NCBI taxonomy): domain Eukaryota; kingdom Viridiplantae; phylum Streptophyta; class Pinopsida; order Cupressales; family Cupressaceae; genus Thuja; species Thuja plicata. The sequence continues at coordinate 229,502 of MU226983.1, read as the reverse complement.
GACTTTATCTCTATCTTTACCGATGGTGTGCACTCCATCGGTGTGGTCTGTCACTTAGTGAATACTTGAATTTTATGTATTGCTGAAAGCATAATCATTGTTCCATTGATTATCTGAAGTCTTTGGCATTATGTACATGACCATATAGATGATATCAAGTTGACATCAATGAAAATACAAACCATTAACTAATTTAATGTCTTGCATCATCTTCAACTTAACATTATCAAACATTCAATCAGTTACATGTCATCAGTTTAGTACCAAGGTAATAGGAGCCCATTTGGAGTGATCACTATATGTTGGTACAACCTTATTTGGTATGAGTGGCTTATGCAAAGGCATGGATGAGATGGTTGTGATGGCTGATGTATGTGGGGTAAGAGATATGGTGGGATGAAGTGTTCAGATGAAATAGCAGAAAGTGAGTGTGATAGGGGGATGTTTTCAGGACCAAGATTGGCACATGTTGTGAGGAGTGTGGAAAGATTGGATTTGAAGTAGATGGTAGATGTGGAGATGATGGAGGAGATAATATAGGTATTTGTGGGACATAAGGACCCAAAATAGATTTAGGGGATGGCGAGTTGGAATGCTGAGCTAGAGGATTATAAAATTTGGATGCCATTGTGGATTTTTATTTTATATGTATTTCATTTTTTTTCTTTGGGATCCACATAGTTTTTCTTTTTCTTTGTTGGGCCTTTGCGGCCTATGGGATGTAGTACATTTTTTGATCAGATTTGTCTTTGCTAGAGCATGTCATTTGAAGTGGACATGGCATTCTTTATATGGTGGATCTTTATCTTTATGCATTTTTGAATTGTTTTCCAAATTGTAGTGAGTAGAATTGGAAGGAATATGAGAAGTTGTATGAGATGGAGAGATGAAGGTAGAATGGTGGATGGGACATGTGGGTATGTGCCTTTTTTGATCTTGATTGGGAATATATAGGGTGGGATAGGATGGAGGATGAGATTTTGGGATATAAGGGCCCAAAATGAATTTAGCATGTGGAGGATATGCAATGGTGGGTTTTAAGACGTAGGGGCCCAAAATGGATTTAGAGGACGAAGGAGGAATGTGGTAGGTTGTCTTGGGTTGCAATGATGGAGGAGGAGGGATGTCATTAAATATTCTAGAGGAATGATGGGAAGATGTAATGGTGGGTTTGAAAGCATGCTTGGACTTTACATTAGTTGTACCAATATTTTTGGATGAAGGGCCTTGAGATGTGCAACCAAGAACACAAGATTGTGGATGTCTTTTAACATGAATGAGCTCTAGGGTACCTTTCTCATTTAGGCCTAATCCTTTTCCTTGATAATTCCATTTTTTAGCATTCAATCCAAGATAGGATACTTCTCCCTTAGGGAACATGATACGAGTCCATTATTTGGAGGAGTGTAAATGGTGGACATGAAATTTATTTCTTCTACTTCAAGTGGACCACCATTGATGAATGTAAGTGAACAAAGGGGATAGAGTGATGGTGATGGGATAGTTTGGATTGGAGGTGATAAAGGATCATGAAGTGGAGGTCATGGGATGTTTGGATCTTGAATAAGAATAGGTAGTGAATCTTGAGATAGAATAGGTAGAATGGAAGGATCTTGATTGGGAAGAGTGGATGACAATGGATTATGAGATGGAGGAAGTGTGATGGTAGGATCTTGATTTATATAAATGGATATTTCAACATGATTTTGGAAAATATCTTGACATGATTGGATTGGTGTGGATGTTATGATTGGGGATGTAGGGATGGATTCTTGAGATAGAGGGGATGGCAGGATAGGTGATTATGTAATTGGGATAGAGGGAAGATGGGTGGACTTATGAGATTCATTGGATGGGGTGTGGATAATATCAGGAGGAGAAGATGGGGATGGGGATTGGAAGGAATCAATGGATGGGGGGACTTCAATGGTGTTAGGAGATGGAAGAGGATCAATAAGTAGGGGAGTTGGAAGGGAAATGATAGGTGTGGGAGATGGCTAAGCCTCATCACTAGTGGATTCACATGAGATATTGAGATGACATGACTCATCAACCTTAGGAGAGGGATTTTTTGTTGTCATTCTTGTGAAGGTCCCTGGAGACTTGTGTGTTTGAGGTTTGGGTGGATGGTTAGCAGATGTAGATGGTGGGAAACTAGGATAGTTTATGGATGAAGGTGTAGTAGTGGATTGCAAACTTGGTTGAATGAATGATGGTTTAGAAACATGTGTAGTAGATAGCATGGATAGATAGTTCACATAAGTAGGCATGGAGGTGACTTGTGAACTAGTTTGACTAACTAATGGGGGAGGAGGGATGGATTGGGGTATGTCATATGAAGTGGATTGAGAGATGTAGGTGGATTGGGGAGAGGGATTTTTGTTAATGTAGGTAGGAATGGAAGATGGTAGATTGGGATAAGATGGAGGGGATGGAGGGAAAAGGTAGGATAGAGTGGACGGTGGAGTTGTAATAGCATGGGAGTTATGGTGATGGATTGAAGGAACTAGGGGACTAGGATTATGAATTGGAAAATGGGTTGGAGGATAAGGGGATGGAGGGTTTGGATTAGGGATGTCGTTAGTAGTGTTATTATGGAAATTTGGAGCTTTGGATATGACTATGGAAGAAGATGGAGGCATGGATGATGTATGAGGGAGATATGTGGGCAAGGGATAATGAGATGGGTTTCCCTTGTCAAAGGTAGAGGAAGGGTAAGAAATGGGAGGTGGATTAGGATTGGGTATAGTATGTTGAGGTAGAATGGATGGGGATATGATAGATGGATGTGGAGTTATATAATTGACTTGGTAATTTGGTTGGGATGAGGGATATGAATAGTTTAGAGTTGGGTTATTGTGAAGCATGCATGAGTTGGATGGATTTGGTTGATAGGTTGGTTGATTTGGAGGTATGGTTTGAGAGATGGGACTTGACATATAAGCTTGATGTTCCTTAACCATTTTGTGAAACCAATCCATATTCATGATGTTTAGATGAGGGGTTTGGATTGGATTAGAATGGTAATGATGTGATTAGATTGGATCAAGGAAGAATCATTATACTAGATGAAGAGAGGTTGAACCTAATGTGGATAGATGAAGAAATAAAATGAAGCTATATTGGGGATGATTTAAGATAGAATAATGCAGAAGAAAGATGTCAAATGTGAGAGGCGAGTTTAGGACTAGGAACAATACTTGGATTTTTTTGATTGTGAGGGCATGGCCTCAAAGATGTTGTTTTGATGTTGGATTGTGAGGGAAGGGCCTTAAGGTTTGATTGATGTTGATTATGGATGATGATTAAAGTCCAAGGATTAAAATGGCACTCCTGAACCAAAAGTAGAAGATTTTATGAAAATTGGAATTAGAAGGTGATGTGAATGAAGATTTTGAAGTAAGAATGGATGGACTTTGAAAGATGGATGGGGGATGTTTGAAGACAAGGGAATAATTAAGGTGTGATTGGTTTTGGATGAAGAGGAGGATGAATTAGATTAGGATTGGATAGAATGATATGAGGTTGACAAGTGAACTGGATTAGAAGAATGATGATTGGATTAGGTTGGAGGAAGATGAATGATTAGAGTGGATTAAGAAAGAGGATGTTGATGTGGATTAGAGGGATGATTAGGATGAGGATTAGGATGATTGCAGATGTTTAGGATGGAATGATTAGAATGATTGAGAAGAATAAAAATGACTTGGAAGAGGTGATTAGGATAATAAGTATGAGGATGATGAAGAAGTGGGTTGATGTGGAGATGACAATGTAGGATTCTAACTGATTTTGGAATTTTTAGGTCAATTTGTTCATTGGCAAGAGCTAATTTTCAACATACATCAAAGGAATTGACTACGCTAAGTATACCTTGTCTTAGATTTTGGGCATAACTGATAGTTATTGAAGACACATGTTTGAATATAGTCCTGGAAGGGACAAAGAAACCTTGCAGGAGACAAGAAATTGTGACTTTGAAGAATTTTGATATTTCGTTTGTGTATGTTCAAGTGACTCTTTCAAGCCACTTATGATTTTATGTGGTCTAACACAATAGAGATAGTACAAATAGTAGCTACCTTAAGGAATTGGCTTCACATGAAATATTATAGGCCCATTTCTTGGTAGTCCTTTGGCTCACACAATAGTGTCACCCCTGGAAGGGCACCCATGTTTTTGCCTTTTTCTAGGTATTGTTGTCTTGATACGAAGATCTCTTTCACAACATAATACCCTGGGCCATGTATGATTGGAATCCTAGAGGGAGAATCTTCACTCCCCTTGCACTATAATAAGTCACCATTCGGAGGTGAATCGGGTAGGCTACTAATTAACAATTGTTTAGTAAGGTCATTCGTTCATGAATACCCCTTGTAGTTTTGCAAGAAAAATTAATGCATATATCCCTAAAAGCACCAAAAATGTATAGTCTCACATGTGATTTTTAGACCTCTCAGCCCTACACAAGTTGAATGTATCCCCCTTGCATTCTTGTAAACAAGATTAAGACCAAGAAGGCCCTATAAGCACCCAGTCGAGTGTAGTGTTGGCTAGCAAGATTAAGGCAACAAGGCCCTACAAACATAGGAACATTAGAGGTAGAAAATATTCATGTATTCTCTCTCTTTGTATTGAAAGAAGCTTTTTATTATAGTGGGGCAAAAGTATCTGGGTTTGTTCATTCCCCACTTGGGTCATTCCCAAGAGATTGCTCCCTTGGTAGGCCCTTTAAAGGTTTAACTTGAAAGCAAATAGATTGGCGACAAAAAGGAGTCTAGATTTATGATTTTCCCTTAAGGGGAAAAGAGCATACTCTCCTATCTAGAGTCATTTTATCCACACACACACAAGACATGTTTTCTTCTTTCCTCAAAGGTTTAATTGTCTAAGAAAAAACAACTGTATCTAGGTTTTTGATCTTCCAAAAAGGAAGAGAGCATACTCCCATAACACTTTCTTTGAATCAAACAAAAATATAATCTAGTTAATCTGTGTGCCTAAGAAATAAAGAAAATGATAACAAGCATGATCATTTAGTTGATTTTGATTAAGGCAACCTACAAGAAAAACATGAGTAATCTTTGAATTGATTTCTTTGACCAGCGCTGCTGCAAGACAACTGGTTAGTAGTTTTTTGAATATTGATCTTTGACAAGTGTTATTAACAGAAAAAACCACTTGAAAAGAAGTTATAAATGATAAAAAGAAAAATTGACAAAGCACACATGCTGGGTCAGGGCACAGACACTGATTCTGTGTTTAATAAACCCAAAATGATAGAAAACAAAACTTACCAGGGCGCAAATGCTGATTCATGAATTAGTGTCTGTGCAAATGATGATTCAAGAATTGGTGTCTGTGCAGATGCTGATTTGTGAATTGGTGTTTGTGTAGATGCTGAATCGTGAAGCGCAGATGCTGATTTGTGAATCAGTGTCTATGCAGATGCTAATTTGTGAAGCATAGACACTAATTTGTGAACCAATGTCTATGCAGATGCCTCTGTGCAAAACAAAGATGCTTATTTGTGAGTTTGGCAAAAATGAGAGAAGAAGATACGTTTAGAAGGATTTTAGGGACGTGGGTCCCACTAGGTGTGCCAAAATGTGTATGAGGAAATCTTCAACCTATTGGCAGAAATCTCAAATTGTTAGCGGGTTAGCACATATAAATCATGAAATAAGCAAGAACCAACAAGAAATCTTCATAACATTAGATTGAGCTAAAAAAAAGTTAGTGCACCCTATATTACTGATTTGATTTTCTCATTTAGATTGTATGTGAGTGTGCTCTCTGAAACACAAATGAAATGGAATGCCAATGCAATGCAAATGTGAATGCAAGATTGGAAGCAAAGAAGAAATTCAAGAGCTAGTATGAAGAACTAGTCTCAAATTCTTCTCAAAGATGATCTAAACTTATAAAAATGATATGAAAATGCAAGAAGAAACTATGATTCATTGAACATTAGCCTAGCATGTAACTTCTAAGTGATTTAAGCATAAAAAACATGAAACTAGCAATGAACTTCTAAAACTAAAATAACATAATAACAATGCAAAATGAGAGATGAAAATACAAGAGGAGAAGGACTCTATTTATAGATATTTGGGAGAGAAGAGAAGGGATTGAATGAGGTGGCACCTATGTGGCATCCACATAAGATCCACATAAGAGACACATGGGCTTGGAAGGGATGGCCATTCAAGAGTCAAACATAGCATTAAATGTTTGAGTGGCTCAAGATTTTCAAGTGGGGGAAAAATATGTAAGAACATTTAAGAGGGATGGGTCACCATTTTGATGACATTAATTTGTCATTAATATTCAAATTTTTTTTTTAGTAAGCTTACACTGAAAGAGATTAAAGGGAAAACCAAAGATCAGATTGGAAGATCACCAAAAATGACTAAGTACAAAGAGAACCAATGACACAAGGTAGTGTGTAAACCAAAAATCACAATACAGAGAGTTATAGTGGAACCCAATAGAGGAACCCGAAATGCAAGTTATAGTGCAGACTGACAAAACAAATTTAGTGTAACCGATAGTAAAAACTGAAGGACATTCAAGCATGACCGAAAGACATAACCAAAAGTTAGTTGTAGTTTGAAAAAAGTGGATCTGACTTCCACGTCATATAAAGAAAGGGTATTCTATTTATAGGATATTTAATTGTTTTTAAATCCATTTCTTTAGGGACAAGAAACATTAATGTAAGTGTTTTAATCAGTCTAACTAATTTAAAACACATAGAATAGGAGATCTAGGTGCAAGTTGTAAACCTGGTCTTAGAGTTAACATTATTTTTATCACAACTTGATGAAATCAATCCATCTATAAATAGATGATGTAATCATTCATTATAATGTGTGTGTAAGAGAGGAGAAAAAAATGAGCACATCTATGGATTGAATTGAGAGTTTCAAGAACCAGAACAGAAAAGGAAGAATTTGGTTAGCAGAACCAAGAACAGAGGAAACCGATAATCAAAGGTATTATTCAATCACAACTAAGGTGATATTATTGTTATGTGAACTACATAGGATCTGTATCAACAATAGGAGATTGCATTTACCAGGTCAATTTGTAATTTTTTGTCATTCTAACAAGTGAAGCAAAGTGTAAAAATTCCTTTCAAGAAAGGTGGATTTAACCGTCCAATATCAAATATCTTAACCGAGTGCACACTTAATAGTGTTGCTAAAAGCTCTTAACATAGTAGACTTTAATAGGTCTCCACCAATACTCCTAACAAGGTAGATCATCAGAAGTGATCAAAATTGTAAGCCTTAATTGACCCCTTCCATTCTACAGATAGTGAAGTTTTATGCATGCCATCCCCACCGTAGTTTTTACTTCCTAACATGAGTTTTTTCCAATATCATATCTTGTGTTATGTGTCAATTATGTTCATGAATTACTCACATGTTTATTAATGTTATGAATTGATATAACTCACACAAAGATAGTATAGATTAGATTGAATGGACATGCAATTGATTACTAAGGTTAAATGATTAAAGGATAAGAAAAAGTTTTAGAGCTACTAATTCACCCCTTCCCTCTCAGTACTACTTCCCATTAAACCCAAAAATTGGTATCAGAGCTAAGTCTCTTCTTGGAAACCTCAAAGGCTTAAGAGAAAAGATCATACGATGGAGAAGTACAAACTTGATAAGAATATTGAGAATAAAAAGCTTGAGATACAAATGTTCTATGAACAGTATAAAGAAGCTAGAATCAGCATGAGATAGTTGCTTGATGAGAGGAAAGGAATGGAAACTCGAAGAAATGAAAAATATTATCAAGAAGAAGAGATTCTAGATTTCTTTGAGTCTTTAGGATCAAATGAAAGCAAAGCATCATATACATCATAAGAGAACATCATAAATCTAAAGGAGATCAATCAACATTTGACAGAGCAAATAAAGATGCTGAAAATTGGTCAAGAGACCCAGATGGTTAGAATGATTGATGTGATGAGTTCTGCTAGACAAGCTGAAAAAGAACTTGAACACTAGCTACTGATGAAAAGATGAAGATTATAGAGAAACTAAAAGAAAAGGAGTTAGAAATTCAAAGACATGCTGAGCATCACCATGAGCTCACAAATCAAATTATTGTTATGAGTCAAGAGGCAAATAGAATGAATGTTGAACTCATTGAAAGAATACAAATTATCGGTGAACTAAGAGAAGAAAATGAAAAACTAAAGCATGAGGTTAGAATTAAGCAACAACATAATGAAGTTATCAGAAAGGCTAAAGAGAGCAATAAAAGAATGGATGATTTTCTAGAAGGACAACGAAGAGTCAACAACAACAATGGTCTAGGCTTTATCGAAAATGGAGAATCATCAAATCAATCCAATCCAAAGAATGTTTATGAAAATCCAAGACCAAGAAAGCTTACATGAAAACATTGTGGAAATCAAGGTCACACATCAAATGTATGCAGAGGCAAAATGAAAGGTATTCCTCAATCTACATCTTCATTCATTGGATTCTGTTATAAATGTAACAAGAAAGGATATAAAACATATAAATGTAAGGCTAAGATAGATCAACCAAAGAAGCAAGCCTACATGGAAAAATATTGTCCTACATGCAAGATGAGTGGGCACACAAGTCTTGAATGCTGGAAAAAGAAAAGGCAAGCATGGAAGCCAAAAGGTCAAGAAACTCCATATCAACCAAAGAGAATCGGTAATCAATATGTATGGGACTACAATACTTGGGCAAAATGTACACCATGTGGTAGATATGGTCACATTGCTGCAAACTATATGAGACTATGCGCTAGAAATTCTAGAGGATGGACTAACCCTAGAATGACATGCTTACACTGTCATAAAGTTGGTCATCTCAAAAAGGACTGCAGAGACTGAATGACAGAGACAAGCACACACCCCAATGGAAACACCATTGAAAATATACGAAAGACTAGAGACAAGATGTGGATAAAATCTTCAAGCAATGATGAAGATGGAATGAGCAATGCAAATGGTGACACCCCATCCAATGGATCCGATGACATCACCAACCCCACCTAAGAAGAACAAGTATGACACTGCATTAAAGCTAAGCTATTACTTTACATTAGTTCCATAATATGATGAAATAATTCTAAATTATCATAAGAAAGATGCATCATGGTTATACTTGTTGAAAAATGTGAAAACTATGTCTTCGGGCATATATACCAAAACCCGTCAGTATACACTTAAAGGAAAGACTGCCTACATTTACCAAGAGACATCAGTTATAAGAAAATGTTGTAAGCATTGATCGAGATGCATCGGTAAACAAAACACATGAACAAGTTGTCTGTGTTACCAAAACCTATTGGTAAAGGCTTAGTCAACTTTGACTACTCAAAAATGTTGTAAGCATCACCGATGGTAGTAAAGCCTTCAATGATAAACTTATTCTTTAGACACCGACAAGTCGGTGAGTATTTATTACATGTGTTTTAGGGAAACATCTATAAATAGGGCATCAGAGTGACTCATTTGTCATGAAACCCAGAGCAGAGTGAGCGAAGGTGATTTTGATCACAAAGAAAATAAGTTGCAGAGCGATCATGACTCGACCTACAAGAATGTCAAAGCAGTTCAAAGATCATTACAAACAAAACAGTAAGTTCTATAGACCGATAACTTTGTGTTTTCATGCATTTATGTAGAAGCCCTAATTTTTAAAAATGACATCAACATCACGATTTGTAAAAGCTAAGAATGCAAAGAAGGATGAGTTCAAACTCATCAAAAACACTACATTTAAGGAACCCAATTACAAGATTCATCCAAAGGTTGCCTCACAACTTGACGATGCTGGTGCATTTTCACACATTCTAGCTAGGGTTTTGCTGGTTGAAGATGTTTGATCCTTCATACACTACAAGATTGTAGAGATTGGAATGTCAGAGATGGAAGAATCTTACCAAAAGATTTGTAATGATGATGGAACCCTTAAGGAAGAACACAAGCACATTAAGGTAAAAGGGCTTACCAATTCCCTAAAGTTTCCTAAGGTCTTCAAAATTGATTAGATTTAGTTAGTGCTAAGAAGAATGCATAACAAGTTATGGTTGGATGAACTAAAGGAAATCACCCGAGATGTCATCCATGTGGGCACCGGTTACCTCGTAACCGATAAAGTAAAGGCACTAGAGCATCCATCGAAGGCAGAGACCAAAAAGATGACTGGAGCCAAATGGGATGGCCATGGATTGAAAGTGACAACAATAACCGGTGATGAGATTAAGTTTGGTGCATGTGTATTGGGCTACAAATTCTTCCAAGCCAACAAATTAAACAATATTACATCAGGTGTTGTAGACACAGCTTACAAAATTGTGAAGAAAGGCACACAGTTAGACTTATATGAGCTACTCCCAAACTAGCTGAAGGAAAACCTAAAAACAATCAGGAATGCAAAGGAAAACACCTGTAAGTTTGGCTCATTAATCATGTGTATTTTCTTCTATTTTCAAGAAAAGTTCCTATCAGTTGGAGATGTGAAATGGGACAACACCAAATTGATCACCATGCAAATCAGTGAACACATAGCTACTCTAGGAGATAATTTTAAAACTGTCATGGATGAATACTTCAATGTATTCAAAGACCGAATGCAAAAGAGGGTAAGAATCCCTGAGCAAATCATTGAGCAATATAAGGATGAGATATGCTTCATAGTTGACACAAATAATACTTTCATCAAACCTATAGTGGCAAGGACAACATGGTTGCAACCACTAGAATATGAGATCAACATTGATCTTGCAACAAAGGCAATTGATGCCTTAATCAATGAACCATTGTAAAAAAGTAACCAAGGTTTGGCACATATGAAGAAGCCAAATCAAGAATTAAGTCAGACCTAGTTGTCAAGAAGATAGTGAAAAAGAAGGACAAAATGGTAAAGAATCTCAAGAAGATTCTATCTGTAGACAAGGAAGAAGCTAAGGAGGCTGAAGAAATTGAACAAGAGGAGGAAACTGAAGAACATGTGTCTGTCGATAAAGATGAAGAAAATATTGACTTAGAGGAAATAGAGTTTGACTCACCACCTCCTCCACCATCAAAGAGACCAAGAACTATAGCTGCTTCAAGGACCACAAGCCAAATGTCCACTAATACATTTGGTCCTCATTTTTTACCTTCATTTTTGACCAAAGGCCATTTTGGCTTGTGACGTTCAATTTTTTTTGTTTATTTCCCGAAAAGGTCAAAATTTTAACTTTAGTTAAGTTTTTTGTTGAAAGTTTGACCAAATCGGGATATAAACAAAAAAAATGTGATCAAGCTCACTTCATTATGTCTTAGCCAGATTGTGGGTGGGAGGAAGGGCTTCATTGAGCATTGTGCATCATCCTAATACTAGCATGTTTCATTAATACTGGGGATATCTCTATGCTCCTCAGAGTGTTTTAATTGTATCTGTTCTTTGATGATTGTCGCTATTGTGTTCATTGTTTAAGGGTTACTACAAACAATTTGAATAAAAAAACAAATCTTTAATCCCCTATTATTACCATATTGTATATTCTTCTCCTTGAGGGTTTTAAATCCATGGCTCTGGTTTTGCATTTAGATGTAATAAGGGTTTCTCATGGAATGTTGACCCTTACGCTTTGGTTGGATTCTCTTGAAATTCTAAGTCTGAAACTATGTAGGCCACTCTTTTGTGGCATTTCATCGTGTATGTTGGCCCATATTTGAAAAAGGGATTTGGAAACTTTTTTGAAAACTTGTATCTATTTTATTTACAATATTCATGGGTTTCCAACCTCCTTATTTTCAGATTCTTTCTAGAGGGTTTCAAAATCCTCTTTCTCTGGTCCACAAAAAATAATAGATATGATAATAGATTTATTTAAATACAAATTTATTTCTACTAGAATGAGAGTTTTACATAAACCCTAGTTGGGTCACATTATTTTGTTATAGTCGTGCTCTTAGTATATGTATTTCCTTCTCCTGGAAGCTGTGACATTGTTTTCATTGTTCTATTTGATTCCATTTCATTATACTTTCTAAATACTTCATTGCTTTTTGAGGAAACATACCAGTATTAGGATGATGCATACCAGTATTAAGGCTTGTACTCATATCCTCATTGTGGTAATACATTGGGTATGTTTTTCCACTTAGACCATTACTGGTTCAATAAGGAGTAGATTTAGTTTTATTGATGAAATGGGAAATGTCTTATAGTTAGGATATGTGAAATTACTATGAGCCTTGGGGCCCGCAACTTCTAAATGGAGATTTTGATATTTGCATCAGAGAAATAAAAGTATAGGGGCACAAGTAATGCTAGTTTTCCTATGCATTGACAAATGATAATGGATTGGCTTTGTTAAAATTTGGCCATATTATGAATCATTTAAATGTCATTATGGTTGTGATTATGGTGGTGATTCATAAGATAGACCCATGCATTACATTTTTTCCCAAATATTTTTGACAAAAAATATATTATTTTTTATGTTTATAGGAGGAGTTACAAATGCCTCAAGAGAAGGCCTAGGATTATTTTTAATGCAAGAGTGGTGAGTAATTCATATGAGTCAAGGAGCTTGAAAAATTATGAGAATAATTATGCACCCCATGATTTAAATCATACAATGATTGTGCATGCTCTCCAAATGTGGCAACATTATCTATTGGGAAATCCCTTCAAGCTTAGATCAGATCATCAAGGTCTAAAAAATATATTCTATCAACCTAATCTTAATGGCCTCTAGAGGAGATCATTGGAATTAATTTATAACTAAGCCGAAGAAGACATTTATCTTCCATGATTTCCATACACACCAATTTTTGAACTCAAGCCCTATAATAGTTGGAAAGAGATGAACATTATAAATAGGAAAAGGGAGCCCTTCTAGATAACCCATAAATCCAAGATATGATGGATTTGATTTCGAGTCAGATGGTGTTTTGAGATATAGAGGCCCTATGTACATGCCCTATTTAGTAATAATAAAGAGGCTCACCAATGTAGCCCACTTCATACTAGGAAACTTGATAACATAAGGAAAGGAATACTTAAAATTTAAATTTGAGTAAATTATATGATTCCCATTTATTAAAATAAAAATCAACCCATGGACAATTAAGTATTGATAGCTTGGATGCTTCATTAATAACCCATACCAATATGAGCGCGACATTATCACTACATTCTTTGTTTTGTTCATATAAAACTGGCCCAAGTCAGGCTCTTGGGTTGAGCTATAAACTTGTAATATTTTCTTGTTAACCGTAATGAGTTTAAAGAGATTGATAATCTCATTATTCACCTTGATTTAATGAAATATTGCATTCAAATTGTTTCAGCTCTTATTCTATCACCTTTTTAAGCTAAGGCACACCCATATCACCAATAACTATTTCTTGATTTAGTTAAATAATAAATCTTTTGAGATCCGACTTTATAATCCTAGTATTATGTTCATTTGAAAGACACTCATTACATGAATACAATACCAACATATGATAAGATAAAAAATTTCATGGAGATGTTTATCAGATGCTCATATTAGAGTGATTTCAACTAGATTCAAAGTATTAGATTGTAAGTTATTCTTGATATTCTATATTGTAAAACATTTGAATTGCATGACTTAAAGAGGAATTCGTCTTTTGTATGGGAATTATCTTTTACATTTATAATTATCTAGATCATTTAGTATGCCCTCCCACATCATATAGACTTGATAGATCTGTCATATCTTTTCCAATGGTATGAGACACTGGACCCAAAGTGAAAATGTCAATTTTTAGATCCATCTGCAGAGTTGTACATAGATGATGAGATTACAACTTTAGAAAATTATTTTCTAATGGAAAAGAGATATTCAATATTAAAAATCACTCAAATGAGTTTGAGCTTTGAGTGATGAATTGGTCACAAAAATGAGTATGACCTGACCAGCCAAATGATGAAGAAAGTGTGCAATAAGAGTTGCTCCTAGTGGGATGTCATCTCCATCAGAAGTCAATCCAATACTAATAGGAAGCAACCCTAGGCTCAAATAATTGTCAAACTTGTTAGAGATAAAAGCTTCTATAACTATACTTTCTGAAGGAAAAACAAAGACTTTTGATGACAAGGGACAGAAGATCATGGGAAAGTGCTTCACTGATACTTCTAATTTTTTATGATCTTCCTCTTTCATACTAATAGGACTTGAATTAAGTAAGCTATTTCTATCAGTACTAATTTCAAGATCAAAGACTGCATCTTTGCTTGAAGTTGTCTGTAGCCAATCCTCATTCTCCATGGTATTATTGTTTTTAGAAACTTGTGGAGTTTGATCTGATCTTTCAAAATCTTCTATTATCTAGATCCTTTGATAATTTTAGACTTCAATACAAGTTCATGGTAATCCTGAAGTAACAAGGATTCATATTCTTGGAAAGCATCAGGACCCAGAGGTGCATCAACACATGCAGAATGTACATTTTGCAAATAAGTCATAGATATATAATATATTAGTATAATTTTGTGTATAAATACTTCAAATGAATTCATAACTATTTCCTAGTTAAAATTCAATGATTAATCATAAATATGCATCCATTCATTCATCTTTACCACAAAAAAGGAAAAAAATAACATGCTACAAGAACATTCCCTATGTAAACTTGGGGGAGTCCAAGAAAAATTCACAGAAAGCAAATTGAAAATATTTTCAGACTGCATTAGAAGGCATACAGATAGAAACATTAAGTGTGAGAAAAATTCTTACTGATCAATATACAAAATCAATAAAAATTCATATCAAAAGATTTCAATTTTGCAGTGAATTAGGCTCCACTTCTGTATTCTCCAAAATGGCTCTTACCCAACTTGGAAGAGTGTAGGTGACACATGGTTCAACTCCAATTCATACAATTGGGAGTACCCAAGAAAGTGAGTTGACTCTAAATACTGATATTCGGGCCATGAATATAACAAGGATGAAGCATGGTGAGCAATGTAGATAACAAAGAAGAAATTATTCGTGCATGAAGCGGACATGGAAAAGAGTATAGTAGAGCCAAATCATCTTTCTCAGGTACTCCCAATTGTTTCAAGTGGAGAAGAATTAATGAGAGGAATTTTTGAAACATCAACAATTATCGTGAGATTGGTTTGTTAACTATAGCTGACACAAGGCAATTTGTGAATGTTAAACTCATGGATGGAATACGACTCATGAAACATGGGTTAATTGAGTTTGACTTAAAAAGATATACACTTGAATATTGATATCAATATCACAATTTGACATGCCCCCAACTGTAGATGCCTTTACATGCATTTCAATGTGTGGTAAGGACTAAAAGTCCCAATCACAACTATGCATATGGTTTCCATCATGTGCAATTAGGACGTTGCATTTACATGTTGTTCAGATTCATTATATCATCAAATACATGTTTTGCAATTTGATTTGAGATGTTGTCTACATTAGTATGCTGCTTTTTATTACAATTATAATTAGAATGAATGAACAAAATAATCAACTAAAGAAAATGATATGTTGGAATGACAGTCCAATATTTATCAGTATAGCATCGATGGCTTTGGTCAATGTGCATATGTGTCAATGTGGTGTTGGCCCTTGTGTGTTGAAGATGTCACGCACAAAAAGTAATCCTAGGTGTCAATTTTGGGGTTGCCCAAATAGGAAAAAGGTCTGGATATGGAATTATATTTTATGTTTAAAAGTAATGTGACAAGTAATCATTTTAGGAAGAACTGATGTAGATTTGGTATTGCAGGGAAATAGTGGATGTCAATACTTTCAGTGGGTCGATGAAACCACATTTACATATACCCCATCCACATCTATACCTAATGTAGGAAATGAGTGTAACTTGTGCAAGGCTTGAGAGGCATCTAGTGCCACTGAGATTTCTTCAATGGCAAAAGCATAAATCATGTTTCTGCGATGCCTTCTTTGTGTAGTTTGTGCACTAATTTGTTGGGACCATTTACATAAATGTGATTAACAGAGGGCTATTGTAGATATTGAAACTTTTTTAGAATTTCATGTAGATACGTTGGATATATTTTGATAAACTCATGAAATTTTTGTTTTTTATGACTTCGTTATGATTTTCTATATAAAATTAAATAAAATAAAAAATTAAAATTATTAAAAAAAATTGAAAAAAGTTATAACATTTTTAAAAAGTTAACCTTATTTATGATTTATGATGTCTAACTCTTGGATGGGTTTTTGTAAATTTTATCCTTGTTCCTTTTAGAAGTGTATGGCTTGACTATGCACAT
>MU226983.1:178745-198416 GCA_018584345.1 Thuja plicata | reverse complement strand
AGGTTAGGGTTTTGGATCTGTATGTTACCTCCCCTCTTTACCATTGAGATGAATATTTATGGGCACGCTCACTCCTGCCAATTCAGGGAAGACGATGCCCTGTACCTGCAATCCTATCATCAAAGAAGACGCATGTACATACATAATATAATATCACAATCAATGATAGGGATTGGTCGAACATGTGGATCTCACCAAAGAAAGTAACTACGTCTCCGTCCTCTACCACAACAACACATCAACAAGTACATTCACATATAAGACAACCATACACATGCGAGTATGGGGTAAGTATATCATAAACTTAAATCGACATATAATAATCAACATAATAACATCATCACATCCATCTATGCATAAGGTAAAATCATAACATCATAAACAAGTATCATCATCAAATGAAACAATATCATCTCACATGAAATGTGGCCTAAAAGAATTCAGCCAAACAACTGAATCCAATGCCTAAAAGTACAGCATCCTAAAGTAGAAAGCAAAATATGAGTGGGTATTACAGACAATACATGATGCCCCTGGGCTAATTCATTTTTGCAGTATGTTATATATTGTTAAGGTCATATCTTTTTGGTATGTTATAGTGGTTACACATTATTTCTATATGTTTAAGTTGTGCATGATAATTGTACATGATCTTTTAGGTCTCCAAACAAAGGGTAAATTTGCATGTCTAGTTTGTGGTCTGAAGATGAAATCCCGTCATTCAAGAAGTTTAGGAAAGCAGGTGTTCGATGAGTTTAGGCACTTTCTCCACAATAATCATAAGTATCAAATTATCAAAAAACATATTTTTAATGGGAAAGAAGAGAACATCAAGGCCACAAAAAATGACACGTCATCTATGGAAGTTGGAATACAATAGACTAAATCACCGAGGTAATGTTATTCCATCTGATGATTTTTGTTTGAAATTTATATTTTGACATTGTCTTTTATTTACTAATTAATGATGTAATTGATTCTCATGAAGGTCGTCAAGGCATCAATGACCAGCTTTCTAGACGAATAAAAATTTATCCTAGTCAATTTAGTAAGTTTTCATACTACAAGGATCTCCCAATCGTACATTTGTTTGATGCTATGCATATTGGAAATAATGTAACAGAGACACTATGAAAAATATTGGATGGAAGGCGTGAAAAAGAAAAAAATTGACAAAATTTATAATGAAATTCATGAATCCAATCATGCACTAAAAAGTTTCATTGAATCAAATAGCAATGGAGACCGCATAAATACAAGTGCCCTTCCTTGGTTATTAACTGAGCAGCAAACTGATGCATTAAAAGAAGTCATAAAAAAATAAAAAAAATCCAACAGGATTTGTTGCAAATATAAGCAGTCTTGTATCAAAGAAAGGTATTTTGGGCCAGGGTTGAAAACACATGATTGGCATACCTTTGTCAAAGTAATTCATGTTCTCTATTCACAATATATTTATAAAATTGCATATACTTTTTATTGTATTATTTTACAATATATTGAACAGATCATTTTTTTATTATTGCAGTACGTCCTACCTCTATCCCTCCCACACCAGTTTTACAACAGTGTTAAACAAGTTATATATGATCTTGAAAAATACATAAGTTGGTTATCATCTAAATAAATTAATAAAAAAGATATAAAATATTGGAAGAGAAAAATTCCCCTCATTATGTGTGAAATGCAAAAGTGTCTACCTCCAACTTTTTTCAATGCTCAAGAACACTACCTCATACATCAAGTTAAGGAGATTGAATTGTGTGGACATGTACAAACTAGGTCAATGTGGATGGTTGAGAGACACTTAAAATTTATGAAGGGCTTGGTTCAACAAAGAGCACATCTTGAGGGTTCTATGGTGGAGGGATATATGGTATACCAGACCATTGTGTACATTAGTGAATATCTTCCCAAGTTTGCAACAAATATCCATGTAGATCACATTTGGGATCCCAACTCTATTAAAAAATTCAAAGGGGAGTACTTGATGGGGATAGGTAGATTGAGGAAAGTGAGAGGTAATTATACGATGTTATTATAGTTTATTAATTCTTATAAATCTTCAATATATGTTGTTTCTAAGCGGTCGATTTGTTTTATTTACAGTTGGTCGTGAGTGCGATGCACTACATTTGTATATTGAAAAAAATATTGATTGGATGATGATGTGGATTTAAAATTCTCAAGAAAATGGTCACTCATTAACATGGGATGGTGTTGCATCATTGGTTAAAGAATATCATCGTAATGGAGATCCCAATGTTACGCCAAGAGTACTTGATCTAGCATATGGTTTAAGAGGTAGAAAGGTATGTATAATTTTACTAACTATGACCCATAAGTTTAATATCCTCACGGATCGATGCAAATAATCTTGAGATGTTTGAATAATTGTAGATCAAACACCACAAAGCTATGTACTACCATGGCTGTAAATTTTGCATAAAAAGTTAGATGACATGAAGAAAACTTGTGATTCTGGGATAAGTGCAGTCTTCGAGGTCACTAATATTTCATCTAGAAATGACATACATCCTCAACAATCTAAAAATTGATACTATGACATTTTGGATGATATACTTGAGTGCGACTTTAATTCATTCAAATCAGTTGTATTTGTCATCAAATGGTACAGGCTACGACTGAATCAAAATGATCCTGATAGGAATATTATTGAATATGATAGTAGATTTACAATGATTAATACAAGGTCATTTGAGCCAGTTGGAGATGAGCCTTATTTTCTTCCAAGACAATGTGAGCAAGTGTTTTACTTTGGCATTCCACATAAACCGGGTTGGTCATTTGTTGTTAGACATGATCCAAGATGAAGGTCGGTAAAGTATAATGTGATGGAAGAGGAAGATACTGAAGAATCAGAAGATGAAGTAAATGATGATCATGAATGACTGTTACATAATGAAGAAGAAGAAGAAGAGGAAAATGATGATGATTCCAGTCCTGCTGACAGTGATGGTGATGATGATGAAGATGATGATGAAGGTGATGAAAATGGTGATGATGGTGATGAAGATGATGGTGATGAAGATGGTGACGAAGATGGTGATGGTGATGAATATGGTGGTGGTGTTGGTCATGATGATGATGATGATGATGACGATGATCAAGGTGACAAGTACAATGATGGTGATGATGATGATGATAGTCATGATGATGACATGGATGAAGAGGATGATCAATAACATGATCAATGAAATATATTCAGGAAAGGTATGATCAATGTCACGTATGAGGTATTGATTTATTCATAGAAATTTGTTTGACTAGTATGGTAAGTTTATTACTTTCATTTCATTTCTGATTGCTAAGAATTACTAATCTTTGTAACAGAGCAACATGGATCAACCACAAGACATAGGCGGGGATGTTCCTCACACACCTTCTTCATCAAAGGTAAACCTTAATTAGTGTAATTCTAAAAATTATATAGAAACAAATGTCATGTTATCATGTTATTTTCTTTATGGCTTTGGAATTATTTGATATAATTTTATTGATATTGATGTCACAACTTGATACTTATTGATAGGGAAAAGCACAAATGATAGCAGATCAATTGCGATCTAAAATTGAGGCACAATTTTTAGATGACATCGCACGTAGCTCTAACCCTGTCTTCATGGATACTTAGATTCAAAATAAATATCCTAAATAAAATCTTAACCTTGTGATGATTCCAAACAAAACTGAAGAGACAAAAGCAATCATAGATGAATTGATATGTAGAGTCAATTGTATGAATGTAAGCAATAATTAATCTTAAGAAATAATTAAAGTTCAATAGATGTTTATATTTTATACTATCTTATGGATCATGATCTAAAAAATGATGTGTTCTTTTACAAGATTTTTTTACACCTATGAATCATGGTCAATATGGTGAGGGTTGTAGCACACAACCTTCATGTAAATAATCCTTAAACCTTTAATCATTCATTTAACCTTTGTATACATTATTGACTCAACTTATGTTTGGGATGCTTCTAGTACCCCATTTAATCTTTATCCATTGCAAATTTCTTTGCTAACAATGTATTTTTCAGCTCATGAAGAAGTGCAAACGCCTCCTTTGATCAACAATCTGATATTTCTGACTGCATTGTCCGCAACAAGGAGCTTGTAGACATCTTCCTCTGTACCAGCTACAACTGGTAAAACCTTGTTTTTCTATATTTTGTTATGTGCTAATCATGCATTGATTATTTTTCTTGTTTTAATTTTATACACATGGACCTATTTTGTGCACTAATAGATACACGACCTACACCTGGTACAAGAATAGAGACCAGTAGTAGTGAAGCTCAACCATTTCCTGGATTAGCCCGTGTTACTAGTACTGGTTCGTTTGTGGGGTCATTATTGTTGAACAAGAAAAATATGATTCTGTTAAAAGTACCAAAGCTTCCAGGTGCTTTAAAATTGTTATTATTTACAGTGTAATTGTAGTTTACTTATACATAACTCATTTTGGACTGATAATCCCATGATGTTTTTGTAGGAAATGATGTTTTCTATGAAACTCTTTTTGAAATGACATTGAAGCTATTTGGGCCCACCATATGTAAAAGGTACATAGCTTCATAATATTGGTACAATATTTTTCTTATCTTCCATTTATTGTACTATATTAAAGTTATGATATCTAACAATTTTTTTTTTCAAAAAAGGTAGAATGAACAGGATATTGACTTAAAAAATCAGCTCATTAAATCTTTAGAGGACCTCTTTGGTAAAACTTCTGATAGTGCCCTGATTCTTAAAAAAGCATCCAAACATATAAAGACTGTGAGGGACCAATATAGAATGGCTCTAAAGGCTAACACAAAGTACGAGCATCCTCCTATGATTCCACCAATGGAGTGGAATGAAATATAGGAAGATGCAAAAGAGAAAAGGCTAAAGGATAGAGGAATTTAACCAGAAGATGATAGAAGAAGGTATGACGTGATAGTATTAAGTAGAATGTAATCATGAACTAATTAGTGATCTTTGTAAATATATAATCCAACATGTTTCAAACTTTTCATAGAATGCAAGACACATCAAAAGCTATAGAAGCAAGATTACAAAAGGTTGGCCAACACAAACTTGGCTCTGGTGGCTATACGAAACTTCACTCTTGACTTGTAAGTAGTAGCATTGGAATTTCATATCAAATATTTATATATAAGGTTGCAAACAATTTTGTTTAATCAAATCATACATGCAAAACTGACCATATTAAATATTAAATACAGGGCATAGAATTCAATTTAGAGCCCACAGATGAAGACAAAAGAATAGCCTTGAAGGAAGGATATAAAGTCCATTTTGAATGTGTCATTTTTAGGCAACTTTGTATCGAGATCTTCCCATTGGATGACATCTTCAACCTCTACCACTCTCAAACTTGCCTACTGCTGTGATTTGTTCTGATCTTCATATCCTTTCATGTATGTTTGTCTATGTTTAATATTGTGGTCCCTCATGCCTAGAATGATCCTAAACATTGATGATCATGCAGTCTAAATCATAAGTATACAATTAATATAATAAATTTTAGAAATTATATAACTGTAATTTCCAGATATAATCAAATAATCTTTTGTATACATTTATGTAGCAATATAAAATGGGAGGCAATGACTGGATTGAGAAAAGGGGTTTCAAAAAAGAGCTCAAGAGGTGATTGGAAAACATCAAACAATATCAGGTTCCTCTTCTTTCAATACAAATTATATAATTTATATTATACTCTTAGTTTAGTATTGTTGCTCAATGTGAAAAGTAGTGAAATATTAGTTGAATACTGAGCCATGTTACCAAAATCTTGTATGAAGATCTTTGTGTATGAAGAAATTTATGTGAAGATGCTTTTGCGTATAAGAGCTTCTATATATGATTTGAATATGACATACAAGGACCATTTTCTTGGCAAATACCTATGTAAAATGAATGGGATTGATCAGTCTTGTTGGGTCTCGTCTCCCAGGGTGGCATGCACCAACTCCACATCTTCATCTTTATATTGGCAATTTGACATGTCTTATACATCGTCATAACCATGGGATTAGGAATAGAAAAAGTAAGTGCAATGGAGATTTTTTTTCAATTTCCAGTTCAATAAAGGTTTTTCCTTGTTTTTTTTCTTGTTACTCAGTGGAAGATATCCTAACAAAACAATTTTACCTTATTTTGTGTAGAATGCTTTCTAGCTAGCTTTCTTTTTATGGATATGGGTAAGAACAATATTATTTGGTCAAGAATAAGTACTTACCTAAATACTAATAGAGTTGAATAGTATACATATTCCAGTATAAATGCAGCTTATTTGGACTTCATCTTTTGGCAAGTGCAGTATGAGTGGTGTAGCTGCCTGTAATGGTTTATTTGCAGGGTATGTGTTGAACTAATAAAGAAATGTTTACATTTATATTTTGGGTGGAGTGTATTTTGTTTGAATATTTAGTGACTACTAAATCAAGAATGTGTGTTTTCAATACAAACCACTATCAGGATGTTCCATGAACCTAGCTAGATTTTGTAATCTTAAATAGTATAGAAGAGTCCCTCCTCTAAGACATCGGAGCTTAACACAAAAGATTTTAACGTTTTAGACAAAATGGTGATGAATTCTTCTCAAGAAGCCTAGTACATATGGATGTTTGATTTTCTTCTCTCACTTTACTTTCTTTCCTTTCTAATTCCCATTACTTTGTGCATTAATACTGATAATTGGATTTCGTTGTGTGTTTCCATTTGTTGAATTGATAGGTTTTGCTAGTGGTGGTTGCAATTCTAACCCTTGCTTATGGAGATGGTGTACTAGACATTGTGGGAAAAACTGTGGTAATAGGTACTGAATACACCATCCTTCTTGTCAAGGTTAAGAAAGTAAATGTAGTTTTAATATGTAGATTTCTGAAGATAGCATACATTTTTATTATTTTGAAGAAAATTGATGCTTGATCAGTGAGTTCTAAATGATCAAGCATATGAAAAGCATGCAACTGCAGTTAGCTTTTTCTATTAGAAATTGTTTCAATATTCAATATGATTACTACAATTATTTCATCTTTTTTTTCTCATTCTTGATCCTCTTCATGAGAGTGTTACATCCTCTACTTTCTTTTATGGTTGTCGCCAATGTTGGTTACAACTAATGAACACTTGATAAATATTTTTGAACAACATTGCTTCTATGACTACTTTCCATTGATAGTGAACATTGATTTCCTTAGAAAGTGTAAAAATAAGGTATGAAACCCTTAAAGAAAAATCACTTGTAACAACATATGAACTCTTCAAGAACACTCAATCCTTGTATTGAAATGCTTCTCTTCTTTGCAAGCATTATCATGACAATGTAAAACCTTTGCATTTGTATTATTGGTCACTTTTTCATATATGGTATTTGTCACATATATTCTCATTTTTACCAAGCGTGTTCTTTCTTATGTCTTTTACATATAATAAAAATGTTCTTCATAATGGTAACCAAGGCTCTTTGACCCTTATACCAGCAATTGGTGTTCTTCATCTAGTTACAGATCTTCACTATGTATTTGGAACTATTTTTTGATCTTTCATGAACTCACTATCCTTGATCTCCACACATCATTGTTCTTTCAATCATTCACTATTTGTTTGTCATGTAACAATGTATTATTGATATGTAGGGTCCTTTCATTGTTATCTACTTGATGACTAACATGTATTGTGCGTGAGAGGATCTTCTAAACCATTGTTTTATTTTACATTGTCTTTTTCTAATTAGAAATGTGATTTATTCATGTACATGGACTGCTATAACTAGTAATCATACCATTGGACTATTATGATGCTCATTCTTTCACTAATCTTGCTTTTCATTCTCATGTCAATCATATGCCTTTATACCTTGCAAATCATTTCCCTCCAACGGGATATTAATATCAATGTTCTCATACCTTGCAATATGTCCCTAGTACTTTTTTCACACATTGTGTTCCTTCCTTTCATAATAGCTTAACATATCCCTTTCCTCACTATTTTTAACATTTTTAATGACCTCCTTAGATTAATGTCTCTAATTCCTTGCTATTACTCATGCATATTGTTTAGGATAGATACTATTTCTTTTGTTGTCTTGAAACCTTCCCATCATTGTATTATCTCTATTTTAGGTGTCATAGCACTCTATCATCAATAATTTGTTGTCCTTCATCCTTTGATTCAAATCATTTTTTCATCTTTATGTTGCATGATTAATAATTATTTTTATTGATCTTTTTCAAAGAATTTTTATAAAAGATGATGAAATAAAATATATCTTCTAGTGTATGGTGTTGATTCAAACATGAAACACTACCTTTCATTAGTTCATGCATCAAACTTTATTCAAAAACTACCCTTGTCATCTTTTGATTTGCTATCCTCAACTGTTTCTCATCTCCATCATACGTGTTGTCCCTGCATTAATGACTGCTTTTCTTCTTTACATATTGTTTTTTCTTTGTGAGAGCAATGTTTTTTTCATCAATGGCTACTACAATCACATGAAGAGTGTTTCTCTTACTAATGAAACTCGTTGTCTTTTTGATCAATCTGAATTCTATTCATCTTAAACTAGTCCTTTATTTGAAACCCATTGCTATTTGTTGTCCCTTTGTTGTTTTCCACAATAAGCTTTTTGTTCAACACTTATTTTTCTTCCTCTTTTAATTTTTTCTCATGTTAATGTTGGCCATCACCGGCTATTATACTAACAACACTTGACTCTTTGCTCAAGTTTTTGTCTCTTTCAAGCTTTGAAATGAAAATTTACTTGATTCGCGGTCTAATAACAATTAATTATTCAAGCCCATTCTGATGTCACTATAGTTTAGCTCTTATGGGTGACAAGTAGTCACAGTTGATTGCAATTTGATAGCTCTTGGAGACTCTTTTCTAATTCTTATATATTTATTTTTATATGGTTGGGATCTATTCATAGATCTTCTACAACATGTTTAAGAATAGGTTGGTTTGGTGTGGATATGCATTTACAAGAATTTGATTCATGTTCCATGACATATGACTCAATTCCTATGGCTTTCTGAGTTCTCAAAGGATCATTAAATAGACAATATGAAATCAGAGTTCGTAAAGGGGTATTTAATATTATATAAAAATAGTTAAATGCATCACTATGCATGAGGGATAGAGAGGTTAATCTTATTTTCTCAAGTATTTGGGTGAGACAACAGAAGGGTTTATTCCATGGTGTTCCAGAGATGGGGATGGTGGGATGGTAGGGGATACTTTTTATCTTCTACAACATGTTTAAGCACACCTTGGTTTGGTGTGGATATGCATTACAAGTATTGGATTTATATTCTATTACATATTGCTCAATTTCAATGAATTACGATTTTGATGAATTCCACAAACATGTGAGAAAAGAACATTTTGTGTATTATAGGATACATTGAAGCTCAAGGTGATGGCTAGTTAGGATTGTCTCAGAGTTGGAATATCTCACTTCATGGTTTGTAACTTTTTCAACCTCTAAAAATTTTGGATGTTGAATGATTGGTCTATTTTTGATGTTTTTCTCTGTTACATATCAACCTGCATTGTATTTTTTAAAATTGTCATCTAAATATATAATAATGAAAAGTAACACCTGAAGCTAAATATCTAGACTAATCACCGACCAGGGTGCCGTTGGTGATCGTACTAGATATTTATCTTTAGGTGTTTTTTTTTTGTAACATTTCTTCTTGGTCAAACTTTTGACTGTTTTGTGTCAAAATATTTCATTGTGGGTTTGGCATCCTGATCAGACGTGCTAAGAATTTCGACACATTTTGGTCAAAACCCTCAAATAGGCTGGTCTGTGTATCAAACATTTTATGTCAAATTTTTTTTTCATAGGTATGGAATCCAGGTCGGATGGGATAAACATTTCGATGAAGTTTGGTCAAAACCGTCAGATAGGTTGCTTTGCATATTGATCATTTTGTGTCAAAACTTTTGTGTCGTGGGTTTAACATCCTGGTTGGATAGGCCAAACATTTTGATGACTTTTGGTCAAAACCACCATTTAGAACTAGCCAATTTCAATTTCCACTTTCAACTAATATTGGCGTAGAACATTCAACCTTATCCACCATGTGTTGAAATTTTGACTAGAAAATAGTGACGATGCAATTTGTGGATCATTCGACAAATATTGGTAGAAACTTAGACCAATTTTTGGTCACAAAAAGGTGGCAATTCTACTAGTGGTCCAAAGAGTCTACTCCTTCACCTCTTAAGAAAGGAAAATTTAGGACTTACAAGAGAAAAGCCCCTGTACTGAAGAGAGTACAAAACAAGAAGGGTAGAAAATACATCAAAAATTAATAGGATATAGAGGACATCAAGTGAGATGAAGCCTTAGAGGCAGAAAATGTCAAGGTAAAAGAACCTGACACTATTGATGACATTTGCGTTTATGTTGCAAATTTTGGATCCATTACTGATCCACATATTAGGAAATGGGGGAAAAGAAATCAAGAAGATCAAAATAAAATTGAAGAAGCCATGATAGATAAAATGTATAACTTCAAATGTGTACCCATTCAATTTGAAGGAAGTTATGTTCCATGGGAACTCTTAGATAGATTATCTGCCCGTTGGACATTTGCTTTGGAAAATAAGAAAGAAATAAGAGAGAGTAGTTGTGTCTCTAATGTTGCTTGAATCTACAAAGGTAGAGATAAATGAAATGATGGAGAAACACAAGAAAGAATTCTCACCAAAGCTAAGGGCATACAAATTTCTTGAAGGAAAGTTGATTGAACTTGAAAATGTTGGAGATTTGCCTCTATGCATATAATTGATTGTATGTTTTCCATTGATGACAACATATAATATACAATAGGTATCATATATGCAATTAGTAGTATAGATGTTTTGGAGCTATGCGTGTTTATTTCCATGGTGTATACATGTTCTAGAGGATATGTGCATTGACACCGAATCAGATATGAAGTTATAGTTAAGTTATGATTAATCAGTTATGGCATTTACAATTTCTGGAGTTTATCCGTTAAGAGCTGATGTAAATATAGTCTCTTGAGTTGTGCCTATCTTTATTATATGCATGTTTGTATTCATGTTTAGTTATGAGTTAAAGATAATTATCCAAAGGTGCTAAATGTGTTTCAATAGAATCTTGATGTTAGAGTTAATTTGGTGAAGCCAACTTTGTGAAGCATCATGTCTATTTAGTTTGTGTTGCGCAGTCTTAATATTGATTGCGTGTTTGGTTGAGCCGACAAGGAAGTTGATGAAATGTTTCTAGATACCATCGTGACCTTATCTTTGGTGAAGATTCATATAGCAGTTCAGATATGTTCGTTAAGTGTAGAAAATGAAGTGAAAAAGAAAAGACAAAGAAGAGTAGAAAGTCAGAAAGAATAAGTTGAAAATGTATGTGAAGAAACAGAAGTTGATTGCAATTCATTGGAACTGATCAAGACAACAGGTCTACTCAAACAGTTCATTCACCAGATATAGTGTATACCAGTTGTACTAAAGGTTGTAGCCTTCACCATCTTAGCAGTGAGCTATTGGACAGTGAGTCCTCACCCTTAATAGGGTTATCTGTAAAAGACTCCTAATAGGGTCTTACCTTTAACTAGGTCTTTGTATTTCTTGCATTGTAAAGATCAAATCCTAACAGGGTTGTAAGATCTTCTAACAGTGATCATTATAAACTAGTGCAGTTATTTTTGGGTGCTGATTCCCACCAATTTTTTTACCTATTTGGTTTCCCCATAATCAAATTGTTGAGTACTCCATTGTGTTATATGAATGTGCATTTAATTTATACCAAATTACATTAAATAAAGAGAAAATAATTAAATTGACTGATAACTGATTCACCCCCCCTCTCTTAGTTATCCTTGGGACTATTCCAACAATTGGTATCAGATCCAAGTGCCTTGGAGATAAATCCTAATAGCTTAAGGTAGATCAGATGGCATACTTCAAGAAAGAGAGTCCTAAGTTCGATGGAGAAAACTATCTTGACTGGAAGAACAAAATGATAACACATCTTCAATGCATTGGATTTGAGATCTATGAGATTGCCACTCAAGAAATTAAAGTTCCCACCTTGAAATATCTTGCAGTAGATGAGTCTACTATGAAACAAAAGGAAGTGTGAACACTAATAATGCAATTACCAAAGAAGCCCTAATCAGTGCCCTATCCGACAGTGAATTCTCTGAAATCAAGAAGATAGATAAAGCATACTATATTTGGAAATACTTAGAAGATATGTTTGAAGGAGACATCCAAGCAAAGAATGTGTGTAGAAAGACATGGAAGAAAAGATACAATAGTTTAGAGATGTTACCTAAAGAAAATATCAGAGCTTACAATCAGAGGATTAATGAAGCAGTATTAGGTATAAGAAACAATGGTAGAGAAATATCAGAGGAAGATATAATGGATAAATTAATGACCACATTGATAGCAGATTATGAGAGAAAGATAAATATCTTAGATGAGACTATGCAATTTTGAAAAGAATTCAAGAGGGAGACTTTGATTAGAAAAATATTTTCATTTGAGATATCTAGATTGAAGACTGAACCTAAAAGTGAGACAGCCTTCAAAGCCACAGTCCACAACAAGAAATCTATAAGCAGCTCTAGTAATAATGAAGAAGTGGATACATAACTAGAAGAAATCATTGCTATGATTGCCAAGAAGGAAAGGAAAGGTAAAGGGAAATATGAAGGAAAACTACCATACAAATGTTTTTCATGCAACAAAGTTGGTCACTTTGCATCCAAGTGCCCTACAAGAGTCAATAAATTTAGATCAGATTACAAACCTAAGTACACTAAAGAATTTTATCATGCTGAGGATGGTGTAATTGCTGATGAATCAGGAGAAGATGAAACTAGATTCATTGCCATTAAAGACATTGAGAGTATGCTTGAAGAAATGGACAAAGAAGATAAAGTAAAAGAACAAGCGTTAGCATTAGTTTCAAAAGTTGACATCATAAGTGATTGGATCATTGACAGTGGATGTTCACACCACATAAAAAGAGACAAAGAAAAATTTGTACATTTGGAAAATTACAAAGGTGGCATGGTTAGATTTGGAGATAACACTCCCAAACCTATCAAGATAGAGGTTCTATCACCTTAGATGGAAATAATAAAGCATATGATGTTTTCTATGTTGATGGTTTGCATCATAACTTACTAAGTGTTGGACAGTTACTTGATAAATAATATCAGTTGGAATTCAAAAACAACCAGTGCATCATTAACAACAAAGAAGGAGACATGATTGCATTAGGCTCAAAGACCAAAGGAAATTTTTTTTCAGCTCAACTCAGAAGTAAGTTGTTTTGTTGCAAAAGTAGATAACAATTGGCTATGGCACAAGAGACTTTGTCATGTCAATTTTGACAACATATTCAAGATAAGTAATGTAAAGGCAGTAAGAGACCTTCCTAGAATTGCAAGACTAGTTGACACCATGTGCAGGGAATGTGTCATGGGGAAGCATGTGAGGACCTCATTCAGGAGAAAACAAGACTCTACAGAAAACAAAATAGATCTAATACATACAAACCTATGTGGACCTACTCAAACAAGATCATACTACGGAGAAAGGTATTTTATTTTTTTGTGTTGATGATTTCTCAAGAATGATGTGGGTTACATTCTTAAAAGAAAAATTTGAAGCTTTTGAGAAGTTTGAAGTATTCAAAGCTAAGGTTGAGAATGAATCTAGATTAAAGATAAAATGTCTAAGATCTGATAGAGGAGGATAATTCACCTCTGACCAGTTTTATGACTACTATGAAGAACATGGAATCAAAAGACAGTTAAGTGCACCCATAACCCCTCAGTAGAATGGGATAGAAGAAAGGAGGAATATGATGATACTTGACACAATGTGCACTATAATGATTGAAGGAAAGGTTTCCCATACATACTGGAGAGATGCAATCAATACAATAGTTTACACTATCAATAGAATACAACTGAGGCCAAGCACAGACAAGACACCTTATGAAATTTGGTTTGGTAATGTACCCAATGTAAAATACTTTAGAATCTTTGGAAGAAAGTGCTACATCAAGAGGGATGATAGCATTGGCAAGTTTGATGCTAGAAGTGATGGAGGTATTTTTCTTGGTTACTCTACTAAAAGAAAAGCCTATAGATGTTTTAATCTAAGATTAAAGAAGATCATTGAAAGTAATCATATAAAGATTGATGAGAATTTTATGATTTAAGAAAGATATTATGACTATTCTCCCATGATTGAAGATGAGCCCAGTCCCATCAATAAAGACACATTTATTGAAGAAATATTTGACTGTATTGATGTTTCATGTAACAATCCTAAACCAAGTGAAGAAGAATCACAGATTACATATGAAAGTATCACTCCTAAGAATTCAAGATAAACATCCAAATACCACTGGAAGGAAGATATCATTGGAGATCAGAGTGCAAAATTCTTGACAAGATCTAGAGAAAAAGGTTCCACCGCTGATGAAGAGGTATACTTACTTTCATAGATTGAACCCTTAAGTGTTGAAGATGTGTGCAACGATTAAAATTCAAAAAGTGTCATGCAAGAAGAATTAGATTAAATAATCAAGAATGAAACATGGGAACTGGTCTCTAGACCTCATGACAAGAATGTGATTGAAACTAAGTGGATATTCAGAAACAAAATGAATGAAGAAGGAACACTGATAAGGAACAAAGCAAGATTAGTATGTAAAGGATATGCATAGAGAGAAGGAATAGACTACACTGATACATTTTCCCTTGTGAGAAGACTTGAATCTATCAAGTTGTTTTTGGCCTATGCAACATTCAAGAACTTTAAGGTATACCAAATGGATGTCAAGTCATCTTTTCTAAATGGTGACTTGAAGGAAGAAGTCTACATAGAGCAACCTGAAGGACTAAAAATTTCAGATAAACCAGACATGTATGCAGATTAAAGAAAACACTTTATGGACTTAAACAGGCCCCAAGAGTGTGGTATGAGAGACTTGATGGTTACTTAACAAAGATAAGATTCAGAAAAGGTGCAGCAGACTATAATTTATTCATAAGAGAGATAGATGAAGGATTACTACTTGTTGCTATTTTTGTTGATGACATTATCTTTGGAGGTAATGACAAACTTAGTGCAGAATTTGCCAAAGAAATGAAAAGTGAATTTAAAATGAGCATGATTGGACCTATCAAATAATTTCTTGGATTGAATGTAAAACAAACAAAGAAAGGCATATTCATAAATCAGTCTAAGTATGTGAAGGAGATATTGAAGAATTTCAAGATGGAAGATTGCAAACTAGTAAGCACCCCCATGATAACAGGAAGAAAGTTTTCTAAAGATGATGATTCCACAGTAGTTGACAAGACCCTATACAAGTATATGATTGGAAAAATCATATATCTTACTCAATCTAGACTTGATATTTATAATGAAGTTGGCATTGTTGGAAGACTTGCAGCTGAACCTAAGCAAAATCATCTAATGGAAATAAAGAGAATATTCAAATACTTAAAAGGAACTATTGACTATGGTTTATGGTATCCTAACTCAGAGAATATACAACTTCATGTGTACACAGATGGAGATTGGGTAGGTTGCATTGATGACATAAAGAGTACATCAGGAGGAGAAGTATTTATTGGAAATAGATTAGTCACTTAGACAAGTAAAAAGTAGAATTGTATATCTTAGTCAACAACAGAAGCTGAGTATGTTGCAGGAACATTGAATTGTTCAACAATGGTTTGGATCAAACAGATGATTAAAGACTTTGGTATTTAGATTGATTATCCTATTATCATTCACTATGACAACACTAGTACTATCAATATGTAAAAGAACCTTGTGATGCATGCAAAGACAAAACACATTGTGACCAAATACCACTTCCTAAGAAAAAAATTTGCAAACAAAGAAGTAAAGTTGGATTATGTGAGCACCAAAGAACAACTAGCATATATTTTTACAAAACCTCTATCAAAAGATACTTTTGAGTATCTCAAAGAGAAGTTGGGATTAATTCCCTTTCCTGAGTCTGATTAGAACTTGTAGCAAGGACATCAATCCTTGGGGACTGATGAATGGTTTACTACTCTACTTCTGGAGTAGTACCTATGCTTAATGGCATTTAAACACCCTTTATCATTGATGTCAAAGGGGGAGTCTTAGTATGCGGGAGAATATACTCTGGGGGAGTATACAAAGAACCAACAGTAAAGAGGAACCTTTCATGAGGATATTGAGAAGATTGTAAAAAGAAGGAAGACACTTTGAGTTGATGATATCATATGTTGCCATCAATGTCAAAGGGGGAGATTGTTGGATATTTTCCCCTATGCAAATAGTTGATTGTATGTTTGGCATTGGTGACAACATATAATATACAATAGGTATCATATATGCAATTATCAGTATAGATGTTTTGGAGCTATGCATGTTTATTTCAATGGTGTATACATGTTCTAGATGCTCTGTGAATTCACATCGAGTCAGATATGCAATTACAGTTAAGTTATGATTAATCAGTTATGGAAGTTACAGTTTATGGAGTTTATCTATTAAGAGCTAATGCAAATACAGTGTCTCTTGAGTTGCACCTATCTTCAGTATATGCTTGTTTGTATTCATGTTTAGTTATGAGTTAAAGATAATTATCCAAAGGCACTAAACATGTTTCAACATAATCTTGAGGTTAGAGTTAATTTGGTGAAGCTGACTTTGTGAAGCGTCGTGTCTATTCAGTTTGTGTTGTGCGGTTTTAATCTTGATTGCGTGCTTGTTTGAGTGACAAGGAAGTTGATGAAATGTTTCTAGATACTGTTGTGACCTTATCTTTGGTGAAGATACATATAGTAGTTCAGATATGTTCGTGAAGTGTAGAAAATGAAGTGAAAAAGAAAAGATAAAGAAGAGAAGAAAGTCAGAAAGAATAAGTTGAAGATCTATGTGAAGAAACAAAAGTTGATTGCAATTCATTGGAACTGATCAAGATAGAAGGTCCACTCAAATAGTTCATTTACCAAATGTAGTGTATATCTGTTGTACTTAAGGTTGTAGCCTTCACCATCTTAGCAGTGAGCTATTGGACAGTGAGTCGTCACCCTTAACAAGGTTATCTTTAAAAGACTCCTAACAGGGTCTGACCTTTAACTAGGTCTCTGTACTTCTTGCATTGTAAAGATCAACTCCTAACATGGTTGTAAGTGTTAGAATACTTCAGGGATAACTGAGAGGGGGGGGGGGGGAATCCGTTATCAGCAACTTTAAATNGGGGGGGTGAATCCGTTATCAGCAACTTTAAATATTTTGTACTTATTAATCCAGACTAATATAAATTAAATGCACATTCAGATAACACATTAAACAACACATCAATTTGTTTATGGGGAAACCAAATGGTAAAAACCCTGGTGGGAATTAGCACCTACAAAGAACTATATTGTTTATAGTAATCCTTGTTAAAAGCTCTTTCAACCCTGTTAGGAGTTGTTCATTACAATGTAGTAGTATAGTGACATGGTTAAAGGTCAGACCCTATTAGGAGTCTTTTACAATAACCCTATTAGGGGTGGTGGACTCACTGTCCAACTGGTGAAGGCTACAACCTTTTGGTTATTTGATACACACTATATCAAAAAGGTGAATTGTTGTTTGTGACACTGCTTGTCTAATCAGTTCCTTTTGTGCACCGATGCTTTAACCTCTTGTAATTCACTACAACAATCTTCTCTATGTTTTGAAAGCTTCTACTTCAATATCTATATTATCAACATATGATAAATATAGCTCTGCTACTTTAACACTCTGTACTGCTTTTCTTATCTCTAGCTTTCACAACTTTTCCCATCACAAATGATCTTTTATAAGTACATACACCAAGTATGAGATCATGGGACCTGTTAGAAAAATCTTCATAACATCCTTGTCAGCTCTACTAAGTGTGCAAGCATAATTATAATCGCACAAGTACTAACTAAATAGATGCGTCACTTCACTAAGTCGGCTTCACCAATTTAACCATAACTTTGCAATCTTCTTGAAATACATTTGGCACCATTAGATTAATATCAAAAACTCATAACTCATCATGAATATACACATGCATATCCTAAAGATAGGCACAACTCAATAAACACATTACATACGTCAGCCTTAAACCGTTATTCCTCCAGAACTGTAACCGTCAATAATAGAATTACATATCTTTACTAAAACATCATATCTGGGTCTGGGTGTATGAACATAGCATAATAAACATGTCAAAAACATGTATCTATCCATGCAAGTCTTCATTTCATCATATGGATAAGTACATCTAGAAGTACTATTGTGTATTATATGTTGTCATCAATGACAAACATACAATCAATCAACTATTCATAATCAAATCTCCAACAATCTCCCCCTTTGGCATTGATGGCAACATATGATAAAAAAAAAATTGATTCATGGTGTCTTGTTTCTTTTACAATCTTCTCAATATCCTCATCAAAGATTCATCTACACTGCTGCAGTTGCATAGACTATGTTTTATATGTATACTCCCCCAGCGTATAAGCTCCTTGTATGTGTTCCTTGTTT
This sequence comes from Thuja plicata, assembly GCA_018584345.1. NCBI lineage: Eukaryota > Viridiplantae > Streptophyta > Pinopsida > Cupressales > Cupressaceae > Thuja > Thuja plicata. Next base: position 179,771 of record MU226983.1, on the reverse strand, counting down.
TTCTCTTTGTTTGTGTTCCTTGTTTTTAGTACATACTCCCCCATTGACATCAATGGAAAAGGGTGCCATAAACCATTATGCACAGATACTACTCCAGAAGTAGAGTAGTCAACCATTCATCAGTCACACATGACTGATGTACTTGCTGCTTTCTCTAATCGGACTTAGGAGAGGGAATTACTCACAACTTCTCCCTTAGATACTCAAAAGTATCCTATGCTAAAGGCTTCATGAAAATGTCTGCCAACTGATCTTTTGTGCTTACATAATCCAATTTCACTTCCTTGTCTGCAACTTTTTCTCTCAGAAAATGGTACTTGATCTCTATGTGTTTTGTCTTTGCATGCATCACAGGGTTCTTAGACATGTCAATAGTACTATTTTTTTCACAATGAATAACAATAGGATAATCAACCTGAATACCAAATTCTTTAACCATCTACTTGATCCAAACAATTGTTGTACAATTCAGTGCTACTGCAACATATTCTGCTTCTGCTGTTGACTGAGAAATACAGTTTTGCTTCTTGCTTGTCCAAGATACCAACCTTTCTCAAAGAAATACTGCTCCTCCTGAAGTGCTCTTTCTGTCATCAATACAACCTGCCCAATCTACATCAGTATACACATGAAGTTGTGTATTCTGTGATTTAGGATACCATAAACCATAGTCTATAGTTCCCTTAAGATATCTAAATATCCTCTTGATTTCCATTAGGTGATTATGCTTGGGTTCAGCTGCAAATCTTCCAACAATGCCAACTGCATTAGATATGTTAGGTCTTGATTGAGTTAGATAAATAAGCTTTCCAATCATAGATTTGTACAATGTTTTATCAACTATTGTGGAGTCATCATATTTTGAAAGTTTACTTCCTGTGATCATAGGAGTGCCAACAGGCTTGCAATCCTCCATCTTGAAAGTTTTCAATATTTCCTTCACATATTTTGACTGATTAATGAATATTCCTTTATCTGTCTATTTTACATTCAGTCCTAAAAAGTATTTTATAGGACCAATCATGC